>JBDPZO010000224.1:0-21883 GCA_039877585.1 Heterodera filipjevi | reverse complement strand
GAAAGACTTCCGAGTCGCTGTCGTTGGTTTCGCGGGCATTTTGCTGATTTGATATGGCTTTTGCCGTGCCATGGATCGACAGGACAACGTCACGTTTGACGATTGCTGCATTTCGATGCGTCCCGACCCTGAGGATTTTCCAATTTTGATCGGCATAGCGTGAAGCCGCTTGGCAACCGCTCGATCGGCTGTACTTGTAGTTCGTGCCAGACATCAATTCCGAGCATGATGTCTGGCTGCCGTTGCTCATGCGGAGGTTTGAGCTTTTGTTGCCGCAGTTGCGTTTTGTCCAACTCCGATAGTTGGATTACTGGCATTCGTTGACCAGAAATTGAAGCGCATTTAAATTGAAAATGAGCTTTTCCCCGCTGTTGCAGAGGAATCCGAGTTTGACCAAGTCGCTGATGTACTTCTTCGGTTCGCGCTCTCCGGACTGGTCAGGTGGCACTCTTCGGTGTGTACCACCGGCAGTTCAAGTTGCTTTGCTGCATGGTCTGAGACGAAAGACCGGTGACTGCCTGGATCGATGAAAATTGCCGCAACCATGCTGAGGTGCGGTTGTGCCGGTTGTGAAGACCGTTGAGGTCGTAGTCATGAGTAAGCGCGGGTGTCGCTTCGCTCACGGCATTGCACATTTGCGGTGCATGCCGACCGTTGTGATAGGGTTCGTTTGTTGGCTGTCCCACTTGTTGTGGCACAATGTGCTGCCGCAATCTGATTTGTGTTTTCGTTGTCGCTTCGGCAAAGCGATGTGATGAAGTTGCCCACATTTGAGCACTTCTTTGGCTGTGGACAGTTGTTGGCGTTGTGGTTGCTTTTTAACACTTGACGCACAAGCCTTTGCTTTTGAGCACTTCGTCCGTTGGTGGATTGTGCTGAACTTCCGGCATTCTTCTTCCAGTGGCCGTTGCCACAGTAAATGCACGGAGATGGCGGTTTGCGCAGATTAAGCCCGCCGTGCTTGTTGATTGAACGGTCGCGCCATTGGTCTTTGCTGTGCCCAATGCGGTTGCGTTGCGTGATGCCCTGCCTGAGGGGGCCGTTGCAGAGCCATGCTGGTGCGTTGTGCGATGCCCTGCCTGAGGGGCCGTGCTGAGGCCAATGCCGTTGCATCGTGCGATCCCTGCCTGAGTGGGCCGTTGCTGTGGCTTGTGTTGCTGCGCTTTTGCTGATTGGGCCTGTTGCTTAGCCGCTTTTGTGTTTCATCCACTGCCGCTGCGATGAAAGTGTGGTCCCTTTGCTGCGGGAGTTCGCTCGGTCTCGGAATCGCTGTCCGGAGACGAATGGCTTGTTTGCCTTTTGTTGTGTGTGGCCGTACTCCCCCATCACGTCTTGGATCTGCGTTTCCTTGCGTATGGCTTCGTTGAGCACGTCACGGAACTTCGTGGTGTTCCAATGTGCCGGATCTTCTCCCTTTTTCGTGAGGATGGTGCGCAGAAAGGCGGGAGTAAGCTTCTTTTCCAGCATGAGGAAAGTCGGCGGGCCTTCTATGTCTTCTCCAGCATGTTGAGCTCCCTGGTGAGCCGTTCGAGATGGAGGATGAACTCCTTTGAGTCGCGGAGGTTTTTGCATGGCTCATGTTTGAAAGCTCGAAGTGCAACGCTCTAATGTGTTCGTCGGGTGCGCCGTACGTATCCTTCAGCAGTTGGAGGGCCAGTCGTAATTTTGGTCTTCCAGTCAAATCCCGCGACGAGTTCGCGGGCCTCTCCTCCAAGTAGGTTGCGCAGGAGATTGAACTTTTCTGATTTGCTGAGCGAATGTGTGCCGATTGCTGATTTGATGACTCGTAGAACTCCGGCCATTTTCTTTTGTTGCCGAAGAACTTGTCAGTTGCAGTGGTTGGAACTGGTAAAATGGTGCCGTGAAGGATGGCGCATTATTGTTGCTTGTTGTTGGCGTGCCGGTGCCGCGCGTGCATTGCCTGTGCGTGAGCGCTTGCTCATCCGCTCTTCTTTGTCCGCCTGCTGCGGAAGAGACGGGCCTTACGGTCAGTGGTGCCGATTAAGTCGCGCAAATCTCGTGATTTGTTGGTTGCCTCGTCGACTTTGTCGTTGATTTTTTCTTTTTTGTCGAACTTGTTGAAGTCCGCTTCGCTGTGTCGCGCTCTGCAGTTGGAAGCTTGCGGAGCAGGTCGGTCCATGCCGAGAGCGACTCTCGGACATCGTCGAGGAAGATGTCCATAGTCTGGCTTCTTTCTGCACCCGCTCTAATTGTGCCTCGAAATTGCGCATTTCGAGGTTGGACGCTGCTGTCGTTTGGATGTTCATCTCCGCCGCTGTACGTGTGCGGATAGAACTTGGAGCAAGCCGAGCTTTTGCTGATTGGTGCCGACATTTGTTGCGTTGCGTTCTGTGTACGCTTGATGTGCTTGTTTGTGTGTGACGCTGCTGTGCTGTTGCTGGGTTGCACTGCCGACACGGAGGTCAAGCAGTACACACCTTTCTTCAGATCGTTTGTGCCCGCTCGGTGGTCTTTCTTGCCCGCTTCGGGTCTTTTTAGGAAGGAACTATCGGCACGGAGACCGAGCAGTTCGTCCTTGGTACCTACGCCACGGAGGGACGCGCAGTACTTTCCCTTTTTTCTTTGCCTTACTGACGGTACGGAGACCAATCAGTAAAAACCCTTATAACTGGTGGTACGGAGACAATCAGTTATCTGACCTTCAAATATTGACGGCACGGAGACCGACAATAATTTGACAAACACCCAATTTTTCCCCCCTTGTTTTGCCTATGTGCAAAAGTGTGACCACGAGAGTCACACTTAAGCACTTCTTGGTGATTTTTCCAAAAAATCACCCCCCTTGGTTGTGCTGAGTGCACTGCTTGAACTCGTTGATCAGGCTGTTGTCCCTGCCAGGGTCGCCACTGTCGCGCTTGGGGGTTGGGCTGTGTCGGGTGGGTCGACGACAAGCGCGGCAATCCAAACACGGTAGTCTTGGAGGATGAGAGCGGAGGGCGCGCGAATTGGGTGTCCGATGCCCGAACGGCGGTATCTTTACAACGGAAGAAGACTTAAAGAAGGATGATCAGCTAAACAACTTCTTCGGACTCCATCTGATAGGCATGGATGACACATCGACACCAATTGACAAGGATGATGTTATGATCAACTTCAAAAAGAATCTCACATTCATCAACAACCGATACCAAATTGCGTTGCCTTGGAACGACAGAGTGTTCGCACTCCCAAGCAACATCCATCAAGCCAAAGCAAGGCTCAGCTCTCTGATCAAAAAGCTGCGCAGCCTCAACCTGATTAACGAATATCAGGCAATTTTGGACGAGCAACTCCAAAAATCGGTCATCGAAGTGGTCGACTCTGAAGGGGCGACATACGGCAGCCCGGTGCATTATCTGCCACACAGGGCAGTCATCAGAGCCGACAAAACGACGACAAAAATTCGCATTGTTATGGACGCGTCGGCTAAGCCAAAAAATAGCCCGACGTCCCCGTCCTTAAACGACTGCCTCTACACTGGCCCACTTCTGCTCAAAGACTTGACCGGCATCCTCCTACGCTTCAGGCGCATGGAACACGTCATTTTTGCCGACATCGAAAAAGCCTTTCTCCAGCTAGGCGTTCGAGAACAGGACAGAGATGCGACACGCTTTCTTTGGCTGCACAACCCCAAAGAAACCCAACTCGACCCGCTTAAGTATGACGACCTCATCGTCTACCGATTTTGCCGCGTCAGCTTTGGCCTCAGCGTGTCACCGTTTCTCCTCAATGCCACCATCAGAGAACACCTTGCTCTGTTTGACAGCGAAGTGGCACGGCGAATTGACGAAAATCTCTACGTCGACAATCTGATGATTGAGATGAAACCGAGCGAAGATGTGCAAGCAGTGGTGAAAGAGGCAAAAACGATTTTCGAAGCGGCAGGCATGAAAATCAGAGAGTTCTACGGCAGCAACCTCGAAGAGCTGAAAAAATTGCCAAAGGAGGAATTGGCAAAAGAGCTCGAAGACACCAAAGTACTTGGCATTTCCTGGAAACCAAGGCACAACCGACTGCGCTTCAAATTGCCACTCTTCGAAGGCAAAATCACAAAACGGACAATTTTGTCGCAAATCGCCAAAGTCTACGATCCTTTGGGGCTGATGTCACCGGTATTGCTGACAGCCAAGCTGGTACTGCAAGAAGTTCAAAACTTGAATCCAAAATGGGATGACGACATCCCAAAAGAACAACAGAAGACTTGGCTCAAACTGATGGCACAATGGCTCAACAACGGAGAACCCACCATCGTTGAGTTCCCACGACTCGTGCTGTCGACGGATGATGACGAGTACCATTGCTTCACAGATGCCAGCAAATACGGCATGGGAATTGCCGTCTACCAAAAGGCAAAAACAACAAACGGAAGCGAAGAATGCAACCTCATCTTCGCAAAGAGCTTGGTCAAGCCAATCAAATTGGTCGCGCACGACTCAACCATTCCAAAGTTGGAACTACAAGCACTCACGTTGGGTGTCAAAGCCGTCAAATTTCTTCAAACACAACTCAAGTTTGGAGACGCGCGAGTTATCCTTTGGACAGACAGCCAGTGTTCCGTCGAACGACTAAAAGACAACAAACGTCAGGACCGATTTGTGACAAATCGACTGATCAAAATCCGCGAAGCAAATTTCCAAGTCCGTCACGTCAGAACGGATTCCAACCCAGCGGATATGGCATCAAGAGGGGCCGACCCTCAAAGCCTCAAGTCATCATTGCTCTGGCGCTTCGGCCCAATTTGGCTTGCAAAAGCTGACAAATGGCCCGAATCAAACGTGATTTATCGGCCCGGAGAAGAGCTCAAAGAAACAGAAGAGCCACCAATTGTCGAAATGGCGACGGCCGTTCAAGCGGACACGATCTTCAAAGCTTCAATCCAATTCGAACGTTTTTCGAATTGGAATCGACTGAAGGCCACGGCAGCGTACGCAATGCACTTCATTTCCAAACTTCGCGCACACAACGTCGATCAAGACAACAAAGCCGATCCTGGCAACAACCAATGTGAGCCTTTCACAGCCAAACAGCTTCAAAAGGCTGAAGATTGGATTTTGCGCGAAGCGCAGCAACAAAATCCGCCACCTGACGATCACATCCGAAATCTTCGCCTCTTCAAACAAAATGGCATATGGAGATGCGGGGGCCGCCTTGCAGAAGCTCAAGACCTTCCATACGACAGCAAGTATCCCATCTTCCTGCAAGCCGACTCATGGATCGTCAAACTGATCATTCGGCATTACGACAAGCAATACAAACATTGCGGACCGAAAATCCTCCTGTCAAAACTGAGACAGAAATACTGGATCCCAAAGGGACGGAAAGTGGTACGACAAATCATCACTTCTCCACTTCACGGCTGTCTCGAATGCCGACGAGAACGTGTCAAACCTTACGTCTATCCGGAGGCACCGGATTTGCCAAGAGCCAGAGTTGTAGAGGCCAGACCCTTCGAAAAAACCGGAGTCGATTACTTCGGGCCCCTCAAAATCAAGCAGGGCGAAAAAACGGTCAAAATTTACGTCGCACTCTTCACCTGCCTGGCCATTCGAGCCATTCATCTGGAAGTAGCCGAAGACTACTCAGCTGAAGCATTTCTCAACACATTTCGGAGATTTTCGGCACGACGAGGCATCCCCTCGCTCATCATGTCCGACCAAGGCACGAATTTCGTGGCCGGATCCAAAGTGATCACTGAGAAATGGACCGACACTCTGTTGCCAACCGATGTGCAGCAACAAATGGCCCAACAAGGGATCAGCTGGATCTTCAACACTGCCCATGCGCCTTGGAGAGGCGGAATTTGGGAGCGCCTCGTGGGCATCACCAAAAACTCTCTACGCCGAACTGTCGGCCGAAATCTGCTCACCCACGATGAATTCAGCACCATGCTATGCGAAATTGAGGCCATCGTCAATCATCGGCCCCTCACCTTTGAATCGGACGAAGAGCCGATTGAAGTCCTACGACCAATCAACTTTTTGATACCGTACGGCACGACCGAAACCAACTTCCCAATCATCGACGACGACAAAAATGATCCGACATACGAACCGCAAACTGCAAATCGCGATCAATTGGCAACAATGCTACGAAAAGCCAACGCCCGTCTGGACAAGTTCTGGGATGTCTGGCGGCAAGATTACCTCCTTTCTCTGCGTGAAAGAGATTTCAACAACCAGCCAACGGAACAACGAATCCCAACAGACGGAGACATCGTGATCGTAGAAGACGATCAGATGCCTCGATCCTTGTGGAACTTAGCAAGGATTGAGAAAGTCCTAATTGGCCAGGACGGAAGAGCGCGCAGTGCTTGCATTAAAATAAATGGGAAACTCAA
The DNA here is from genome assembly GCA_039877585.1 of Heterodera filipjevi. Lineage (NCBI taxonomy): Eukaryota > Metazoa > Nematoda > Chromadorea > Rhabditida > Heteroderidae > Heterodera > Heterodera filipjevi. The sequence goes on along the minus strand of JBDPZO010000224.1, from coordinate 15,546 downwards.
AAACCGGGCGATCAATCAGTTATTTAACCTGGAATTGACCCCTGGGGTTTCAGTTCAACAGGTCAATTGCCTCATCGCACCCGTCATGGATGACGTATCGTTGCCCGGCACCGACGAGGACGAACGTCAAACGACAAACCGTACCTTGGAAGACTTCAAAATTCCCAAGAAGCGCTCAGCATTCTTACGACCGATCGGACAACAGCAAAGTCCTTTGGCAGGTCAGCACAAACGACGAAAGCAACTCCACGACTCGGGGCTTCTCAAATTGTTCGTCGCCATATCCGATCAGCAAGGCGGCAGCAAGGCAACAACAGAAGCAATCAAGGAAAGCCGAGAAGCAGAAAAGGGCCCGCAACACAAGAAAAACGATCACGAAAAGCGGATGGTTAAGAAAGCCCAACGCGAAGCCAATTGTCACCTCCAACCGGAGAAACTGCAAAAGAAACTTCAAGAGTTGCCACCAGTAGCTGAACAGAATGAAGAAGCACGGCAACAGCAGAAGGAAAGAGAAGAGAACGACAAACTTCGTGCGACCAAGCAAAAGGAAACCAGCCGAGCTTGGAAAGAATTGGCCCAACAACTTGACTACGAAGTGATGGATCAGCCGAATCCATCTGATCAACCAGCCGACAAATCAAAATATGGAAAACCGTCGGATCAACAAAACGCCAAAGAAAGAGAAACGGCACGACATCGACTAGGCCGAAAGAAGGCCATCGAGCAGGCGAAGAAACGACGGCCGCGCGTGGACTGGCCGACGGAAGAAGAGACACTGCTCAGCTATGTCCAGCGAATCTACGGACCAGATAATTGGACGTCCGCCTGGCAACGCGGCAGAGCAATGCGCGAACTGCACGATTTGGAGGAACAAGGACGATGGCTCCTTCACAACAAAGCCGATGGGTTGCAAATCAGCGTCTCTCGGCTGTATGGCGGCACTAAACCTTTCGGCGAATTCCGATTTGTCGAAGGCGGATACTTCTCCAACATAACGCCAGACCGAATTGTCTTTCGCCAAGCCGTACCAGACGACGAACCGGATGTCATCACTTTGGACAACACCGAACCGACAGAAGATCCGCCATTCATGACGAAACGTGCCGGGCACACGCCTCCGCTGCTATACCGCCCACCATCACCTAAAGTCGAAGAATATCGTATCGCTGACCTCAAGCCGGATACGTTCAGCATGTTCAACATTTTTGAGCCATGCAACGACGCGCACTCAACGTGCGCGAAAACCGCGACTTACGGCAACATCGCCGGCAACAGATTCCATTTGGAAGAATACAGCAACTGCCGAGCCAACAATTTCTTCGAAGCACTCATTATGAGCTGGCTTTCGCGCAACATGAACCTCACTGGTCAACAAATTTGGGAGGCGCATGAGAATTACCTCCAATCGGACGCAAAGGTGAAGGAAATGGCGAAGTTGTTCTACAACCAGCAAATTGTGAACAACAAAAGAGGAATCGCCAAGGACCAGCACGTAATTGAAACAATCAACGTCTGGCGCAACTCCTGTGACCGATTCGGCGAATTGTACAACAAACCAGCGCGGCAACAAGTCAAATTCCGACCCATCAGCCCGATGATCCACGAGAAGGGCGGATATGACGAATGGATTGAACGCCTCAATACACGCACGGCAGAATTGTTCTCCAAGGCACGAACCAAAACCCAGCACCCAACTTACTTGAACTACAACTGTTCAACCGTCATCATCGGCGACAACGTGGCCGAGCTGTTCAAGTCAATGTTCAACGACGCCAAATGGTTCACACATTTCCCAGCGGACGAATGCCGATTCATCCCTGGCCCAAAGGTCAAGCACATCATCTTGGCTTACCAAGCAACCAACGACAACATGACACCGCAGCTGGCACCAATGATACATCGTCTTGCCCTCTCGGAAATCGAAACCACGCTCATTTTGGGCAAGGAGGACAACTCGGAATGGATCCGAAACAAAAGGGATCTGTTCGATGTGGCACGCCAACTGAAAGCGGGCTTCTTCGTCTTCAACAGAGAAACTGGCGAAGCACGAAAAATTGCCAACCGAATTAGGCAATCGATGGATGAGCCCATGGAACTGGAGCTTGACCCTGAACCATCGACTTCAAGCAGTTCAGCAAAGGGTGGATCGTCAAAAGGTCGACAACTGATGAACACGCTGATGATGGTCAGCATGCTCAGCCTACTTTTCATCGGTGCAGCAAATGGCCAACCAATTCGGCAGAAACGGTTTGGCGGAGTTGGAGCTTGGCATGGAAGCAATCTCTTTAACTTCTTTGACGGCAACCCGGAAAATCAGCAGAGGACGACAACCAAGTATCCTCCTGCCGTGGCACGCTATATCGACAGAGTGCTGGCACTGAACCGCAGTCTCAGTCAAACGCCAACACCATCCACCACACCGAGCCAACCCACGACGACAAAACCCCCATGGACACTGCCAACGACGACCACCAGCAAGCCAAGACGCACATTCCCGTGGTCAATCACAAAACGGCCACCAATTGTGACAACCTCAACGCCGAAACCCCAACAAATTCGGTACCAAGCGATGGCACTGAGAAGCCTAAGGCCAAACAACGAGGAGTCAGACAAGCCAATGCCAAGAGAACCCCTGGCCAACGACATCGGATTAGACGTCTACTGGTGTTCAAGCATCGGCAGCACGATCTGGGAGCTGAAAGGCCCCGAAAACTCACCTTTCTGCCGACCACCACCGGCACTCACTGCTCATTGGACTCCGTTGGCCATCAATTTGTACACCAAGATACATCGGCCTGAACCAATTGCCTCTGCCTGGCATTGCGCAATCAAAAAGACGACGGAGCAGTACTACACAAATCTTCTAGGCGACAAATTCGTCGACATAATCAAAGAGTTCCCCATCGTCTCCAAACGACTCTGCGAGCGCATGTCCGTCCAAGAATGTCCATTGGCCAAAACGGAAATGCACAAGACGGACAACCAAGTGTGGGCGACAAACGACGAACTTCAAGTCGAATTTCCCGGAGCACTCTCCGGACTCTTCAAAGGAATGCAGCAAAGCTCGGCAACGAATTGTTTTGCACAACCAACAGCGTTGTTCGTCAAATGGCAAAGCCTGCAGCTTTTGTCACCGATTCACCGCGCAGAACATTGCAACTACGCTTCGGAGTACTGTCTCTTGCCCGACAACAGCTCATTGATTTGGAAGTCAGTCTGCCCAAACGACAGCTGCTTCACTTGCAGCTTTGAAGAAGCCGAAGAAATTCAAGGAGAATTCACCAAACTCCCTGGACAAGCAACAGCCTTTTGGATCTCCGCTGACAAGCAAAAGGCTTTAACCTTTACGGAAGCAAAAGCTCTGCTCGCCTGTGACGGCAAATACATCACCATTTCGGAGCAGAACTTCGGCATACCCCAGGAGCAATACGACATCATTATGGGCAACCATGCCAGAAAGAAGCGCAACGTCCAGCCGGAGCAACTCGCATCACAACTTTCAGCCTCACAAATTGCGACGACAATGGCACTCTCCCAACTCTACATGAAAGAATGCCAACGCAACATACGAGCCTGCGACCCCACGTTACAAGCGCGAAACTTGCTGAAACGGGAAAATCTGCAAGCACGGTGGATTGGCGCGACAACATTTGAAGTGTTCCCATGTGTTGCGATCCCTCTGATCAACATCAGCTACCGGACATCAGCAAAAAATTGCTATCAGTTCATACCGGTCACCATCCAACTGCCCCAAGCGAAAATGGACGCCTTCCTCGACCCCGAGTTGCGCATCCTTTCTCTCACCTCGGCCATCGTCAGCTGCACGCACTTCCGCTACCATCATCTCCAACTTCAAAAGAACCCCAGCACGTGGCTCCGGATCGACTCAGTATCCGGCAAAACACAACGACTCCCTCAATCGGCCGTACATGAATTGTACGAAACGGTCATCCATCAATCGGACAGCGACTTGATCCTGAATCCGCTGATCTTCCATCAATGGCAACTCGACAACGATTCCGATCTCGCGAGTCTGCCACACATCGACGAGTTTGCCAACTTGGCGGAGTTCAAAACAAAGTTGGAGCAGCACACGTCCGGAAGAGCCGAAGCATTGGGAGCACTGAAAGGCGGTCTAGAAGGATGGACTTTGCGATGGCTCAGAGAACTGCTCGAAGAAATGGTCAACTGGTGGATCCGCCTCGCATCGGCCTACTCTACATTCCTCTTGTGCCGCGACATCATCATCCCATGCTTGATCGCGTACCTGCTGAACCCCGTCCGCGTCACCTCATGACACTCATCGGACTTCGACCAAATCAACAGCAACGACATCAAATTCAAGAGCAAATGCCACTCCGAGAAGGATCGACAACTCCAAGAAGACGAGCGCCACGACCAGCTTATGAACAACCAATCCAAGTGGTACGACTGGACACGTCAACTGCGACAGCATCCTTTCGCAGCCGAGGACGAGCCCAAAGCGCAACGGAAGACACGCCGTTCGGACGTACGCGACCAATGAAACTGTCCGACGACTGACGTGCGCGGGAAAAGAACGGAAGGAAGGAGGAAGCACAAAAGAACGGATGTGCCAACTTCTTCAGGCGGGAATGTCGGAATTTCACAATTTCGATAAAATTGAATAATTCAATTTTTGTTTGATTAGCCAAATTTTTTGGCCTTATCATTTTTCCCTCCCCACGGACTTGGCCATTTTGTGCATAAAAAACCATCAATTTCACATCTAAACAAACAAATGCACAAAAATGGCCTAATCGGTGACAGCCGCTCCCTTCCATCCCATGGGTTGTCCCATTTCCCAATAATTGTTTGTTTGTGCTCGGACCATTTTTTGGCGAGCATTTAATGATTTTTCCTCCTTCCCAACCAATTCATTTATGCATTTTGGGACGATCGGCCAATCGGCCAATTTATCCATTTCATCCTCCCTTCCCTGTCATCCGCATTTTTCCCCGTCCTCCTTTCCATTTTCATTGGCAATTCTTGGGCCCCATCCAATCCCTTCTTTTATCCGGCCCCATTCAAATCACAATTTTGCCTATTCATTCCTCACTCATTTGTCCCACCGTTCCACCCATTTCATTCATTCAATTTTGGGCATTTTCCCTTGGCATTCTGGCCCTATTTCCGATCACCCACATTTATCCCGGTGATCAGTCTTTTTTCCCGCATTTATCACCCCCATTATCCCGGTGACCCATTTCCATTCACATTTCATGTATTGGGTTTAATTACCCAAGTTTGAGATAAATTTGTGGTATTTTTTTTATTCCGGCATTCTTTGGTCTTCGATCGTTTGTTTCCATCAGCATAGCCCCGTCTCGATCCGCCCGTTTCGGCATCGGACACCCAATTCCGCGCCCTCCGCTCTCATCCTCCAAGACTACCGTGTTTTGGATTGCCGCGCTTGTCGTCGACCCACCCGACACAGCCCAACATCCCCAAGCGCGACATTGGTTAATTCCGAAAAAATCATATAACAGGTTTTTGTAAAGAAACAGATAATGATAATGTGATACCTTAACGTTTATCAACCAACTTAAAACAGAAAAAAGGATTTCTTGATGATTAATTCTAATTTTCCGTACAATACCCATAAAATTTGCATTTGAGCACTTTTATTGAAGAAAAATAGGAAATGTTGAATGAAAAGTCTGTCAATCATATAAAGACTGAGATGCTAATTCCTTTTGATTGAACTTGGGAATTGCAATATATTTGATTAAACGGGCAAATAAAAAAGAATTAAGAAAAATAGTGAAAGAATTATGAATTTAGAGCAAAAATTAAGACTGAAAGGCTGAATTCCCAATAAAATGATTATGTTTGGTTGGTTAATTCCGAAAAAATCATATAAACAGGTTTTTGTAAAGAAACAGATAATAATAAGGTGATACCTTAACGTTTGTCACCCAACTTAAAACAGAAAAAAGGATTTCTTGATGATTAATTCTAATTTTCCGTACAATACCCATAAAATTTGCATTTGAGCACTTTTATTGAAGAAAAATAGGAAATGTTGAATGAAAAGTCTGCCAATCATATAAAGACTGAGATGCTAATTACTTTTGATTGAACTTGGGAATTGCAATATATTTGATTAAACGGGCAAATAAAAAAGAATTAAGAAAAATAGTGAAAGAATTATGAATTTAGAGCAAAAATTAAGACTGAAAAGCTGAATTCCTTATAAAATGATTTTTTTGGTTGGTTAATTCCGAAAAAATCATATAACAGGTTTTTGTAAAGAAACAGATAATGATAATGTGATACCTTAACGTTTATCAACCAACTTAAAACAGAAAAAAGGATTTCTTGATGATTAATTCTAATTTTCCGTACAATACCCATAAAATTTGCATTTGAGCACTTTTATTGAAGAAAAATAGGAAATGTTGAATGAAAAGTCTGTCAATCATATAAAGACTGAGATGCTAATTCCTTTTGATTGAACTTGGGAATTGCAATATATTTGATTAAACGGGCAAATAAAAAAGAATTAAGAAAAATAGTGAAAGAATTATGAATTTAGAGCAAAAATTAAGACTGAAAAGCTGAATTCCTTATAAAATGATTTTTTTGGATGGTTAATTCCGAAAAAATCATATAAACAGGTTTTTGTAAAGAAACAGATAATAATAAGGTGATACCTTAACGTTTATCAACCAACTTAAAACAGAAAAAAGGATTTCTTGATGATTAATTCTAATTTTCCGTACAATACCCATAAAATTTGCATTTGAGCACTTTTATTGAAGAAAAATAGGAAATGTTGAATGAAAAGTCTGTCAATCATATAAAGACTGAGATGTTAATTCCTTTTGATTGAACTTGGGAATTGCAATATATTTGATTAAACGGGCAAATAAAAAAGAATTAAGAAAAGTAGTGAAAGAATTATGAATTTAAAGCAAAAATTAAGACTGAAAGGCTGAATTCCCAATAAAATGATTTTGTTTGGTTGGTTAATTCCGAAAAAATCATATAAACAGGTTTTTGTAAAGAAACAGATAATAATAATGTAATATCTTAACATCTATCAACCAACTTAAAACAGAAAAAAGGATTTCTTGATGATTAATTCTAATTTTCCGTACAATACCCATAAAATTTGCATTTGAGCACTTTTATTGAAGAAAAATAGGAAATGTTGAATGAAAAGTCTGTCAATCATATAAAGACTGAGATGTTAATTCCTTTTGATTGAACTTGGGAATTGCAATATATTTGATTAAACGGGCAAATAAAAAAGAATTAAGAAAAATAGTGAAAGAATTATGAATTTAGAGCAAAAATTAAGACTGAAAAGCTGAATTCCCAATAAAATGATTTTGTTTGGTTGGTTAATTCCGAAAAAATCATATAAACAGGTTTTTGTAAAGAAACAGATAATAATAAGGTGATATCTTAACGTTTATCAACCAACTTAAAACAGAAAAAAGGATTTCTTGATGATTAATTCTAATTTTCCGTACAATACCCATAAAATTTGCATTTGAGCACTTTTATTGAAGAAAAATAGGAAATGTTGAATGAAAAGTCTGTCAATCATATAAAGACTGAGATGTTAATTCCTTTTGATTGAACTTGGGAATTGCAATATATTTGATTAAACGGGCAAATAAAAAAGAATTAAGAAAAATAGTGAAAGAATTATGAATTTAGAGCAAAAATTAAGACTGAAAGGCTGAATTCCCAATAAAATGATTTTGTTTGGTTGGTTAATTCCGAAAAAATCATATAAACAGGTTTTTGTAAAGAAACAGATAATAATAAGGTGATATCTTAACGTTTATCAACCAACTTAAAACAGAAAAAAGGATTTCTTGATGATTAATTCTAATTTTCCGTACAATACCCATAAAATTTGCATTTGAGCACTTTTATTGAAGAAAAATAGGAAATGTTGAATGAAAAGTCTGTCAATCATATAAAGACTGAGATGTTAATTCCTTTTGATTGAACTTGGGAATTGCAATATATTTGATTAAACGGGCAAATAAAAAAGAATTAAGAAAAATAGTGAAAGAATTATGAATTTAGAGCAAAAATTAAGACTGAAAGGCTGAATTCCCAATAAAATGATTTTGTTTGGTTGGTTAATTCCGAATAAATCATATAAACAGGTTTTTGTAAAGAAACAGATAATAATAAGGTGATACCTTAACGTTTATCAACCAACTTAAAACAGAAAAAAGGATTTCTTGATGATTAATTCTAATTTTCCGTACAATACCCATAAAATTTGCATTTGAGCACTGAAAAGTCTGTCAGTCATATAAAGACTGAGATGCTAATTCCTTTTGATTGAACTTGGGAATTGCAATATATTTGATTAAACGGGCAAATAAAAAAGAATTAAGAAAAATAGTGAAAGAATTATGAATTTAGAGCAAAAATTAAGACTGAAAAGCTGAATTCCTATAAAATGATTTTGTTTGGTTGGTTAATTCCGAAAAAATCATATAAACAGGTTTTTGTAAAGAAACAGATAATAATAAGGTGATATCCTTAACGTTTATCAACCAACTTAAAACAGAAAAAAGGATTTCTTGATGATTAATTCTAATTTTCCGTACAATACCCATAAAATTTGCATTTGAGCACTTTTATTGAAGAAAAATAGGAAATGTTGAATGAAAAGTCTGTCAATCATATAAAGACTGAGATGCTAATTCCTTTTGATTGAACTTGGGAATTGCAATATATTTGATTAAACGGGCAAATAAAAAAGAATTAAGAAAAATAGTGAAAGAATTATGAATTTAGAGCAAAAATTAAGACTGAAAGGCTGAATTCCCAATAAAATGATTATGTTTGGTTGGTTAATTCCGAAAAAATCATATAAACAGGTTTTTGTAAAGAAACAGATAATAATAAGGTGATACCTTAACGTTTGTCACCCAACTTAAAACAGAAAAAAGGATTTCTTGATGATTAATTCTAATTTTCCGTACAATACCCATAAAATTTGCATTTGAGCACTTTTATTGAAGAAAAATAGGAAATGTTGAATGAAAAGTCTGTCAATCATATAAAGACTGAGATGCTAATTCCTTTTGATTGAACTTGGGAATTGCAATATATTTGATTAAACGGGCAAATAAAAAAGAATTAAGAAAAATAGTGAAAGAATTATGAATTTAGAGCAAAAATTAAGACTGAAAAGCTGAATTCCTATAAAATGATTTTGTTTGGTTGGTTAATTCCGAAAAAATCATATAAACAGGTTTTTGTAAAGAAACAGATAATAATAAGGTGATACCTTAACGTTTATCAACCAACTTAAAACAGAAAAAAGGATTTCTTGATGATTAATTCTAATTTTCCGTACAATACCCATAAAATTTGCATTTGAGCACTTTTATTGAAGAAAAATAGGAAATGTTGAATGAAAAGTCTGTCAATCATATAAAGACTGAGATGCTAATTCCTTTTGATTGAACTTGGGAATTGCAATATATTTGATTAAACGGGCAAATAAAAAAGAATTAAGAAAAATAGTGAAAGAATTATGAATTTAGAGCAAAAATTAAGACTGAAAAGGCTGAATTCCTAATAAAATGATTTGTTTGGTTGGTTAATTCCGAAAAAATCATATAAACAGGTTTTTGTAAAGAAACAGATAATAATAAGGTGATACCTTAACGTTTATCAACCAACTTAAAACAGAAAAAAGGATTTCTTGATGATTAATTCTAATTTTCCGTACAATACCCATAAAATTTGCATTTGAGCACTTTTATTGAAGAAAAATAGGAAATGTTGAATGAAAAGTCTGTCAATCATATAAAGACTGAGATGCTAATTCCTTTTGATTGAACTTGGGAATTGCAATATATTTGATTAAACGGGCAAATAAAAAAGAATTAAGAAAAATAGTGAAAGAATTATGAATTTAGAGCAAAAATTAAGACTGAAAGGCTGAATTCCCAATAAAATGATTTTGTTTGGTTGGTTAATTCCGAAAAAATCATATAAACAGGTTTTTGTAAAGAAACAGATAATAATAAGGTGATACCTTAACGTTTATCAACCAACTTAAAACAGAAAAAAGGATTTCTTGATGATTAATTCTAATTTTCCGTACAATACCCATAAAATTTGCATTTGAGCACTTTTATTGAAGAAAAATAGGAAATGTTGAATGAAAAGTCTGTCAATCATATAAAGACTGAGATGCTAATTCCTTTTGATTGAACTTGGGAATTGCAATATATTTGATTAAACGGGCAAATAAAAAAGAATTAAGAAAAATAGTGAAAGAATTATGAATTTAGAGCAAAAATTAAGACTGAAAAGCTGAATTCCTTATAAAATGATTTTGTTTGGTTGGTTAATTCCGAAAAAATCATATAAACAGGTTTTTGTAAAGAAACAGATAATAATAATGTGATATCTTAACGTTTATCAACCAACTTAAAACAGAAAAAAGGATTTCTTGATGATTAATTCTAATTTTCCGTACAATACCCATAAAATTTGCATTTGAGCACTTTTATTGAAGAAAAATAGGAAATGTTGAATGAAAAGTCTGTCAATCATATAAAGACTGAGATGCTAATTCCTTTTGATTGAACTTGGGAATTGCAATATATTTGATTAAACGGGCAAATAAAAAAGAATTAAGAAAAATAGTGAAAGAATTATGAATTTAGAGCAAAAATTAAGACTGAAAAGCTGAATTCCTTATAAAATGATTTTGTTTGGTTGGTTAATTCCGAAAAAATCATATAAACAGGTTTTTGTAAAGAAACAGATAATAATAAGGTGATATCTTAACGTTTATCAACCAACTTAAAACAGAAAAAAGGATTTCTTGATGATTAATTCTAATTTTCCGTACAATACCCATAAAATTTGCATTTGAGCACTTTTATTGAAGAAAAATAGGAAATGTTGAATGAAAAGTCTGTCAATCATATAAAGACTGAGATGTTAATTCCTTTTGATTGAACTTGGGAATTGCAATATATTTGATTAAACGGGCAAATAAAAAAGAATTAAGAAAAATAGTGAAAGAATTATGAATTTAGAGCAAAAATTAAGACTGAAAGGCTGAATTCCCAATAAAATGATTTTGTTTGGTTGGTTAATTCCGAAAAAATCATATAAACAGGTTTTTGTAAAGAAACAGATAATAATAAGGTGATATCTTAACGTTTATCACCCAACTTAAAACAGAAAAAAGGATTTCTTGATGATTAATTCTAATTTTCCGTACAATACCCATAAAATTTGCATTTGAGCACTTTTATTGAAGAAAAATAGGAAATGTTGAATGAAAAGTCTGTCAATCATATAAAGACTGAGATGCTTAATTCCTTTTGATTGAACTTGGGAATTGCAATATATTTGATTAAACGGGCAAATAAAAAAGAATTAAGAAAATAGTGAAAGAATTATGAATTTAGAGCAAAAATTAAGACTGAAAGGCTGAATTCCCAATAAAATGATTTTGTTTGGTTGGTTAATTCCGAAAAAATCATATAAACAGGTTTTTGTAAAGAAACAGATAATAATAAGGTGATATCTTAATGTTTATCAACCAACTTAAAACAGAAAAAAGGATTTCTTGATGATTAATTCTAATTTTCCGTACAATACCCATAAAATTTGCATTTGAGCACTTTTATTGAAGAAAAATAGGAAATGTTGAATGAAAAGTCTGTCAATCATATAAAGACTGAGATGCTAATTCCTTTTGATTGAACTTGGGAATTGCAATATATTTGATTAAACGGGCAAATAAAAAAGAATTAAGAAAAATAGTGAAAGAATTATGAATTTAGAGCAAAAATTAAGACTGAAAGGCTGAATTCCCAATAAAATGATTTTGTTTGGTTGGTTAATTCCGAAAAAATCATATAAACAGGTTTTTGTAAAGAAACAGATAATAATAAGGTGATATCTTAATGTTTATCAACCAACTTAAAACAGAAAAAAGGATTTCTTGATGATTAATTCTAATTTTCCGTACAATACCCATAAAATTTGCATTTGAGCACTTTTATTGAAGAAAAATAGGAAATGTTGAATGAAAAGTCTGTCAATCATATAAAGACTGAGATGCTAATTCCTTTTGATTGAACTTGGGAATTGCAATATATTTGATTAAACGGGCAAATAAAAAAGAATTAAGAAAAATAGTGAAAGAATTATGAATTTAGAGCAAAAATTACGACTGAAAGGCTGAATTCCCAATAAAATGATTTTGTTTGGTTGGTTAATTCCGAAAAAATCATATAAACAGGTTTTTGTAAAGAAACAGATAATAATAAGGTGATATCTTAACGTTTATCAACCAACTTAAAACAGAAAAAAGGATTTCTTGATAATTAATCCTGTTTTTCCGTACAATACCCATAAATTTTTCATTTGAGCACTTTTATTGAAGAAAAATAGGAAATGTTGAATGAAAAGTCTGTCAATCATATAAAGACTGAGATGCTAATTCCTTTTGATTGAACTTGGGAATTGCAATATATTTGATTAAACGGGCAAATAAAAAAGAATTAAGAAAAATAGTGAAAGAATTATGAATTTAGAGCAAAAATTAAGACTGAAAGGCTGAATTCCCAATAAAATGATTTTGTTTGGTTGGTTAATTCCGAAAAAATCATATAAACAGGTTTTTGTAAAGAAACAGATAATAATAAGGTGATATCTTAACGTTTATCAACCAACTTAAAACAGAAAAAAGGATTTCTTGATGATTAATTCTAATTTTCCGTGCAATACCCATAAAATTTGCATTTGAGCACTTTTATTGAAGAAAAATAGGAAATGTTGAATGAAAAGTCTGTCAATTCATTATAAAGACGAGATGTAATTCCTTTTGATTGAACTTGGGAATTGCAATATATTTGATTAAACGGGCAAATAAAAAAGAATTAAGAAAATAGTGAAAGAATTATGAATTTAGAGCAAAAATTAGAACTGAAAGGCTGAATTCCCAATAAAATGATTTGTTTGGTTGGTTAATATCCGAAAAAATCATATAACAGGTTTTTGTAAAGAAACAGTAATAAAGAAATATCTTAAGTTTATCACCAACTTAAAACAGAAAAAGGATTTCTTATGAGATATTCTAATTTTTCGTACAATACCATAAAATTTGCATTTGAGCTTTTATTGAAGAAAAATAGGAAATGTTGAATGAAAAGTCTGTCAATCTATAAAAGCTGAGATGCTAATCCTTTTGATTGAACTTGGGAATTGCAATATATTTGATTAAACGGGCAAATAAAAAAGAATTAAGAAAAATAGTGAAAGATTATGAATTTAGAGAAAAATTAAGACTGAAAGGCTGAATTCCCATAAAATGATTTTGTTTGGTTGGTTTTAATTCCGAAAAAATCATAATAAAAGGTTTTGTAAAGAAAAACAGATAATAATAGGATGATTCTAATGTTTAACCAACTTAAAACAGAAAAAAGGATTCTTGATGATTAATTCTAATTTTCCGTACAATACCCATAAAATTTGCATTTGAGCACTTTTATTGAAGAAAAATAGGAAATGTTGAATGAAAAGTCTGTCAATCATATAAAGACTGAGATGCTAATTCCTTTTGATTGAACTTGGGAATTGCAATATTTTGATTAAACGGGCAAATAAAAAAGAATTAAGAAATAGTGAAAGAATTATGAATTAGGCAAAATTAAGACTGAAAGCTGAATTCCAATAAAGATGTTTGGTTGGTTAATTCCGAAAAAAATCATATAAACAGGTTTTTGTAAAGAACGATAAGAATAAAGGTGATATCTTAATTTATCAACCAACTTAAAACAGAAAAAAGGATTTCTTGATGATAATCTTTTTTCCGTACAATACCCATAAATTTCATTTGAGCACTTTTATTGAAAAAATGGAAATGTTGAATGAAAAGTCTGTCAATCATTAAAGATGGATGCTAATCCTTTTGATTGAACTTGGGAATTGCAATATATTTGATTTTAACGGGCAAAGAAAAAAGATTATTAGGCAAGATAGTGAATAGACAGAAATGAGTACGAGAAACTCACAGGAAACAATATAACAAAATGATTCATAAATGTATTTGTTTGGTGGTTAATTCAGAAAAAAAATCCTTATACACGTTTTGTAAAGAACACGAGAATAATAAGGTGGATTCTTAGTGTGTATCAACTCCTTAATTTGACTTTCCCAGAAAAGAGTTTTCTTATGATTACTATTATTCACCGACATATCCCATAAAATTTGCATTTGAGCACTTTTATTGAGAAAAATAGGAAATGTTGAATGAAAAGTCTGGTAATCATATAAAGAGAGACTAGATGCTATTCCTTTGAATGAACTTGGGAATTGCAAATAATTTGATAAACGGGCAAAAAAAAGAATTAAGAAAATAGGAAGATTGAATTGATGCAAAAAAATTAGACTGAAAGGCTGATTCCCAATAAAATGATTTTGTTTGGTTGGTTTTCCGAAAAATCATATAAACAGGTTTTTGTAAAGAAACGATAATAATAAGGTGATACTAACGTTTAGTCACCAACTTAAAACGAAAAAAAGGAATTTCTGATAATTTAATTGTTTTCCGTACATACCCATAAATTTTTCATTTGAGCACTTTTAATGAAAAAAATAGAAATGTTGAATGAAAAGTCTGTCATCATAAAAGACGAGATGCTAATTCCTTTTGATTGAACTTGGGAATTGCAATATATTTGATTAAACGGGCAAAATAAAAAAGTATAAGAAAAAATAGTAGAAGTTATGAATTTAGAGCAAAAATTAAGACTGAAAGGCTGAATCCCAATAAAAGATTTTGTTTGGTTGTTAATTCCAGAAAAACATCAGATAAACGTTTTGTAAAGAAAAAGTAATAATAGTAGATATCTTAACGTTTATCAACAACTTAAACAGAAAAAAGGATTTCTTGATGATTAATTCCAATTTTCCGGGGCAATACCATAAAATTTGCGCTAGCCACTTATGTATATGAAGACAAAAGAAGGTGTTGAATGAAAAGTCTGTCAATCATATAAGACTGAAGATGTTAATTCCTTTTGAGTTGATTGGGAACCGGAATATATTGTTGATTAACGGGCAATAAAAAGAATTAAGAAAAATAGTGAAAGAATATGAATTTAGAGCACAAAATTAGAACGGGCGAAAGGTGAATCCCAAATAAAATGACTCTTGTTTTTGTGGGTTAAATCCGAAAAAATCATATAAACAGGGTTTTGTAAAGAAACAGATAAAGAATAAGGTGATTAATCTGCAATGTTTATCAACCAACTTAAAACAGAAAAAGAATTCTTGATGATTAATTCTAATTTCCGTACAATACCCATAAATTTGCATTTGAGCACTTTATGAAAGAAAAATAGGAAATTTGAATGAAAAGTCTGTCAATATATAAAGACTGAGAGTTAATTCCTTTGATTGGACTTGGGAATTGCATACATGATTTATTAAACGTGGCAATAAAAATAGAATACGAAATAGTGCAAAGAAATATGATATGTTAGAGCAAAAATTAACGACAGGGGG
>JBDPZO010000223.1:0-20058 GCA_039877585.1 Heterodera filipjevi | reverse complement strand
CCGGGGTGGGGGAATCGGACCGCGGCAAATTTCATCCGCGATTCGCGGCATTTGTTGTTAAAAAAATTATTTTTGAAGCGATGTTTTTGCTGAAAATCCGCGATTTGCGACTTTTTTCCGCAATCGTGAGAATCTTGTCGATCAAACGCGCTGAGCTTATTTTAATGGAATGAAAAAAATGTGGTTTTGTTTTTCTGAACCATGTCCACTACCACCATATAGTGTTAATGGTTGAAAATTTTCTAAGTGTTGGTAAGTATAAAGTATATTTTTTTTTATTCCAATTAAAATAAGCTCAGCAGCGTTGATCAGACAAGGATTCTGATCAGGAAACTGTTGGGTTTGGTCATTATACCTTGGTCTGACCATGGGTCAGGCAAGCGAGTTTCCATGAAAAATGGTCAATTTTTGGGAAAATTCCATGCCCTGACCCACAATTAAAATAATACAATAAAAATTAAAGACGACCTCTAAGTTTTCAGCAATTATTTCAAAAAATTTTAAAATTTTCTTTTAACTCCTTTAGGGTTTATAGAAGTTAAAAATCCTTTTTTGCCTGTCAATGAGTGAAATACAATTAAAATAATACAATAAAAAT
The DNA here is from genome assembly GCA_039877585.1 of Heterodera filipjevi. Taxonomy (NCBI): domain Eukaryota; kingdom Metazoa; phylum Nematoda; class Chromadorea; order Rhabditida; family Heteroderidae; genus Heterodera; species Heterodera filipjevi. The sequence goes on along the minus strand of JBDPZO010000223.1, from coordinate 19,460 downwards.
TAAAGACGACTCTAAGTTTTCAGCAATTATTTCAAAAAATTTTAAAATTTTCTTTTAACTACCCTTTAGGGTTTATAGAAGTTAAAAATCCTTTATTTGCCTGTCAATGAGTGAAATACAATTAAAATACAATAAAAATTAAAGACGACCTCTAAGTTTTCAGCAATTATTTCAAAAAATTTTAAAATTTTCTTTTAACTATCCTTTAGGTGTTTATAAAGTTAAAAATCCTTTATTTGCCTGTCAATGAGTGAAATACAATTAAAATACAATAAAAATTAAGACGACCTCTAAGTTTTCAGCAATTATTTCAAAAAATTTTAAAATTTTCTTTTAACTACCCTTTAGGGTTTAAAGTTAAAAATCCTTTTTTGCCTGTCAATGAGTGAAATACAATTAAAATAATACAATAAAAATTAAAGACGACCTCTAAGTTTTCAGCAATTATTTCAAAAAATTTTAAAATTTTCTTTTAACTACCCTTTAGGGTTTATAGAAGTTAAAAATCCTTTATTTGCCTGTCAATGAGTGAAATACAATTAAAATAATACAATAAAAATTAAAGACGACCTCTAAGTTTTCAGCAATTATTTCAAAAATATTTTAAAATTTTCTTTTAACTACCCTTTAGGGTTTATAGAAAAAATCCTTTTTTGCCTGTCAATGAGTGAAATACAATTAAAATAATACAATAAAAATTAAAGACGACCTCTAAGTTTTCAGCAATTATTTCAAAAAATTTTAAAATTTTCTTTTAACTACCCTTTAGGGTTTATAGAAGTTAAAAATCCTTTTTTGCCTGTCAATGAGTGAAATACAATTAAAATAATACAATAAAAATTAAAGACGACCTCTAAGTTTTCAGCAATTATTTCAAAAAATTTTAAAATTTTCTTTTAACTACCCTTTAGGGTTTAGTAGAAAAAAATCCTTTATTTGCCTGTCAATGAGTGAAATACAAAAATAATACAATAAAAATTAAAGACGACCTCTAAGTTTTCAGCAATTATTTCAAAAAATTTTAAAATTTTCTTTTAACTACCCTTTAGGGTTTATAGAAGTTAAAAATCCTTTATTTGCCTGTCAATGAGTGAAATACAATTAAAATAATACAATAAAAATTAAAGACGACCTCTAAGTTTTCAGCAATTATTTCAAAAATTTTAAAATTTTCTTTTAACTACCTTTAGGGTTATAGAAGTTAAAAATCCTTTTTTGCCTGTCAATGAGTGAAATACAATTAAAATAATACAATAAAAAAAAGACGACTCTAAGTTTTCAGCAATTATTTCAAAAATATTTTAAAATTTTCTTTTAACTCCTTTAGGGTTTATAGAAGTTAAAAATCCTTTTTTGCCTGTCAATGAGTGAAATACAATTAAAATAATACAATAAAAATTAAAGACGACCTCTAAGTTTTCAGCAATTATTTCAAAAATTTTAAAATTTTCTTTTAACTACCCTTTAGGGTTTATAGAAGAAAAATCCTTTATTTGCCTGTCAATGAGTGAAATACAATTAAAATAATACAATAAAAATTAAGACGACCTCTAAGTTTTCAGCAATTATTTCAAAAATATTTTAAAATTTTCTTTTAACTACCCTTTAGGGTTTATAGAAGTTAAAAATCCTTTATTTGCCTGTCAATGAGTGAAATACAATTAAAATAATACAATAAAAATTAAGACGACCTCTAAGTTTTCAGCAATTATTTCAAAAAAATTTTAAAATTTTCTTTTAACTACCTTTAGGGTTTGTAAAGTTAAAAATCCTTTATTTGCCTGTCAATGAGTGAAATACAATTAAAATAATACAATAAAAATTAAGACGACCTCTAAGTTTTCAGCAATTATTTCAAAAAAATTTTAAAATTTTCTTTTAACTACCCTTTAGGGTTATAGAAGTTAAAAATCCTTTATTTGCCTGTCAATGAGTGAAATACAATTAAAATAATACAATAAAAATTAAGACGACTCTAAGTTTTCAGCAATTATTTCAAAAAAATTTTAAAATTTTCTTTTAACTACCCTTTAGGGTTTATAGAAGTTAAAAATCCTTTATTTGCCTGTCAATGAGTGAAATACAATTAAAATATACAATAAAAATTAAGACGACCTCTAAGTTTTCAGCAATTATTTCAAAAAAATTTTAAAATTTTCTTTTAACCCTTTAGGGTTTATAGAAGTTAAAAATCCTTTATTTGCCTGTCAATGAGTGAAATACAATTAAAATAATACAATAAAAATTAAGACGACTCTAAGTTTTCAGCAATTATTTCAAAAATATTTTAAAATTTTCTTTTAACTACCCTTTAGGGTTTATAGAAGTTAAAAATCCTTTATTTGCCTGTCAATGAGTGAAATACAATTAAAAATACAATAAAAATTAAGACGACCTCTAAGTTTTCAGCAATTATTTCAAAAAAATTTTAAAATTTTCTTTTAACTACCCTTTAGGGTTATGAAAGTTAAAAATCCTTTATTTGCCTGTCAATGAGTGAAATACAATTAAAATAATACAATAAAAATTAAGACGACTCTAAGTTTTCAGCAATTATTTCAAAAAAATTTTAAAATTTTTTTTAATCCCTTTAGGGTTTATAGAAGTTAAAAATCCTTTTTTGCCTGTCAATGAGTGAAATACAATTAAAATAATACAATAAAAATTAAGACGACCTCTAAGTTTTCAGCAATTATTTCAAAAAAATTTTAAAATTTTCTTTTAACTACCCTTTAGGGTTTATAGAAGTTAAAAATCCTTTATTTGCCTGTCAATGAGTGAAATACAATTAAAATAATACAAAAAATTAAGACGACTCTAAGTTTTCAGCAATTATTCAAAAATATTTTAAAATTTTCTTTTAACTACCCTTTAGGGTTTATAGAAGTTAAAAATCCTTTTTTGCCTGTCATGAGTGAAATACAATTAAAATAATACAATAAAAATTAAGACGACTCTAAGTTTTCAGCAATTATTTCAAAAAAATTTTAAAATTTTCTTTTAACTACCCTTTAGGGTTATAGAAGTTAAAAATTTTTTGCCTGTCAATGAGTGAAATACAATTAAAAATACAATAAAAATTAAGACGACCTCTAAGTTTTCAATTATTTCAAAAAAATTTTAAAATTTTCTTTTAACTACCCTTTAGGGTTTATAGAAGTTAAAAATCCTTTATTTGCCTGTCAATGAGTGAAATACAATTAAAATAATACAATAAAAATTAAGACGACTCTAAGTTTTCAGCAATTATTTCAAAAAAATTTTAAAATTTTCTTTTAACTATCCTTTAGGTGTAGAAGTTAAAAATCCTTTATTTGCCTGTCAATGAGTGAAATACAATTAAAATAATACAATAAAAATTAAGACGACTCTAAGTTTTCAGCAATTATTTCAAAAATTTTAAAATTTTCTTTTAACTACCTTTAGGGTTATAAAGTTAAAAATCCTTTATTTGCCGTCAATGAGTGAAATACAATTAAAATAATACAAAAAAATTAAAGACGACCTCTAAGTTTTCAATTATTTCAAAAAAATTTTAAAATTTTCTTTTAACTCCTTTAGGGTATGAGAAGTTAAAAATCCTTTATTTGCCTGTCAATGAGTGAAATACAATTAAAATAATACAATAAAAATTAAAGACGACTCTAAGTTTTCAGCAATTATTTCAAAAAAATTTTAAAATTTTCTTTTAACTACCCTTTAGGGTTTATAGAAGTTAAAAATCCTTTTTTGCCTGTCAATGAGTGAAATACAATTAAAATAACACAATAAAAATTAAAGACGACCTCTAAGTTTTCAGCAATTATTTCAAAAAATTTTAAAATTTTCTTTTAACTATCTTTTAGGTTTTATAGAAGTCAAAAATCCTTTATTTGCCTGTCAATGAGTGAAATACAATTAAAATAATACAATAAAAATTAAAGACGACCTCTAAGTTTTCAGCAATTATTTCAAAAAAATTTTAAAATTTTCTTTTAACTACCCTTTAGGGTGTTTAAGAATTTAAAATTTTATTTGCCTGTCATGAGTGAAATACATAAAAAATAACAATAAAAATTAAAGACGACCTCTAAGTTTTCAGCAATTATTTCAAAAAATTTTAAAATTTTCTTTTAACTATCCTTTAGGGTGTGTGAAAGTTAAAAATCCTTTATTTGCCTGTCATGAGTGAAATACAATTAAAATAATACAATAAAAATTAAAGACGACCTCTAAGTTTTCAGCATTATTTCAAAAAATTTTAAAATTTTCTTTTAACTACCCTTTAGGGTTATGAAAGTTAAAAATCCTTTTTTGCCTGTCAATGAGTGAAATACAATTAAAAAATACAATAAAAATTAGACGACTCTAAGTTTTCAGCAATTATTTCAAAAAATTTTAAAATTTTCTTTTAACTACCTTTAGGGTTTATAGAAGTTAAAAATCCTTTATTTGCCTGTCAATGAGTGAAATACAATTAAAAATACAATAAAAATTAAGACGACCTCTAAGTTTTCAGCAATTATTTCAAAAATTTTAAAATTTTCTTTTAACTACCCTTTAGGGTATAGAAAGTTAAAAATCCTTTATTTGCCTGTCAATGAGTGAAATACAATTAAAATAATACAATAAAAATTAAAGACGACCTCTAAGTTTTCACAATTATTTCAAAAAAATTTTAAAATTTTCTTTTAACTACCCTTTAGGGTTATGAAGTTAAAATCCTTTATTTGCCTGTCAATGAGTGAAATACAATTAAAATAATACAATAAAAATTAAGACGACCTCTAAGTTTCAGCAATTATTTCAAAAATATTTTAAAATTTTCTTAACTACCCTTTAGGGTTATAGAAGTTAAAAATCCTTTATTTGCCTGTCAATGAGTGAAATACAATTAAAATAATACAATAAAATTAAAGACGACCTCTAAGTTTTCACAATTATTTCAAAAAAATTTTAAAATTTCTTTTAACTCTTTAGGGTGTGTGAAAGTTAAAAATCCTTTATTTGCCTGTCAATGAGTGAAATACAATAAAATAATACAATAAAAATTATAGACGACTCAAGTTTCAGCAATTATTTCAAAAAAATTTTAAAATTTTCTTTTAACTACCTTAGGGTTTATAGAAGTTAAAAATCCTTTTTTGCCTGTCAATGAGTGAAATACAATTAAAATAATACAATAAAAATTAAAGACGACCTCTAAATTTTCAGCAATTATTTCAAAAAATTTTAAAATTTTCTTTTAACTACCTTTAGGTGTTGTAAAGTTAAAATACTTTGCCTGTCAATGAGTGAAATACAATAAAATAATACAATAAAATTAAAGACGACTTCTAAGTTTTCAGCAATTATTTCAAAAATTTTAAAATTTTCTTTAACTATCTTTAGGGTTTATAGAAGTTAAAAATTCCTTTATTTGCCTGTCATTGAGTGAAATACAATTAAGAATACCCAATAAAAATTAAAGACGACCTCTATATTTCAGCAATTATTTCAAAAAAAATTTTAAAATTTTCTGTTGACTATCCTTTAGGGTTGTAGAAGTTAAAAAAGCCTTTATTTGCCTGTCATGAGTGAAATACAATTAAAAATCATACAATAAAAATTAAAGACGAACCTCTAAGTTTTCAGCAATTATTTCAAAAGTAGTTTTAAAATTTTCTTTTAACTACCCTTTAGGGTTTATAGAAGTTAAAAATCCTTTATTTTGCCGTCAATGAGTGAATAGCAATTAAATAATACAATAAAATTAAAGACGACCTCTAAGTTTTCAACAATTATTTCAAAAAAATTTTAAATTTTCTTTTACTATCCTTTAGGTGTTGTAAAGTTCAAAATCCTTTATTTGCCTGTCAATGAGTGAAATACAATTAAAATAATACAATAAAAATTAAGACTACCTCTAAGTTTTCAGCAATATTTCAAAAAAATTTTAAATTTTCTTTTAACTACCTTTAGGGTTTATAGAAGTTAAAAATCCTTTTTTTTTTGCCTGGCAATGAGTGAAATACAAAAATAACACAATAAAAATTAAAGACGACTCTAAATTTTCAGCAATTATTCAAAAAATTTTAAAATTTTCTTTTAACTATCCTTTAGGGGGTGAAAGTTAAAAATACTTTATTTGCTGTCATTGAGTGAAATACATTAAAAAATACAATAAAAAATTATAGCCGACTTCTAAGTTTTCAGCAATTATTTCAAAAATATATTTAAAATTTTCTTTTAACTACCTACCCTTTAGGGTTATAGAAGTTAAAATCCTTTATTTGCCTGTCATTGAGTGAAATACAATTAAAAAACCCAATAAAAATTAAAGACGACCTCTAAATTTTTCAGCAAATTTCAAAAAAATTTAAAATTTCTTTTACTATCCTTTAGGGTGTGTGAAAGTTAAAAATCCTTATTTGCCTGTCAATGAGTGAAATACAATTAAAATATACAATAAAAAATTAAAGACGACCTCTAAGTTTTCAGCAATTATTTCAAAAATATTTTAAAATTTTTTTAACTACCCTTTAGGGTTTATGAAAGTTAAAATCCTTATTTGCAGTCAATGAGTGAAATACAATTAAAATAATACAATAAAAATTAAACGACCTCTAAGTTTCACACATTATTTTCAAAAAATTTTAAAATTTTTCTTTTAACTCCTTAGGGTGTGTGAAAGTTAAAAATCCTTATTTGCTGCAATGAGTGAAATACAATTAATAATACAATAAAATTAAAGACGACCTCTAACGTTTTCAACAATTATTCAAAAAAATTTTAAAATTTCTCTTAACTAACTACCTTTGGGTGATAGAAGTCAAAAAATCCTTTATTGCCTGTCATTGAGTGGAAATATTAAAATAACCAATAAAAATTAGAACGACCTCTAATTTTCAGCAATTATTTCAAAAAAAATTTTAAAATTGTTCTTAACTATCCTTTGGGTGTGTGAAAGTTAAAAAATACTTATTTGCCTGTCATGAGTGAAAATACAAGTAAAATATATATTGCCTGTAATGAGTGAAATGCCCATACAATCATTACAATAAAAATTATAACGAGCTCTAAGTTCAGCAATTATTTAAAAATATTTAAAAATTTTCTTTTAACTACCTCCTTTAGGGTTTATAGAAGTTAAAAATCCGTTTATTGCCTGCATGAGTGAAATACAATAAAATAATCCAATTAAAAATTAAAGACGACCTCTAAATTTTCAGCAATATTTCAAAAAAATTTTAAAATTTTCTAACTATCCTTTAGGGTGTGTGAAGTTAAAAATCCTTATTTGCCTGTCAATGAGTGAAATACAATTAAAATAATAAAATATAAAATTATAGACGACTTCTAAGTTTCAGCAATTATTTCAAAAATATTTTAAAATTTCTTTTAACTACCCTTTAGGGTTTATGAAGTTAAAAAATCCTTTATTTGCCTGTCAATGAGTGAAATACAATTAAAATAATACAATAAAAATTAAAGACGACCTCTAAGTTTTCAGCAATTATTTCAAAATATTTTAAAATTTTCTTTAACTACCTTTAGGGGTTTATAGAAGTTAAAAATCCTTTATTTGCCTGTCAATGAGTGAAATACAATTAAAATAATACAATAAAAATTAAGACGACCTCTAAGTTTTCAACAATTATTTCAAAAATTTTTAAAATTTTCTTTTAACTACCCTTTAGGGTTTTATAGAAGTTAAAAAGTCCTCTTATTTGCCTGTCAATGAGTGAAATACAATGTAAATAACACAATAAAAATTAAAGACGACCTCTAATTTTTCAACAATTATTTCAAAAAAATTTTAAAATTATCTTTTAACATCCTTTAGGGTGTTAGAAGTTAAAAAAAAATCCTTAATTTGCCTGTCAATGAGTGAAATACAATGAAAATACTACAATAAAAATTAAAGACGACCTTAAGGTTTTCAGCAATTATTCAAAAAATTTTAAAATTTTCTTTTACTATCTTTTAGGGTTTATAGAAGTCAAAAATCCTTTATTTGCCTGTCAATGAGTGAAAGACAATTAAAATAATACAATAAAATTAAGACGACCTCTAAGTTTCAGCAATTATTTCAAAAAATTTTAAAATTTTCTTTAACTACCCTTTAGGGTTATAGAAGTTAAAAATCCTTTATTTGCCTGTCAATGAGTGAAATACAATTAAAATCATACAATAAAAATTAAAGACGACCTCTAAGTTTTCAGCAATTATTTCAAAATATTTAAAATTTTCTTTTAACTATCCTTTAGGGTGTGTGAAAGAAATCCTTTATTGCCTGTCATTGATGAAATACAATTAAATAATACAATAAAAATTATAGACGATTTAAGTTTTCAGCAATTATTCAAAAAATTTTAAAATTTTCTTTTAACTATCCTTTAGGGTGTGTGAAAGTTAAAAATCCTTTATTTGCCTGTCAATGAGTGAAATACAATTAAAATAATACAATAAAAATTAAGACGACCTCTAAGTTTTCAGCAATTATTTCAAAAATATTTTAAAATTTTCTTTTAACTATCCTTTAGGGTGTGTGAAAGTTAAAATCCTTTATTTGCCTGTCATGAGTGAAATACAATTAAAATAATACAATAAAAAAAAGACGACTTCTAAGGTTTCAGCAATTATTTAAAAAAATTTAAAATTTCTTTTAACTAATTTTAGGGTGTGTGAAAGTTAAAATCCTTTATTGCCTGTCAATGAGTGAAATACATTAAAATAATACAATAAAATTAAAGACGACCTCTAGTTTTCAGCAATATTTCAAAAAATATTTTAAAATTTTCTTTAACTACCCTTTAGGGTTTATAGAAGTTAAAAATCCTTTTTTTTGCCTGTCAATGAGTGAAATACAATTAAAATAACACAATAAAAATTAAAGACGACCCTCTAAGTTTTCAACAAATATTTCAAAAAATTTTAAAATTTTTTTAACTATCTTTTAGGGTGTAGAAGTTAAAAATCCTATTTGCCTGTCATGAGTGAAATACAATTAAAATAATACAATAAAAATTAAAGACGACCTCTAAGTTTTCAGCAATTATTTAAAATATTTTAAAATTTTCTTTTAACTATCCTTTAGGGGTGTGGAAAGTTAAAATCCTTTATTGCCTGTCATGAGTGAAATACAATTAAAATAATACAATAAAAATTATAGACGACTTCGAAGTTTTCAGACAATTATTTCAAAAAAAATTTAAAATTTTCTTTAACTATCCTTTAGGGTGTGAAGTTAAAAATCCTTTATTTGCCTGTCAATGAGTGAAATACAATTAAAATAATACAATAAAAATTAAGACGACCTCTAGTTTTCAGCAATATTTCAAAAATATTTTAAATTTTCTTTAACCCTTTGGGTTTATAGAAGTTAAAAATCCTTTTTTGCCTGTCAATGAGTGAAATACAATTAAAATAACACAATAAAAATTAATAGACGACCTCTAAGTTTTCAACAATTATTTCAAAAAATTTTAAAATTTTCTTTTAACAATCTTTTAGGGTTTATAGAAGTCAAAAATCTTATTTGCTGTCAATGAGTGAAATACAATTAAAATAATACAAAAAAATTATAGCGACTTCTAAGTTTTCAGCAATTATTTCAAAAATATTTTAAAATTTCTTTTAATACCCTTTAGGGTTTATAGAAGTTAAAAATCCTTTATTTGCCTGTCAATGAGTGAAATACAATTAAAATAATCAATAAAAATTAAGACGACCTCTAAGTTTTCAGCAATTATTTCAAAAATATTTTAAAATTTCTTTTAACTACCCTTTAGGGTTTATAGAAGTTAAAAAAATCCTTTTTTTGCCTGCAATGAGTGAAATACAATTAAAATAACACAATAAAAATTAAAGACGACCTCTAAGTTTTCACAAATATTTCAAAAAAATATTTTAAAATTTTCTTTTAACTATCTTTAGGGTTTATAGAAAGTTAAAAATCCTTTATTTGCCTGTCAATGAGTGAAATACAATTAAATAAACAATAAAAATAAAGACGACCTCTAAGTTTTCAGCAATTATTTCAAAACAATATTTTAAAAATTTTCTTTTAACTATCCTTAGGGTGTGGAAAGTTAAAAATCCTTATTTGCCTGTCATTGAGTGAAATACAATTAAAATAATACAATAAAAATTATAGACGACTCTAGTTTTCAGCAATTATTTCAAAAAAATTTAAATTTTCTTTTAACTATCTTTAGGTGTGTGTGAAAGTTAAAAATCCTTTATTTGCCTGTCAATGAGTGAAATACAATTAAAAATAATACAATAAAAATTAAAGACGACCTCTAGTTTTCAGCAATTATTTCAAAAATATTTTAAAATTTTCTTTTAACTACCCTTTAGGGTTTAAGAAGTTAAAAATCCTTTTTTTTGCCTGTCAATGAGTGAAATACAATTAAAATAAACATAAAAATTAAAGACGACCTCTAAGTTTTCAACAATTATTTCAAAAAATTTTAAATTTTCTTTTAACAATCTTTTAGGGTTATAGAAGTCAAAAATCTTATTTGCTGTCAATGAGTGAAATACAATTAAAATAATACAATAAAATTATAGACGACTTCTAAGTTTTCAGCAATTATTTCAAAAATATTTTAAAATTTTCTTTTAACTACCTAGGGTTTATAGAGTTAAAAATCCTTTATTTGCCTGTCAATGAGTGAAATACAATTAAATAATACAATAAAAATTAAAGACGACCTCTAAGTTTTCAGCAATTATTTCAAAAATATTTTAAAATTTTTTTAACTACCCTTTAGGGTTATAGAAGTTAAAAATCCTTTTTTTTGCCTGTCATGAGTGAAATACAATTAAAATAACACAAAAAATTAAAGACGACCTCCAAGTTTTCAGCAATATTTCAAAAAAAATTTAAAATTTTCTTTTAACTATCCTTTAGGGTGTGTGAAGTTAAAAATCCTTTATTTGCCTGTCAATGAGTGAAATACAATTAAAATAATACAATAAAAATTAAACGACTCTAAGTTTTCAGCAATTATTTCAAAAATTTTAAAATTTTCTTTTAACTACCCTTTAGGGTTTATAAGTTAAAAATCCTTTATTTGCCTGTCAATGAGTGAAATACAATTAAAATAATACAATAAAAATTAAAGACGACTCTAAGTTTTCAGCAATTATTTCAAAAAATTTTAAAATTTTCTTTTAACTACCCTTTAGGTGTGTATAAAGTTAAAAATCCTTTATTTGCCTGTCAATGAGTGAAATACAATTAAAATAATACAATAAAAATTAAGACGACTCTAAGTTTTCAGCAATTATTTCAAAAAATTTTAAAATTTTTTTCTTTTAACTACCCTTTAGGGTTTGAAGTTAAAAATCCTTTATTTGCCTGTCAATGAGTGAAATACAATTAAAATAATACAATAAAAATTAAGACGACCTCTAAGTTTTCAGCAATTATTTCAAAAAATTTTAAAATTTTCTTTTAACTACCCTTTAGGGTTTGAAGTTAAAAATCCTTTATTTGCCTGTCAATGAGTGAAATACAATTAAAATAATACAATAAAAATTAAAGACGACCTCTAAGTTTTCAGCAATTATTTCAAAAAATTTTAAAATTTTCTTTTAACTATCCTTTAGGTGTGTGAAAGTTAAAAATCCTTTATTTGCCTGTCAATGAGTGAAATACAATTAAAATAATACAATAAAAATTAAAGACGACCTCTAAGTTTTCAGCAATTATTTCAAAAAATTTTAAAATTTTCTTTTAACTATCCTTTAGGGTTTATAGAAGTTAAAAATCCTTTATTTGCCTGTCAATGAGTGAAATACAATTAAAATAATACAATAAAATTAATAGACGACCTCTAAGTTTTCAGCAATTATTTCAAAAATTTTAAAATTTTCTTTTAACTACCCTTTAGGGTGTTGAAGTTAAAATCCTTTATTTGCCTGTCAATGAGTGAAATACAATTAAATAATACAATAAAAATTAAAGACGACCTCTAAGTTTTCAGCAATTATTTCAAAAAATTTAAAATTTTCTTTTAACTACCTTTAGGGTTTGAAGTTAAAAATCCTTTATTTGCCTGTCAATGAGTGAAATACAATTAAAATAATACAATAAAAATTAAAGACGACTCTAAGTTTTCAGCAATTATTTCAAAAAATTTTAAAATTTTCTTTTAACTATCCTTTAGGGTTTGAAGTTAAAAATCCTTTATTTGCCTGTCAATGAGTGAAATACAATTAAAATAATACAATAAAAATTAAAGACGACCTCTAAGTTTTCAGCAATTATTTCAAAAAATTTTAAAATTTTCTTTTAACTACCCTTTAGGGTTTAGAAAGTTAAAAATCCTTTATTTGCCTGTCAATGATGAAATACAATTAAAAATACAATAAAATTAAAGACGACTCTAAGTTTTCAGCAATTATTCAAAAAATTTTAAAATTTTCTTTAACTACCCTTTAGGGTTTATAGAAGTTAAAAATCCTTTTTTGCCTGTCATGAGTGAAATACAATTAAAATAATACAATAAAAATTAAGACGACCTCTAAGTTTTCAGCAATTATTTCAAAAAAATTTTAAAATTTTCTTTTAACTACCCTTTAGGGTTTAGAAGTTAAAAATCCTTTATTTGCCTGTCATGAGTGAAATACAATTAAAATAATACAATAAAAATTAAAGACGACTCTAAGTTTTCAGCAATTATTTCAAAAATTTTAAAATTTTCTTTTAACTACCTTTAGGGTTTATAGAAGTTAAAAATCCTTTATTTGCCTGTCAATGAGTGAAATACAATTAAAATAATACAATAAAAATTAAAGACGACTCTAAGTTTTCAGCAATTATTTCAAAAAATTTTAAAATTTTCTTTTAACTATCCTTTAGGGTTTAAAAGTTAAAAATCCTTTATTTGCCTGTCAATGAGTGAAATACAATTAAAATAATACAATAAAAATTAAAGACGACCTCTAAGTTTTCAGCAATTATTTCAAAAATATTTTAAAATTTTCTTAACTACCCTTTAGGGTTTATAGAAAGCCTGTCATTTGAGTGAAATACAATTAAAATAATACAATAAAAATTAAAGACGACCTCTAAGTTTTCAGCAATTATTTCAAAAAATATTTTAAAATTTTCTTTTAACTACCTTTAGGTGTTGAAGTTAAAATCCTTTATTTGCCTGTCAATGAGTGAAATACAATTAAAATAATACAATAAAAATTATAGACGACTTCTAAGTTTTCAGCAATTATTTCAAAAATTTTAAAATTTTCTTTTAACTACCCTTTAGGGTTTGAAGTTAAAAATCCTTTATTTGCCTGTCATGAGTGAAATACAATTAAAATAATACAATAAAAATTAAAGACGACCTCTAAGTTTTCAGCAATTATTTCAAATTTTAAAATTTTCTTTTAACTACCTTTAGGGTTTATAGAAGTTAAAAATCCTTTATTTGCCTGTCAATGAGTGAAATACAATTAAAATAATACAATAAAAATTAAAGACTACCTCTAAGTTTTCAGCAATTATTTCAAAAAATTTTAAAATTTTCTTTTAACTACCCTTTAGGGTTTATAGAAAGCCTGTCATGAGTGAAATACAATTAAAATAATACAATAAAAATTAAAGACGACCTCTAAGTTTTCAGCAATTATTTCAAAAAATTTTAAAATTTTCTTTAACTACCCTTTAGGGTGTGTGAAAGTTAAAAATCCTTTATTTGCCTGTCAATGAGTGAAATACAATTAAAATAATACAATAAAAATTATAGACGACTCTAAGTTTTCAGCAATTATTTCAAAAAATTTTAAAATTTTCTTTTAACTACCCTTTAGGGTTTGAAGTTAAAAATCCTTTTTTGCCTGTCAATGAGTGAAATACAATTAAAATAATACAATAAAAATTAAAGACGACCTCTAAGTTTTCAGCAATTATTTCAAAAAATTTTAAAATTTTCTTTTAACTACCCTTTAGGGTTTATAGAAGTTAAAAATCCTTTATTTGCCTGTCAATGAGTGAAATACAATTAAAATAATACAATAAAAATTAAGACGACTCTAAGTTTTCAGCAATTATTTCAAAAAATTTTAAAATTTTCTTTAACTACCCTTTAGGGTTTATAGAAGTTAAAAATCCTTTTTTGCCTGTCATGAGTGAAATACAATTAAAATAATACAATAAAAATTAAGACGACTCTAAGTTTTCAGCAATTATTTCAAAAATTTTAAAATTTTCTTTTAACTACCCTTTAGGGTTTGAAGTTAAAATCCTTTTTTGCCTGTCAATGAGTGAAATACAATTAAAATAATACAATAAAAATTATAAGACGACCTCTAAGTTTTCAGCAATTATTTCAAAAATTTTAAAATTTTCTTTTAACTATCCTTTAGGGTTTATAGAAGTTAAAAATCCTTTATTTGCCTGTCAATGAGTGAAATACAATTAAAATAATACAATAAAATTAAGACGACCTCTAAGTTTTCAGCAATTATTTCAAAAAATTTTAAAATTTTCTTTTAACTACCCTTTAGGGTTTATAGAAGTTAAAAATCCTTTATTTGCCTGTCAATGAGTGAAATACAATTAAAATAATACAATAAAAATTATAGACGACTTAAGTTTTCAGCAATTATTTCAAAATATTTTAAAATTTTCTTTTAACTACCCTTTAGGGTTTATGAAGTTAAAAATCCTTTATTTGCCTGTCAATGAGTGAAATACAATTAAAATAATACAATAAAAATTAAGACGACCTCTAAGTTTTCAGCAATTATTTCAAAAAATTTTAAAATTTTCTTTTAACTACCCTTTAGGGTTTATAGAAGTTAAAAATCCTTTATTTGCCTGTCAATGAGTGAAATACAATTAAAATAATACAATAAAAATTATAACGACTTAAGTTTTCAGCAATTATTTCAAAAAATTTTAAAATTTTCTTTTAACTACCCTTTAGGGTTTATAGAAGTTAAAATCCTTTATTTGCCTGTCAATGAGTGAAATACAATTAAAAATACAATAAAAATTAAAGACGACCTCTAAGTTTTCAGCAATTATTTCAAAAAAATTTTAAATTTTCTTTTAACTACCTTTAGGGTTTGAAAGTTAAAAATCCTTTATTTGCCAGTCAATGAGTGAAATACATTAAAATAACAATAAAAATTAAAGACGACTCTAAGTTTTCAGCAATTATTTCAAAAAATTTTAAAATTTTCTTTTAACTACCCTTTAGGGTTTAGAAGTTAAAAATCCTTTTTTGCCTGTCATGAGTGAAATACAATTAAAATAATACAATAAAAATTAAAGACGACTCTAAGTTTTCAGCAATTATTTCAAAAAAATTTTAAAATTTTCTTTTAACTACCTTTAGGGTTTGATAGAAGTTAAAAATCCTTTATTTGCCTGTCAATGAGTGAAATACAATTAAAATAATACAATAAAAATTATAGACGACTCTAAGTTTTCAGCAATTTATTGTTCAAAAAAATTTTAAAATTTTCTTTTAAGTCTACCCTTTAGGGGTTATAGAATGTTAAAAATGCCTTTATTTTTGCCATGTCAATGAGTCTGAAATACAATTAAACTAACACAATAAAAATTTAAAGACGACCTTTCAAGTGTTTACAACAATTATTTCAAAAATATTTTAAAACTTTCTTTTAACTCCCCTTTAGGGTTATAGAAGTTTAAAATCCTTTTATTTTGTCTGTCAATGAGTTGCAATCCAATTAAATTACATACAATAAAAATTAAAGCGACCTCTAACGTGTTTCAACAATTATTTCCAAAAACTTTTAAAATTTTTCTTCTTAATACCCTTTAGGGTTTAAGAAGTCAAAAATCCTTTTATTTTGCCTGTCAATTGAGGTGAAATACAATTTAAATTAATCCACTAAAAATTATAGACGACCTCTTTAAGGTTTCAGCAATTATTTCAAAATATTTTAAAATTTTCTTTTAACTACCCTTTAGGGTTATAGAAGTTATAAAATATCCTTTTTTATTTTTTGCCTGTCAATGAGTGAAATACAATTAAAATAATACAATAAAAATTAAAGACGACCTCTAAGTTTTCAGCAATTATTTCAAAAAATTTTAAAATTTTCTTTTAACTACCCTTTAGGGTTTATGAAGTTAAAAATCCTTTATTTGCCTGTCAATGAGTGAAATACAATTAAAATAACAATAAAAATTAAAGACGACCTCTAAGTTTTCAGCAATTATTTCAAAAAATTTTAAAATTTTCTTTTAACTACCCTTTAGGGTTTATAGAAGTTAAAAATCCTTTTTTTTTGTGCCTGTCAATGAGTGAAATACAATTAAAATAATACAATAAAAATTAGACGACTTAAGTTTTCAGCAATTATTTCAAAAAATTTTAAAATTTTCTTTTAACTATCCTTTAGGGTTATAGAAGTTAAAAATCCTTTATTTGCCTGTCAATGAGTGAAATACAATTAAAATAATACAATAAAAATTAAGACGACCTCTTTTTCAGCAATTATTTCAAAATATTTAAAATTTCTTTTAACTACCCTTTGGGTTTATAGAAGTTAAAAATCCTTTTTTTGCCTGTCATTGAGTGAATACAATTAAAATAATACAATAAAAATTAAAGACGACCTCTAAGTTTTCAGCAATTATTTCAAAAATATTTTTAAAATTTTCTTTTAAACTACCCTTTAGGGTTATAGAAGTTAAAATCCTTTTTTTTGCCTGTCAATGAGTGAATACAATTAAAATAATACAATAAAATTAAAGACGACCTCTAAGTTTTCAGCAATTATTTCAAAAATATTTCAAATTTCTATTTAACTACCCCTTTTAGGGTTTATAGAAGTTAAAAATCCTTTATTTGCCTGTCATGAGTGAATACAATTAAAATAATACAATAAAAATTAAAGACGACCTCTAAGTTTTCAGCAATTATTTCAAAAAATTTAAAATTTTCTTTAACTCCTTTAGGGTTTATAGAAGTAAAATATCCTTTTTTTGCCTGTCAATGAGGTGAAATACAATTAAAATAATACAATAAAAATTAAAGACGACCTCTAAGTTTTCAGCAATTATTTCAAAAATATTTTAAAATTTTCTTTTAACTACCCTTTAGGGTTTATAGAAGTTAAAAATCCTTTTTTTTGCCTGTCAATGAGTGAAATACAATTAAAATAATACAATAAAAATTATAGACGACTTTTAAGTTTTCAGCAATTATTTCAAAAAAATTTTAAAATTTTCTTTTAACTACCCTTTAGGGTTTATAGAAGTTAAAAATCCTTTTTTGCCTGTCAATGAGTGAAATACAATTAAAATAATACAATAAAAATTAAAGACGACCTCTAAGTTTTCAACAATTATTTCAAAAAAATTTTAAAATTTTCTCTTAACTACCCTTTTGGGTTTATAGAAGTCAAAAATCCTTTATTTGCCTGTCAATGAGTGAAATACAATTAAAATAATACAATAAAAATTAAAGACGACTCTAAGTTTTCAGCAATTATTTCAAAAATTTTAAAATTTCTTTTAACTATCCTTTAGGGTGTGTATAGAAGTTAAAAATCCTTTTTGCCTGTCAATGAGTGAAATACAATTAAAATAAATAAAAATTATAGACGACTTAAGTTTTCAGCAATTATTTCAAAAAATTTTAAAATTTTCTTTTAACTACCTTTAGGGTTTGAAAGTTAAAAATCCTTTTTTGCCTGTCAATGAGTGAAATACAATTAAAATAATACAATAAAAATTAAGACGACCTCTAAGTTTCAGCAATTATTTCAAAAAATTTTAAAATTTTCTTTTAACTATCCTTTAGGGTTTATGAAGTTAAAATCCTTTATTTGCCTGTCAATGAGTGAAATACAATTAAAATAACAATAAAAATAGACGACTTCTAAGTTTTCAGCAATTATTTCAAAAAAATTTTAAAATTTTCTTTTAACTACCCTTTAGGGTTTGAAAGTTAAAAATCCTTATTTTGCCTGTCAATGAGTGAATACAATTAAATAATACAATAAAAATTAAGACGACCTCTAAGTTTTCAGCAATTATTTCAAAAATATTTATTTTTTCTTACACCTTTAGGGTTTTGAAAGTTAAAAATCCTTTATTTGCCTGTCAATGAGTGAAATACAATTAAAATAATACAATAAAAATTAAGACGACCTCTAAGTTTTCAGCATTATTTCAAAAATTTTAAAATTTTCTTTTAACTACCCTTTAGGGTGTGTGAAAGTTAAAAATCCTTTATTTGCCTGTCAATGAGTGAAATACATTAAAATAATACAATAAAAATTAAAGACGACTCTAAGTTTTCAGCAATTATTTCAAAAAATTTTAAAATTTTCTTTTAACTATCCTTTAGGGTTTTATAAGTTAAAAATCCATTGCCTGTCAATGAGTGAAATACAATTAAAATAATACAATAAAAATTAGACGACCTCTAAGTTTTCAAGCAATTATTTCAAAAATATTTTAAAATTTTCTTTAACTACCCTTTTAGGTTTATATAAGTTAAAAATCCTTTTTTTTGCCTGTCAATGAGTGAAATACAATTAAAATAATACAATAAAAATTATAGACGACTCTAAGTTTTCAGCAATTATTTCAAAAAATTTTAAAATTTTCTTTTAACTATCCTTTTGGTGTTTATAGAAGTTAAAAATCCTTTTTTTTGCCGTCATGAGTGAAATACAATTAAAATAACACAATAAAAATTAAAGACTTTAAGTTTTCAGCAATTATTTCAAAAAATTTTAAAATTTTTCTTAACTTACCCTTTTGGGTTTATAGAAGTTAAAAATCCTTTATTTGCCTGTCATGAGTGAAATACAATTAAATAATACAATAAAAATTAGACGACTTTTAAGTTTTCAGCAATTATTTCAAAAATATTTTAAAATTTTCTTTTAACTACCCTTTAGGGTTATAGAAGTTAAAAATCCTTTTTTTTGCCTGTCAATGTGAGAAATACAATTAAATACATACAATAAAAATTAAGAGCGACTTTTAAGTTTTCAGCAATTATTTCAAAAAATTTTAAAATTTTCTTTTAACTATCCTTTTAGGGTGTTATAGAAGTTACAAAATCCTTTATTTGCCTGTCAATGAGTGAAATACAATTAAAATAATACAATAAAATTATAGACGACTTTAAGTTTTTCAGCAATTATTTCAAAAAATTTTCAAAATTTTCTTTTAACTAACCCTTTAGGGTTTATAGAAAGTTAAAAATCCTTTATTTGCCTGTCATGAGTGAAATAAATTAAAATAATACAATAAAAATTATAGACGACTTTTAAGTTTTCAGCAATTATTTCAAAAAAATATTTTAAAATTTTCTTTTAACTATCCTTTAGGGTTTATGAATTTAAAAATCCTTTTTGCTGTCAATGAGTGAAATACAATTAAAAATACAATAAAAATTAAAGACGACTCTAAATTTTCAGCAATTATTTCAAAATATTTTTAAAATTTTCTTTTAACTAACTACCCTTTAGGGTTTATAGAAGTTAAA
>JBDPZO010000023.1:26027-57173 GCA_039877585.1 Heterodera filipjevi | reverse complement strand
GGCGGACGGCCAAAGAATGTTTTTTGCAATTGGGCGAGGTTTGAAGAAGAAGGCGCTGGAACATTTATTTATTGCATGGAGATTATGCAATCGGAGGAACAAATGAAAGTGATTTGGAAGTATTTTTTGAAAATTAACAAAATAAATTAGCAAATAATTTCAAATAGCGCATTAAAGAAGGAACAAAATTTTTTTGAAAAGAAATAAATTATTTTTTACCAATTTTGCCAACATTTTAAGTCATTCATTTTTTCTTACTTTTTATATTTAAGAATTTTTAAAACTTTAATTATTTTTATTTTATTTATGCATTAACATTTAAAATTCCTCGCTCGTTTTTGGTCATTTTTTGTATCGGAAAATTCTAAAATTTAATTTTCATTTCATCTTGGTTTCAAATTTTAACTTTGCTTTCTCAATCTTATTCATTCATTAATCACCCAATTATTTTATTTATTTTTTTGTTGCCTTATTACTTAATTTCTTCGTTCATAATGTCAAAAATAAGTCACACGCCGTGTGTCGGTGGCATGAGTTTGGGTGTTTCCCTCCAATTTGATCAAACGAAAGAAATTTTAGCAAATGTAGATGATCATACCAAAAAAATAAGAAACCACCACAAATGTGCAAATATAAAATTATTCCCAAAAAAACTAATTAAAATAATCATTCGCTTTATTTTTTGGTTGGAAAAAACAGATAAATTGGCTGACCAAATTAATGAATGAGTGAATGTCTTCGTTCATTAAATTGAACACCATAAATATGGCAGAAGAAAGAACAAATTTGGGCAATTTATTCAAGCAAAAAAAAAAAGGATGAGAGACTTTCAAATTTTTTTAATTTTTTTATTTCACTCGTTTTTCAATTGTACATTTTGGGTTTCATTTGTTCAAGGCCCGAGCATTTGTCCACATGTTTTGCCTCGTTAAGAATGTGAAATTCAAACAGCTCACCCGCCACAAATGGATTAAAAATTAATAGTGAAAATTTGCAGGGCACGTGAAGAATGCCTAAAAAGTTTTTTTTTTTTGGAAATTTTATTTTTTATATTGTCAATTAAATTAATAATTTTTTTTTCTCTTTTAGTATTGAAAATTACCCTTCCAAATACTTTCGGGGAGCCCAGGCCATTCAAAAGTTGAGATTTTTCGGGAAAAGGCCACCATCCGCTCTTTTGAGTTGCCATAAGTGAAAAATACATGAGTCTTGCAAAAAAGAAAAGAAATTATTCTATAAAATATTTTAATTCAATTCCTAATTCAAAAAGTTAGACAAAAATGACAAAAATTATTTATCTAAAATTAGTTCGTCACCAATTTTTAACTATTTTTTTTAAAAATTTGCAAGATTTTACATAATATTTTTTATTTAAAAAATGGCTTTGATAAATTAAAAACTGATTCACACATTGGGATCAACAAAACGAAAGCGGTAACGGAGTCGAACACCAGTTGGAAAGCGAATTTGGCCTTAAATTTAAAATACCTTTTTTTGAATTTTTTTTTAATTATTTCACAGTTTTTATTAGCTTTGATTATGCACATGTTTTTTGCTCCTTCTCAAGTTCGGCTTTCATTCGGATTCGATATTTTTTGTCGTACAAATTTTCCAGCGGCAACTCAGACAAATCGTGAAAACATGCTTAATAAAATTTTTATTCCATCAATTTTTTTAACAAAAAACCCAAAATAAAAAATAAAAAATGTTAACGCGTCAAAATGAAGCCATTTGGGTCGGTTTCCGACAAGTTGACTTTTCGCCATTTAAGTTCCTAAAAAGGAATTATTTTTTTCGTTGGTTTTTTTTTAGAAAATTTCAAAAATCTTTATGGCGTTTTTATACCCACGGTTGAGGATAAATTCGTTCATTGATCGACTTCATAACAGAAGTGTTCATTTTTCGAGCAATTTTCAATTCTTGTTGCTCATTTTGCTGCTTTGGCCAAATTGGGGGGACGAATAAAAGCAAAGGGATAATTAAAAATTTCATTCTTATCTTTAATTTTTTACATTTCAATCCTATTTTGCTAAAGAGACAATCTTTGTCATTATTTTGAATGCCAAAAGCAACTTGCTTTACTTTAATCAGGCTTGGGAGAATGTGAGAGCATTAGTACTGCTCGAGAGTTTCAGTCTCGGTTCGAGTAAAGTATTGAATTTTTTGGTCTAAGTCTCGAGTCTCGGAAACTTTCGGTCTCGAGCAGCAGTAGAGCGCATGTTTGTCTTAGACCTGTGATTGCTGAAATTACTTTATATTAAAGGTGCAAAGCTTTTGAGAAATTAGATTGGATTGTTGCCTGGCAACGAAATGAACAATAATATTTTATAAAATGCATCTCTCAAATTAATCGAGTTCAAAATATTTTAATTATTATACAATTTTACTATAATAAAATTAAAAATATATACAACTTAATTGCGGAAAAACTTCAAGTTCATATGTTTTTTTTTTTAAATTTTTCTAAGCCAAAGACAAAAATAAATTGATTTTCTTACCCCCCCCCCCCCGCCCTAATTTAATACTTCAAATCAAGCCTTAACAACAAAATTTATCTGTTGTCAATCCCATTTTGGCATTTTATTCTTTTTTGGCATTACTTTTCTTATTCCAATTTCAAAATTAATTGATAGGTTTACTAATGTTGCCGATGAGCCAAATTTTCAGAAAATTATTTGGTTATAAAAGTATTAGAAATTAGGCCGGATTGAATTTTCGGTTGCCCGACATTTGCGGACCGATTTTTGCGGACCGACATTTGCGGATGAATAATAATTAAAAATACAAACAAATATTTAGTCCACGTCTATTATCCAATTGATACACCATAATCCTGGCTTGCATAATTATGCTTCATCTTTTAGAATAAGAATAAATTTGGAAATTACTATGTTACCAACTTGCTCTCTGACTTTTATACTCTTCAAACAACTTTGGAAAATTGAAAGTTTTCAAATGTGATGATTAGGGCTGGGATTTTTAGGGGCAAAAAAACCCAAAATAGGGACCTAAATAAGGGCAAAAAATTCGCGAAAAGAGGCGAAAATAGGGGCGAAAAAATTTTAAATGTAGGGGTGAAATTTATTAAAATTGCTGTTTTTTCTATGTAAATAAGTTAAAATTAAGGCAAACAATTTTATTCACTGATTGCAGTTACAAATGAGGTACATTTCAAAATTTTCGAGCAAATCCTTTTCAATATTTTAATAAAAATTTTTGTTATAAAAAAATTTTTTTTTTTTGACAAATTTTTTGGGGTTTGAAAAAGTCCTTTCTTAGAGGTGTATTTTTGAAATTTTTTAGGCCGATTCTTAGGGATGCATTTTTTCATTTTTTATTGTATTTTTCTTAAGAAATTTCCATAAAATCCTAAATTCGTTCCGCAAATGTCGGTCCACAAATGTCGTTTCGCAAAAGTCGGTCCGCAGATGTCGCACTACTGAATATTCATCTGATGAAATTCCGCAGATTCCCGGAAAGGTTTGGTGAGAATTAAGATATATCTCTCCAAATTGGTTTTGGGTTCAAATTACAAATTGTCGCAACTCATAATACATCTTCCAAGTTTTCCAAACTTTCCAACACCTTTTATTGATAAACACTAGGGCAGTTCACGGTCGCTTAACCGAACCAAAACCGAAAACCGGGTTTTTTGGGGCAAAAACCGAAACCGAAAACCGGGGGTCACAAAACCGTCATAACCGAAAACCGGGGGTACCGGTTTGTCGGTTTTCGGTTTTAAAAATACACCCCTAAGAATGGGATTTTTATGGGAGTAAAATTTTAGAGGAAAATTGCATCGAATATTATTTTGAATGTATTTTTTTGGTTGGTCATGGTTCGGTTGGTTTTACTTCCCATTCCAAAAAAATTGATTTGGTTCGATGTCGCCTGAAAACAATTCAATTTTTTTTTTAATTCTTTCCAACAAACCATTGCCTATTTTATTAGTTTTTTTAAAATAATTTCATAAGTATGGATGCAAAAATGGGCATAAATCGCAAAATATTGCCATAAAATATGGTCTTAAAATTGCGAAATATGGACATAAATATGGAAAAATTCCAAAAATATGGATGAAAAACATAAAGCAAAGACAAAAAGTTTTATTTTTAAAATTTATTTAATTCTAAAAGATTTGGCGAAAATTTTTTTGATTGTTCCTTATAATTTTAAAAGTTTTTGCCAAATTCTTGCCAAAAAATTCAAATTTTTTTCAATTTATAATGTACTTTTTTCGAAAATTTTGCTTCTAGGGTTGTATTTTTCGTATTTATTGCATTTTTCATGAAATTTTTCAAAAATGCCAAATCTTGAAACGCTGAATAAAAATGTCTAATTATTCAATGTTTCACTCGCCACGATAATTTAAACTCGTTTATGAAGGGCGGGGGCCTGTGGTGCCAATAGGCGCCACTGGGGAAAGTTTTTGAAATTTTTTGGTGTATTTGTCACAGATTTTGCACAAAAAGACTAAGTTTTGTGAATTTTGGAGATAAATTTTGAAGACCTAAGCCCGGGTGTGCCAATAGGCGCCACGGGGCAAATTTTCAAGGTTTTGATAGTCAGCGAGCCCTTCTTATACATATAGGAAAGAAAAGAATAACCAAAAAAACCTCCAAAATCAACCAATTATTAAGAAAATTGTTAAAAAAAGACTTAAATTAAGTGTACTAAAGTTGGGACTGGAAATAAGGCTAAAAACCGATTTCGGTTTTCGGTTAACCGGGTCTGGGCCAAAAACGAAACCGAGGGTAGCAAAACCGGCCTACCGTGAGGGGACCGGTTTTAAACCGGTCTTGCCCTAACCTAATAAACACTAAGAAGCACTCGTCACTATTTTTTGTTGCGAGAATATTTTGGCTAGATATTAAAGACTTACAGAACAAATACAATTTGTAATATTAGCCTAAATCTGGCGACTATGTGATCACATTTAGTTGGCTTGTAATTAGATCTGCAAATTGTGAAAAAAAAATTTAAAGGCAATTTATTTCGTTTAATTAAAAGTAACAAATTTATTTCAATAATGAAAATAAGCAAAAGGGAATAACATAAAAATCACAACAAATAATTTAGGATATTTTAATAGGCCGAGATGCAAACATCCAAACACTTAAAACTTTACGTAGAATTTGCAGATCCAATTTTAAGCCACCTAAATGCGACCACGCAGCTCATCAGTAGGGTTGTTAGTTTATGTAAATTATTTAAAACCAAACCGAACCGGTTAACCAAACCGAAACCGACCGTTCGGTTAACCGAAACGAAAACGATAACCGAAAACTGAACTGAAAGTTAAATTATTTTCATTTTAAATATTTAAAAAAATAATTTAAGATGTAATTTAACAGTGATGTGGCCTAAAAAATTTTTAAAAAAGTTTGCTTTTAATAGATCTTAGAAAATAAATGCAAAAAATGTGAGGCTTTTTAGACATTTACGAAAATTTATTATCACATTAAGCTTCGGAAGCTAATTTTTATTTTCTTCTCCATTATTATTTTTTGCGTGTAATCGCAATGGCAAATTTTCTTAAAAGATATAAATTTGGAATTAAAATCAATAATCAATTTTATCAATGATTTTTCTGAAGAGAAATTTTTGTTTTCAAATTATTTTGCGTTTTCGCTGATATTAAGAAATTAAAGAGACTTTTCCAAAAAAGAATGAAAAGAAAAATAATTTTTATAATTTTTATTAAAATTTTTTTATTAGAAAATATTCATTCCGCCAAAATTAAACTATCGCAAAATACTTTTGATAAAATATTCGGAGATAATTGGGAAAAAGGAAATGTGCAAAGAAATGGACAAAATACTAATAGAGCAAATGAAATATTGGAAAACCAATTTAACGAAATATTTGATGAAAATTGGAATTGTGAAGAAATGGGAGAGGAGGAGGAGGACAATTCATCACAAAAAAGTGATCAGATGGAAGAAAATATTGGAAATGGTGGACAAATGGACAAAGAGAAAAGAGAAATAATTGAGAGATTTAACCAAATGAAAAAGGAATATAAAGAAAGAGGAGAATATTCAGACAAAAAACGATATATAAATGAAATAAAAATTGCGAAGGAATTGGGCATAAGTCATTATAAAATATACAAATGGAAAAAAGAATTTGGAAAGAAAAAATTAAGTAATAAAGAAAAAGTCACACTTATACAAAAATATCTTAAATTAAAGAAAGAGTTTATGGAAAAAGGAAAACATTCGCAAAAGGAATGGCGCAAATTTGAAGCCAAAATCAAACAGAAAATTGGGGTTGGCCATACATCACTACAGAAATGGATGAAGTCATTTGGAATGATTAAAGGGTATCAAAGAGTTAAAAACCCTATCAAAAAAATGGAACTCATTAGCAAATATTATGAAATTAGACAAAAATATAACCAAAAAGTTAGGGACAAGTTCAGTGACAATTCGGAAATGGAAAAAGCAATTGGATGAAAAAAAAATGAGACAGAAAATGTTTCGAAAAAGCAAATGATTCATCCTTCACCAGCAGATGAGACATGGAATATTTGCACAAAGAAACGAACATAAAGGATGCCGAAAAGTGATGAAAAGGAAATCCACTTTTATGTAAATAATAGGGTAGGGCAAGACCGGTTTAAAACCGGTCCCCCAGTTTAGCAAAATTTAGCGTATAGTCATGTTAAATAAAGCTTAATTAAAAAAACTACACGCGCAATTATTTTGGAGGCAAAAAAATCACAATTTGAGCTAAGATTTCTTCAAATGGGCAAATGGGTCTGTGCCACGACTTTTGACATCTTCACGCCAGAGGAACTCGCACAGATAGAAATACAAAATTCGGCCACAAAAAGAAAAGTACAGAATAATTCACAAAAAGTTACTACAACATGACTTAAATTTTTGCTTCTATCTTTTTTTTTTAATTGAGAAACCGAAACCGAGCAATTCGGTTAACCGAACCGAAACCAAAAATCAATTGTTAAAATTTTTATAATTTTTTGCCACAACTTTATGAAAACTTAAAAATTTTTGAATTTAGTTTGCTAATAAATAGGGCTGGGATTTCTAGGTAAGAAAAATCGCAGAATAAGCACTTAAAAAGATTAAAAAAAATCTCAAAATAGGCATCAAATAGGTATAAAAATTCCAAAATAGGTAAATAAAATTTTTTTATTAATGATTTTTGAGCACAAAAAATGGTCATTTCTCTTTATTGGTGTTACAAATCAGAAATTTTTCGAGATTTTCGGCGTAAAACTCATTCAAATGGAAGGGGGAAAGATTTAAAAAAAATTGGCTTTTGAGGTTATTTTTTTTAAGAAAAGTTCCTGTTTTTAGGGGTATACTTTTTTAAAATTTTAAAAGCCCATCTTAGGGGGTCTATTTTTCATTTTTTATGGCATTTTCCTTATGAAATTACTCAAAATCCTGAATGGAAAAGGGCCATTTGCGGACCATCCTTAGAATTTTTGATATTTTCAAACTAAGCATAAGTTTTTATGAAAACCTAACCCCCTAGTTTTCTTAAAACCGAGCCTTCTATTTTTTTTGAAAAAAGATATAGAAAAATTCTTCAGCTTTGAAAAAACTAGGCTTGGGTTTTGACAAAAACTAGGCTTAGGTTTTCAAAAAAATTTAGATTTAAGTTTTTCCGAACCTGACCTGCTCCCTCACATACCCAGAAGCCTGCTGCTTATTTCAGAATCCACATATATGCGGGGATTCTGAAGTCTTAACAGTGTCATAGCTAAAAAAAAAACTGATTACATCGACTACGGCGGCCAGTAGATGGTGCGCCGCTCGTTTGCAACCCTCGGCTCGCTCGGGCGCCCCACTACTTGCTCAATCATCGCAAGCTCGCTAAGGCGGGCGCTCCGGCCCCCAGAAACAGATTCTAAAATTTTCATTCATTTCCAGCAGGTCTCTGTTTCACATTGTTTGAAATTTTTCTCTTATTTGTACTATGGGGAAAAGATTCTTTTTTCACAACTAAAAAGCCACTTTTTCTTACATTTTTTTTAATAAAATGCAATTACAAAGAGTTGTGATTATATTCTGTTTGAAAACTGTGTTGAAAATGGTTACATAGCAGTTCGTCACTGTGCGTTTCGTCACTGACATTTTTTTATGTGTTAAAACATGTTTAGGGGGGTTTTCGTGGTCGCTGATCACGAATCTAACATCCATTTCGACCAATTTCGAACCCCGGACCGGATTCGAAAAAAAATAAAATTGAAAAATTTTAAAATTTTGTTTTTTAGGCTAAATGGAGTATAAAATAGCTATTAATGCTTGTACTGTCGACTTTAACAAGTAAAGTCATTATTAATCAAAAATCGAAATTTTAAATTTTTTGATTTTTATTTTTTGTTCGAATCCGGGTCCGGGTTCGAAATTGGTCGAAATGGATGTTAGATTCGTGATCAGCGACCCCGAAAGCCCCCTAAAACATGTTTTAAGACAAAAAAAAAGTTCAGTGACGAAACGGTTAGTGACGAAATGCTCAGTGACGAAACGCACAGTGACGAACTGCACTGACACGGTTGAAAATTACGGTAGGGGTCAGTTTAGCGTGGCCGGTTTAGCGTGGCCGTTTTAGCGT
This sequence comes from Heterodera filipjevi, assembly GCA_039877585.1. NCBI lineage: Eukaryota > Metazoa > Nematoda > Chromadorea > Rhabditida > Heteroderidae > Heterodera > Heterodera filipjevi. The sequence goes on along the minus strand of JBDPZO010000023.1, from coordinate 48,584 downwards.
GAGCCAGTTTAGCGTGGTTGGATATAATGGATATAAATTTTCTCAGAGACAACGAAACTAAATTTTTTTAGCATCAGTATTTTTTTTTTTTTTTGTAATTTGCCAAGCTAATAAAGGCAATGAAGAGCTTCGTTTGTTACTTCCGTAAAATTATATGATTTTTTTACGGAAAATTAATAAAATGGCATGCTTCAACCATAACTAAACAATGAGTTTTTTAATTTTCAAGGAAAGTCCAGAAAAAATTTTTATAGGTATTTACTAGGGTAGTTCACGGTCGGTTAACTGAACCGAAACCAAAACCGAAAACCGGGGTTTTTGGGGCAAAAACCGAAACCGAAAACAGGGGTCCCAAAACCGGCATAACCGAAAACCGGGGGTACCGGTTTGTCGGTTTTAAAAATACACCCCTAAGAATGGGATTTTTATGGTGATGTTTGAGTAAAATACAGGAAAATTGCATCAAATATTTTATTTTGAATGTATTTTTTTGGTTGGTCATGGTTCGGTTGGTTTTACTTCACATTCCAAAAAAATTGATTTGGTTCGATGTCGCCTGAAAACAATTCAGTTTTTTTTTAATTCTTTCCAACAAACCGAGAGAGGGAAGAATGGTCCCCTCTGCCGCTGATCCGCACAGTCGGTTGGTCCTTGCCCAAGGGAGGGGGTCGTCCCGGGGATGAATGGGAAACAAATGAGGTGGCGCTAGTTAGCGGCACCACCGGGTAGGGGCAACCGGAAACCGAGAAAAATTTCCCGCCGTCAGTCGGGGGTCTTCCCCCGTAGCCGAACTGCTCGAACTTCCCGAAATGAAAAGGGAGGAAGGGACGGATGCAGACGGAAGAGAGAGGGAGAGAGAGAGGGACACTTGGTTATATAAGAGGCATCCCCCGTAGTGGACAAAAATATTAGCATTTCGGATCGTCGGACAAAAGCGGGGGGGGGGGGGGTGTACGGTGAGAAGGCGGCAAAAATGCAAAACAAAGAAAGAGAAAGTTGGAGGGGGAAGAGTTGATCCCCTCCGGCCGGCCCCAAATACAAAGCGACGTGTGCAAAGATGATGGGGGGACAAATTCGAATGAATGGGAAGAGAAAATTGCCAACAAAGGAATAGAGGGGCGGGGGGGGGATGATCAAAAATCGGCAGATGTGAGAAAGGCAAAATATAGCGAAAACAACGAAGCGGAGGGGAGGGGCGACAAATAGCAATGTTTATGAAAAGAAAAGGGTAAGTGGACATTGCGGGGGAAGATCGGGGGGGGGGGGGGGGGACAAATGCGGGGAGGGAAAAAATGAAATAAAAGGAAGAGATGAGCTGAGAAGAAAGAGGGAGAGCGGAATGGAGAAAAAGAGGGGGGGGGGGTCCCAGATCAGATTATATGAGTGCCAGGTTGGCCAACCCGGCGTGGTCGATTCGCCCTCAGTCTCGGCGTCCCGCTTTCTTGGCTTTTTTTCAGGTTCGGGGCCCACGTGGAGGGGGTGGGCCCGTCCAGCCATTCATCCATCTCCTCCTCGCCGGCCTCACGAGCTTCCAGTCGACCGTCGGGACGGGTGCTAAACACTAGCAACCGGTCGGAGGAGCGGCTACCCCGCCCGAGGTTCCCGGCAAGCACGGCGGCCCATCGGTAAAAGAGACATGCCGAAGAGGGCAGACCACAGGAATTTTGCCAAAAGCTGGACTTCTTATGCAAAAAAATGACCGGGCCGGTGATTCAGAGCGGCGAGTTCGGCGATGAATGAATCGCTTCGGATCGCAGGCATTTCCCCGGCACGACCCGGCTGACGGACACCACTTTACTGCCAACGTCGAAATGTCGTAGGAGCGGAGCCAACTCTCTGTTTTTGGCACGCAGATCATGGTAATGGATGCCAATTGGAGTCGGACGGCTCCAAAGAGGTCATCCTGCGGGGCTCGGATGAGTAATGTGTTCACCTGGTCGGCTGGCAGCAGGGTCAGTATCGTGGCAGCCGTCCTGACACATTTGAGCCCCACCGACGACCTCGAGCAGTCCTCAGACCGAACCATGAGAGAAAGGGGCTTCTCAGCAGCGCCCAATCCGAGGAAGACCACCAATGGAATGAGCCTGGACAATGTCGTGCTGAGGCAAAGACCCCGGTCGCCCTGGGAGCTGCCAAGCCTGTGCCATCGCTCGAGCCCTCCTGGCTAATTCAAGCCGCTGTTGTATGTTCCGAAGGTCTTGTCGCGCCTTTCTGCTCCCTTGGTGCATCCCCCGCTTGACCTGGTCCGCCGTTGGCGTCGGAATTTGCCTTCCCGATATTCGGTTGACCAAACGGATGGGGAATTGAGCCCCCAGGCGATTGCTTCCGAGAGAAGGGTTGCCCCTGACCAAAACTTTCCGACGATCGAACAAATGCAGCCGAGAAGTGTCAAGACCAATGCGACGTCGAATCCGAACAGGGCGGACGCCCATTTCGGGTTGCAAGTCGGATTAGCCAGCTGCTCCCAGAACACCCAATTAACTCACATGCTTTTCTTGCCGGGCAACGCTGTGAGACATTGAACGGGGGGCCAGACCCCGACCAGCATTGACCCTCGCAATGACAGCCGTGGATGAGCAGCTTAGCTTGCAATTCATAGTTGACTTCCGGGGCATTGGGCGACGTGGCCCAGCACCCGTCCGGGCAGCAAATTTCGAGCTTCTTAAGCGGATTTAGGCCCATCTTTAGTAAAAAATGACGGAAAACGGTTAAATTTTGGATCGTATTAATAACATGCTTAATTACAAGAGCAGTTTATCTTGAACCAGTACTGATTTATCGGCTTATTCATTTTTACAAGTTTTGAGACGATTTGCGAGTCGAACAAGAACTCTTAAACGAACAATTTCTGACAATGCACAAACATTTCGTTTAGCAGCAAGAGTTGCGGAAGTTTATGAAGCAAGAGGAGGAAAAACGAGAGATGCGTTGGAAAAATATTTAGTCAAAAATAAAATTATTTGGCGATTTATACCAGCCCTAGCACCATGGGCAAATTCTTTAGCCCAAAGACTAGTCAAAGTTTGCAAAGCATTTAAAGCATCTCTTGGTAAAATGGTGTTACTATTAGAAGAATTGCGCACATTCACAACTGAAGTTGAATGGACAATGAATAATAGACCGATAACTCATGTATCAATAGAACCAGAAGGAGAAAGAGCCCTTCGCCCAATCGATTTTATAAATCCCGGGCTGAATTTGGGATTAACAATGCCAAAATCGGAAAAAGCAGAAGAAGAAGACAATGGTGATGAAGACTTTAATCCAGCACCAGAAAAATTAGCCGATCGTTTAAATCAACAATGGCAAAAAACCAACAAAGTATTGCAATGGTTTTGCAATATTATTTTTATTTTATTATTCAATCAAATAAATTCAAAAACATTTGCGCTCGGAGGGTCACATGAAGGTGATAATTCAAAATTATACATTATCAATGAAATAAAGACCACAAGTTTGTGGCGTAAAAATGAATCAGCACTTTTCATAAAGAGAAAAATTTTATGGACTGAAAATAATAAAAAGGTGAATATTAATAAGAATGATTTAGCAAATTTACAAAAGAAACAAAGAGCAATTTATAATAGAAATGCTAGTACATTAAAAGGCAAAGATTACCATAAAATTTATTTAAAATATAGTGATTCACTTGTCAACAATTTTAAAGCATTGGTAAATTTAAACAAAGACAAAAAACCAAGAATTGAAGATAAAATAAATGGGTATAAAAGGAATAAGGAAATGCCTATTTTTTACCTTAATTATTTTCCTTCAATCCATTCAAACCCAAATTCAACATTCACAATAATGAACAAAATTACCCTACTAAAATTTGCTTCTGAAATATTTGGTACAAAACCAGAACAAGTGGCGAAGACAATTAGGGATGACTGGACAAAATCCCAGCAACTCGAAAAGGAGGTAAAAAATCTTGGAGGAACGAGGTGCGCGAATATACAGCACAATGAACGGAAAGCGGAAACCGCACATAAACAAAACAAATTGGGCTTTGGTAATGGGCAAGCCCGACGATGCGATTTTTGGAGGAACAAAATCAATTAATCAACTTAATAGCCAAATTTTTAAAATGAAAAATTACCATGGTCCTAAGTTGGATTAGGAATGTTGGTTGATGGGAAATTTTACCGTTAATGAGCTTGGAAATTGCGGGCGTAATCGACCAATTTGATATATTTAATGAATTTTGACAGGCATTGAAAAAGCCAACAAAACACCAAAAAATTTGGTCCAAAATTCAGAAGAAATAAATCTTTCTGAAAATTCAGTAAAAAAAATCTGAAAAAAATTCAGAAACAACAAATAATCGGAGAAACAAATGAAATTGAATTTGAGACTATGTGTCAAATTTTTAAGGAAGAGCGAAATGTCCATGGTATAAACTCCGTCAAAAGAGGCGACGGACTTTTAAATTTGAAGGTAAAAGGGTCCCAATCCCAGGTCAAAAAAATGGTCCAATAATTAAATGGACAATTTTGGCGATTTTGCTACTTTTGGGCCATGTCAAAGACATGGACAACACAAAAAACGCGCAAGTTTGAAGGTCTGTTCACTTGGAACACTCGTCGCTGGAGCATACAAAAATTTCATAGCCACATTTGATAGTTTGGGAAAATTGTTTTCGTGTCTACGCCATAATTCCAGAGGGTCAGAGTTTATAGCGGCTCTTTCAGCGATAAGATACTCATTGAACTCCGCATTAATGTCCGACTGCGAAGGCAGGTGTCCTGACAAATTAACAAGTAAAAACCCCATAAAATTACTCTCGTCCAGCACTGTCTTAAAGAAAAGTACACCCCTTTAAAAATTGAGTTTTTTGGAAGCAAAAATCAAGAGACGATTCGGAGTAGAAATAATTTAAGCAAGATACAAATTAGAGTTCGACGGGAAATTTTTATGCCAAAAAAGGTAGTTCTAATGCGGCTGGGGCCGGTGGTGCCGATAGGCGCCACCGGGGAACATTTGAAAATTATGGTCTGATTTGTTAACGGATTGTAACCTAAAAACTGACCATTTTTGGGGAAAATATGTTAACAAATCGGCCATAAATTTACAAAATTTCCCCGGCGGCAGCTACCTCCCGTGGTCCACCAAAAATTAATCGCATTTTAATTCTGATTAAAAAATGAAGGAATAATTTAGGTACTTATTTGCGATTTTTGGCACCTAAAAATCCTAGCATACTTATTATTATGAAAAACTTTTTGGTAAAAAAAAATTCCTCTTTCCTTTTTTTATTTTCCCTCTCGCAACATCCCTGATATTCCCACCCATCATTGTCGTATAGTTGTGACTTTTCATTCGTAGCTTTTTACCACCGCCATTCCCCTCCCCGCCGCCCCCCCCGTCTTTCCCTTCCCTTTCTTCCTTTCCTCTCTCCCCTTCCACCCATCCCAATTGATTCTCCCACGGTCGTCCTCGGCCCTCCGCGCCGATTGTTTGTTTCTGTCATTGACTGTCCCGTCGACCGACCGACCGACGGACTGGACTATTCACGAGAGGGACTAATCGTCGGCCGCCAATCGGTTGACTTTGTCCGATTGATTTTCGACATTTCTCTCATTGCGAAGAGAGTGGAAAAAGAAAAAAGAAATTACATTTTGTTCCTTTATCCTTCCGTCAATATTTTTTTAATTCATTCACGGCGGCAAAAGCAACATAAGGAAGCACAGAGGGGATTTGTTGTCACGTTTTGCGGATTTTTGTGGTCTGAGAAATTAACGGATTTTTTGGGGGGTTTTTGGATAAAAAATGACCAAAGTACAAGATTTTTTTTTGAAAAATTAAGAAAATTTTTAATATTCGAAAATTTTCTTCAAATATTAAATATTTTTCGCTAAAGCCCTCATTTTACTTTACATCCGTTTACAAATCATATCCATATTTTAAATGAGGAATTTGGTGGTTTTTGAAACTAAAATCCTCTAAATTAATTATTTCCAAAAAATATCTGTTACAAAATTACATCCAAAATTTTTAAAATTTTCCCGGCGGCGCCTGACGGCAGCGCCGTTTTGATTTTTTTTTTTTTTAATTTAAAAAGATTTGAAGAGGCGTTCCCGTCCTTCAAATCTTTTAAAATAATAAAAAAATTCTAGCTCAACTAAGTTTTTTATCTGCTTGCTTTGCTTAAAAATGACAAGAAATAGCTGAATTTGATGGCTCCAAACAAAAAATAAAGCTGTTAGCTGATTTTGTTGGCCTTTTTTGTTTTTTTTAATTGAGGATTTTTCGCTATCGGATGATAGATACCAAGATTTTTAAAGTTATGACGGATTATGTTCGGAAAATTTGTAAAAAAATGGCGGATTTAACAAACGACCTTCATCTCGTGCGCTTTTTACCCCGCTGCCCCCCCCCCGTCGCCCAATCTGATCAGCATTTTTTCCACACGATGGGTCTGATTTGCTAATGGATTTTGGCCTAGAAATAGCTGTTTTTGAAGGGTTTGATCGAAAAAACACCAAATCATCAAATCATCGTCTATTTTCTAAAATAACGAGAAAGAATAATCAATTTATCATTTCAAAAAAAAATTATCTACGTTATTCAAAAGTCATAAAATGATGATAAATCATCACTTTGGCAACCCTAATTGGGGTGGGTGCCATTTGTTCTTATTTCTAAGAAATGTTCTTATTTCAGTCCAATGTTCTTATTTTGTTCTTATTTCTTATTCTAACGCTAAAAATAAGATTTTTTTTTTTTTTACAATTTTCTGATGGATTCCTTAAAAAAATTCCCGGCGGCGCCTGTCGGCACCGCCGGACATTCAATCCTCTTAAATTTTACAAAATGAAATAAAAAACTGACCATTTTTCTGGGAAAATCTGTTAGCAAAATCAATCAAAATTTTCATCGGCACAACCGTACGTACCCCCAAGTGTTCTTATTTTTGACCCCAAAACCCATTCTGCAGCTTATTTAGGCAATAAGATAAAGAATGAGTTGTGCCTTGCCAACTGTGCCTTCGTTACCACTTAACTCGGGTTACCCAATGCCTCAAATTGGGTTTGGCACTTGGATGTGCAAACCGTCAATGGTCAATGAAATAGTCAAAAGTGCCATTCGAAATGGGTACCGACATTTGGACTGTGCATTCATTTATCAAAACCAATTGGAGATAGGCAATGCACTCAAAGAGATGGTCCATGACGGGGAAATTCAGGTGTTAAAGAGTGCGAAAACAATGGAAATACTAGTGATGTGCGGGAAATGATTTTTACCGGGAAACGGGAATCGGGACGAGAAATGCACACGGGAACCGGGACTAGGGGGCCGGGATACGAAAAACCCGGGAACCGGGACGGGAATTCCCGAGTCGCGACCGGGAAACTGGCAATTTTTTCAATTCGGGAACCGGGACGGGAATTCCCGAGTCGCGACCGGGAAACTGGCAATTTTTTCAATTCGGGAACCGGGACGGGAATTCCCGAGTCGCGACCGGGAAACTGGCAATTTTTTCAATTCGGGAACCGGGACGGGAATTCCCGAGTCGCGACCGGGAAACTGGCAATTTTTTCAATTCGGGAACCGGGACGGGAATTCCCGAGTCGCGACCGGGAAACTGGCAATTTTTTCAATTCGGGAACCGGGACGGGAATACGAAAAACCCGGGAAATTTCCCGAGTCGGGAACCGGGAATCCCGCACCAAATACCATGGTGTCCGTTCCGTTAGTGCAAAATGGACAATTTGTCAGTGGAAAATCCGTCAGAAAAAATGGAAAATGCAAATTTTTTTTTCTTTGTTATATTTAAAAAAGAATATTTACTTCTTAAAAATTTTGACAGATTTATTCAACAAAAAATAATTCATTCTTTTTTTATTAAAATATATTTTTAAAATATTATTTATTTGGCAATAATCACGAGATCTCTGATTTTTAGGAAACTAAAATTACCCAAATAGGTAGGATTTAATACCTCAAAACTTAGAAATTTTAAAATAATAACTTTCTTATTTCAATTTTTAAAAATTATTTTTTTCTGACGGATTGTTCACTGACGGATTGTCCGGGAGCCAAATACCATACGCCGAATTGGCCAAAAAAAGTTGCCCATTTAGCGTGAAGAACTGTTTATTACGAGCAAAGTGTGGAACACTTTCCACAGTTATGACGCCGCTTTGGCGAATATCGAAACAAATTTGGCACAGCTCGGCCTCGAGTCAGTTGAGGGAGGGGGAGGTATCTTCTTTCCACAACTCTTTTGGCATTTTCAGTTATTTGGACCTTTGTCTGATCCATTGGCCCATCGGCTACAGAGAGGGAGCGGAACTGTTCCCAAAGGATGAGACGGGAAGCAAAGTTTACCTGTCGGAAATAGACTTTTTGGAGACATGGCGTGCGTTGGAAAGGGCTGTGGCCATTGGCAAAGTGCGCTCCATCGGCGTGTCCAATTTCAACTCGGCCCAAATTCGGCGGATCATCGACAGTTGCAACATCAGACCAAGCGTTTTGCAAGTATTAACACGAAAATAAAAAGGGTGTAAAAGGTGCTAGGTCATTTCCTAAAAACCGCCATTTTAAAGATTTTTCGACAAAAAATCTTCATAACTTGCGATAACATAAGCAAATTGAAAATCCTTGGTATGGTGCGATCGCTATTGGATAGCTCTAGAAGCTAGCCAAGTTTAAAAAATTTTCTCAATTAAACTTTTTTGAAATTTTCTAGGCTAATAGAGCTAACCAACAGATATCGGACCATTCCAAGATTGTTAAATTTGGTTGCGTATGGCAAAGTTATTATGAGTTTTTGTCGAAACATAGGACCATGCCAAGAATGTACAACTTGGTTGAGCTTAAGTAAAGTTATAAAAAGCCTTTGTCAAAAATCTGTAAAATGGCGAAATTTAGGAAATTAGGAAACGACTCAACACCGTTTAAAAGCCAACTTCAGACGGAGTGCCACCCGTTCTTCCAGCAGAAAAAGTTACGCACTTTCTGCAAAACCAATGGCATCCAGTTCGTCGCGTCGTGCCCCTTGGGCTCAAGTAGCGACAATGTATTCCGAAAGTCGGAATATCCGACCGTTTTTGAACATCCGACAATTGCTCAGATCGCTTCGCTTCATGGAAAGGTTGACGTAAGAAAAAATCAACTGCAATTTGATCATTTTCAAGAAAGACTTACTTTTTTTAAAAGAAATAAATAAAAAGTTATGCAAGAAGCAATCTTATACAAAATTTCACCGGCAAAACATTTGTCCAAAAGCTTGACTTTTCTTAGTAGAATGTCAAATTTTTAATGGAAATTTTCATAAATGAAATAATTGAATTTTAAATTTTCATTTAAAATTTTATTACTTTAGAATTTTTTAAAATTTTTTGTAAATTCAAATCTTTAAATTTCTTAGAAAAAATAAGGTTTAAATAAATGCATTTTTTGTTAAACAATTATCTGATATTTCATGGCAGAAATTTTTGTCACGGCGAAATTCCGCGGCGTAATTTTGTGAAGCACCCAAATAATATTTAAACATTTACATTATATATTTAATTTATCCTTCCTTCTTTTTTGTTCTTAGTCAAATGCCCAAGTGGCACTGCGGTTCTTGACCCAATTTGGCATCGGAGTCGTGCCAAGATCGTGCGACGCGCAAAGGCAACGCCAAAATTTGGACATTTTTGGCTTTTCATTGGACGAGCAACAAATAGCACAGATAGAGGCATTGGACACGGGCAAACGTATCGTTTATCTTCCCGTCAGCGCACATTCGCCGCATTTCCCTTTTGGCGCCGATTGCCCCGATGACCGTGGCCAAACCGAATTTTAAAAGAAGAAACAAGGCGATGTCAATTCGATTTCCACGGATGGATTCATTTTTAGCCAATAAAATATTTGCCCTAATTTATAAATGCTTCACTTTATGAATATAATATAATTACTAGGGTTGTAAATATATTTTTCTGCTTATATGCTTTGAAGAAAGGGGCTCATTTGAGGAGTAAAGCATGTAATTTAATCAGAGATGTTGTCTCAAATTTTCAAAAACCTCATTAGAGCCTTACAAACCCCGAATTTGGAACCAAAAATCAACAAAAAATGTTTATTTGGAAGAAAAGTTATTAATTTCAGCATTTCAGCACGAATTTTATGGCGTTAATTGTAAAATAAAAACCGAAACCGATCATTTCGGTTAACCGAACCGAAACCGATAACCTAAACCGGTAGTTTCGGTTAACTGGACCGAAACAAATAATCGAAACTGAATTTTCTCGGTTTTTTGGTTCGGTTCGGTTGGTTTCAAACCGCCAACCCTATTCATCTGTTGCGGCAGCAGGTCTTCATCAAAAGAACAACACTAACAACAACAGGACCAGGCATGGTTTCTGGGGACAAAAGGGGTCAACCGTTTTAGTACGCCTCCCCACGTTTTGTCGACTGCACGTTTTGTCGACTCGGCCAAATTCTAACTTTCAAAAAGCGATTTCCACTTTTTTCTGTTCGTCAGACCCAATTAGACATTTATTTCGAACAGCGAACACAAAATTATTCGAAAGAATTTCTTTTTTGGCCAAGTCAACAAAACATGCAGTCGACAAAACGTGCATTTTTGGCTGAGTCGACAAAACGTCGAATCGACAAAACGTAGGTGCGCCGTTTTAGTATGGCTCATTTTTAGAAAAAATAATAATTTAGAATATAAATTGGCACATAATTCATCATTTAACGTCAAGTTTTCCCTATGTATTGAAACAGAGTATAGCCTGGAATATATGTATAAGAAGGGCTCGCTGACTATCAAAACCTTGAAAATTTGCCAGGTGGCGCCTATTGGCACACCCGGGCTTAGGTCTTAAATTCACAAAAATTAGTCTTTTTTTGTGCAAAATCTGTGACAAAATACACCAAAAAATTTCAAAAACTTCTCCCAGTGGCGCCTATTGGCACCACAGGCCCCCGCCTTTCATAAAAGAGTTTAAATTATCGTGGCGAGTGAAACATTGAATAATTAGACATTTTTATTCAGGGTTTCAAGATTTGGCATTTTTGAAAAATTTCATGAAAAATGCAATAAATACGAAAAATACAACCCTAGAAGCAAAATTTTCGAAAAAAAGTACATTACATATTGTAAAAATTTTGAATTTTTTGGCAAGAATTTGGCAAGAACTTTTAAAATTATAAGGAACAATCAAAAAAAAATTTATCGCCTAATTTTTTAGATTAAATAAATTTTAAAATAAAATTTTTTGTCTTTGCTTTATGTTTTTCGTCCATATTTTGGCCCATATTTTTGGCATTTTTCCATATTTATGTCCATATTTCGCAATTTTAAGACCATATTTTATGGCAATATTTTGCGATTTATGCCCATTTTTGCATCCATACTTATGAAATTATTTTAAAAAACCTAATAAAATAGGCAATGGTTTGTTGGAAAGAATTAAAAAAAAATTGAATTGTTTTCAGGCGACATCGAACCAAATCCATTTTTTTGGAATGGGAAGTAAAACCAACCGAACCATGACCGACCAAATAAATTACATTCAAAATAAATATTTGATGCAATTTTCCTCTCAAATTTTACTCAAACATCACCATAAAAATCCCATTCTTAGGGGTGCACTTTTTTTTGTTTTCAAACCGAAACCGGGAAACCGGTCCCCCCGGTTTTCGGTTATGCCGGTTTTGGGACCCCCGGTTTTCGGTTTCGGTTTTTGCCCCAAAAAACCGGTTTTCGGTTTCGGTTCGGTTAACCGACCGTGAACTACACTAGTCATAACTTTGCTCAAAGGCAACCAAATTGAACAAATTTGGTACCGTCCAATAGCTTTTGATTGGCTCCTTTACCAATTTTTTAATTTTGGTGGATAATAGAGTTAATCAAATGCTATCGGAAGAGACCAAGATTTGCTTCATTTTGAGCAAAGTTATAACGAATTCTGTTCGAAAAATCATGAAGAAATGGCGGATTTAACAAACGCCCATAGAGTGGTGGACAAACGTCCCAGCACGATTCTGTTTTACAAGAGTGAAAGTTAATAAAGAAAAAATCTGACAAACTAAGTGAAATCCTCTCAAAATAAAGTTTAGAATTTCCCTTTCAATTTTAATTTTTCCCACCAATGGCGCTGAGTTGACTCGGCGCCGAGTAGAGGCGCCAAGTCAACTGGAGTCGAGTACTCGGCCTTTGACGAACACATAGATCGAATAGGTGCAGCAACATTTGCGCCCCGGGACAAAGCATAAGTCTCAGAACCAACTAACTTTGATTTTTTAGTATCTTTAAATAGTTCTCGATGTACTCTATTGGTAAACCAAAAATCAAAAAATTGGTTTTATTTTGAAAAAGTTATGATAAAATGATTACAAAAATTTCGATTTTACAGATTGTCGTGTTTTTCAGGTCATAATTTTTTTGTAACTTTACTAATTTTTTTTATTTTTGGTATACTAATTGAACACATTAAGGGCATTCGAATGATACTAAAAATCTTAAGTTTAGTTGGTTCTAAGATTTCCTCTGGGCATTGGGGCGCAAATATCGGTTAACCATCGAATAGCCAATCAAATAAATTGTTGAGATTTTTGTCACTTTTAATAGTTATTTTTGGAAAGAAAATTCATCAAAAAATCAGGTCAAACGCCATTATTCACAACTTTTTATTCATCCATTTTCTGGTCACTCGATGCCGGCGCGCTTGCTTCGTCGATCACATTTCTTTAAATTAGAAAATCAAAAAAAAAAAGATTTATTCGCCGCTAAATAATGGATCGTTTGTAGTCTAACGTTAAATGCTAAAAAAAAAATTTACGGTTTGGAAATCTGCTGCTGCTCATTTTGTTGCTGAACACCGTCACGACCACCACCACCACTGTTGCTGTTGTTGTTGTCAGTGGAAGATGAAGATTTATGGAAAATTTCTAAAATTTCAAAAAAACTTGAAAATTTTATTTAGGGGGTATTTCAATTTTTTTTTTTCGGGCTGAGTTTTGTCTCGGCTGAATTTCGGCGGCTGAGTTTCAATGGCTGAGTTTTGGGGTGTACCGGCACAACTCACCCAATACGTGTTCCAAAAAGCGTCGAACATCTTCGTGTCCAGCGATGACTTGAAGTATGTCACGTTCAATGAATAATACTGAAAATGTATAAAAAATTTTAAAGAATACTCGCCTGTTACAATGGACGCCAAAGTCCTCAATTTTGTGCAGCGGAATGGTCTGGGTCGCAGGCGTCACTAGCGGATGCTGCAGGAAGATTAAAAAGGGATTTTATAGAATGTTAAAATAAATTAAAACAGACCTGCACTTAACATCAAAAAGCAACCAAAACTGAGGAAATTTCCGAACTTTGAAAATTTTCGAACTTGTTTAAACAACTTTTTATTAACTGGATCAAATTTTTTGAAATTTTGAAAGCTTTAGAGCTTACCAAGAGCTGTCTAATGATACTAAGATTATTTAGTTTGATTGCCTGAGAAATGTTTTATCCAACCACGCCAAAATGACCCGTTTGTTTTTTTACACATCTGTATGTGCCTTCTTTAATACAAGACACAAAATTCAAAAGCAGGAAATACTAAATTCTGACCGTTTTTTTAGCGAGGGGGGGGAGCCCAAAAAACCAATACAAAAAACCTGCAGGTTTTGAATGAAACGGCGGCGGCGGGGGGGGCATCCCCCGGCAGCGATCGCGGCGGCGATGGAGGTTGTGCTGGTGCTGCTGGCGGTTGCTGACTACGGCAAAAAAGAATGATGATGAGCATCAGAAAAATAATCAAAGCAAGAATCAGAAGAACAATCATTTTCTAAATGAGGAAAAATTGGCATTATAAAATATCGTTTCTAACATTGTACCATATGAGTCCAATTAACTAACCCCCCTCGGTTACTAAAATTTTACTCGGTGGTGCCTACCCCTTTTAGCTCAAAATTTTCCCTGGTAGCGCCTGTTGGCACCACCGGCCCGCACACTATCGTTTTTTAAATTAAAAGAAAACGCCGAAATCTTCATAAAGAAAAACTTTAAATTTTTGGAGAGTGAAAAACAATCATTGATACCTAATTTAATAAATTTTTCAAAATGAGGCTTTTGGGTAATACTAACGTTTGTCCCCCCTTTTTCGAAAATTTTTTTTTTTAGTTTTAAGGTAATAGAAAACATGTCTTAAAGGGGTTTTTGGGTCGCTGATCACGAATATGACATCCATTTTGTCCAACTCAGAACCCCGGACCCGCACTCGAAGAATAAGTCGAAAAATAACATTTTTAAATTTGATTTTTGTTCGAGTTCGGGTCCGGAGTTCGGAATTGGACAAAATGGATCTCATATTCGTGATCAGCGACCCCGAAAACTCCTTAAGACATGTTTTCTATGGCTTTAAAACCTAAAAAAAAATTTCGAAAAGGGGGGAGGGACAAACCTTAGTATGGACGGACCCCCATTCGTTCTCGACCAATTCGTTTTTGTCCCCATTCGTTTTTTACGTGTTATAAGTATAGGACTGTCTAACTTGTCACTGTCTGGACTCACACGTAATTATATAGACAAAAAACGAATGGGGGCAAAAACGAATTGGTCGAGAACGAATGGGGTATTTACCCCTTAGTATTACCGCTTTTTGCCCGCAAAAATTGTTCGATTTTATCCTGCCCAGAATTTTACTAAAGGTTGATTTGTAAAAAAAAAATGCTTGAAGCAATCATTGACAGCAGTGAAAAATATAATCATTGATCATTTAAGGTTTTTTGCTCTTGGATTCATAAAAAAGCCCAAAAAGTCGACTTAAAAAGGGCGCACCCACGAAATGTCGACTAAGCCAAAAATCCACGAAATGTCGACTCAGCCAAAAATCCACGAAATGTCGACTCCATAAAATGTCGACTCGGCCAAAAACCGAATACTTTCGATTAATTTAATCCCCGCAAGGTTCGATGTTCGAAATAGATGTCTAATTGAGTTCGAAAAAAATGGGAGTGACTTTTTGAACATAAGTTTTGGGTGAGTCGACAAAAAGTCGAGTCGACATTTCGTGGAATTTTGACTGGGTCGACATTTCGTGGATTTTTAGCTTAGTCGACATTTCGTGGAATTTTGACTGAGTCGACATTTCGTGGATTTTTAGCTTAGTCGACATTTCGTGGATTTCTGGCTTAGTCGACATTTCGTGGAATTTTGACTGAGTCGACATTTCGTGGATTTTTAGCTTAGTCGACATTTCGTGGATTTCTGGCTTAGTCGACATTTCGTGGAATTTTGACTGAGTCGACATTTCGTGGATTTTTAGCTTAGTCGACATTTCGTGGAATCGACATTTCGTGGAGTCGACATTTCGTGGGGAGGCGCTTAAAAAGTCATAAAAAATCGCCAAAAAGTTACGAAAAATTGTTAAAAAAGGCACGAAAATTTGGCTAAAATTATAAACAACTCAGAAAAATCTTTATTTTTTTAAATAAAATACTAAAGTTGTAAAATTATAATTTTTTTCTAAATCAAAAAAGTTGACGAACAAAAAAATAGGGTAAATTTTTGAAAAAAACTTTTTTGAAAAAGCCGATTCTTAGAGTGCATTTTTCGCGGCCTTTTTTTCCGCGATTTGCGACCGCGGAAAATCATCCGCAACTGCGAACTAACTACTCTCGAACCTTGACAAAAAACGGTGGTGCGTCTTTTGCGCCAAAACATTTGCGCCCCCCCCCCCCCGTCTCTAACATTTGCGCCAATTTGAATTTTTTGACAGATACTGGCAAAAATTTTGAAAAATTCAAAGTCGAAAAATTTTTTGTATTAATATGAAAAAAAATAAAAGTTGTCATCTTTTCTTTAAAAATACTCATTTTACCTATATTTGGAAATTCCATGTGCATATTTTTCATTTTTTATGTGCATATTTTGATATTTTTGGTGCAAATTTTATGCGCATATTTTGCGATTTTATGTGCATATAATTCCTACATATAACTAACTATTTTTTATTTTATTTAATTACATGAAGCACCAACATTCTTTTCTTTTACTTTTTTTTTACATTTTTGGCTTTTGGCTTTTTTTCTCTGGTTAAGCCAACTGGCGCCGCCGATAATTTTTTTTTTAATATTTAACAAATCGCATTTAAAATTGGTAAAAATATTTCTCAGAATTGGACCCTCCAAAGCGCAGCACTAGAGGGCATCAATATATACATTTTAATCTGCTGACAAAAGTTCTATTCATATGATTTTTAAATTTTTTTATGCTAAAGATTCGAAAGTGAAGTGATTTGTCTCCCGACAAAAAAAAAAGGAAGATTTATTCAAAATCAAAAATAAACTTAATATTTCATAATAATCAAAATACAACAGCAACATTCATCAGTTGCCATTCTCTTTGTTGGCATCTCTTTCCTTTTTTTGGCATTACTTTTCTTTTTCCAAATTCAAAATTTCCTCTCTTTTCATTAGTATCGTTTTGAGCTCCAATTTTGTCGCCACTTCAAGCCAATAATTCACTGACTCTTCTCTGTTCCGCATTTTATGGAACTGATTTTTTATCGTCAAATCGAATTGCTTTGCCAATGAAAGAAGTTGAATGGGATTGGTAGGATCACTAATGATGCCGAGCAGCCAAATCTTGCAGAAATTGGGCCTGAAAAACATTCTCTGATATAAAAGTATTAGAAATATGGCCGGATTGAATATTCATTCATCTGATGAAATTCCGCAGATTCCCGGAAGACTTTGGTGAGAATTATGATACATCCCCCAAATTGGTTTTGGGTTGAAATTACAATTTGTCGCAAAATATAATACATCTTTCGACTTTTCCAAATTTTTATCGGCACCGACTGTCTCCTCTTTTTTTTATTTATAATAAATTTTCTGTTTCAGGCAACCCAATTACTCGGTTCCGGTTCAGTTTTGAATTTTCTGAAAACCGGTAACCCTAGTAATGACAACCAATTTCGACAATAGAACACATACATACCTAAATGTAATTCCCAACAATTTTTTGGTTGACAAATTGCACTTTTCTCGATAAATGTTCGGGTTCAAATGCGTCTCCACCCCTCCGCCGTCCTTTTTGTCAATGTCCAAAATGATTTGCAGACGCATTCGCCACTCGACAAAGGCGCAGAACGAATCGGCCAATTCTTTTTGCTCAGAAACGCAATTTATGACAAGGAAATTTGCGTACTAAAGTTTTTAATGGAAATTTGTTTATAAATTCCTTATTTATGGTGAGTTTTTGCTCGTAATTGACTATCGTCATTTAATTTTTCGACAATTTTATTATTTTAAATTATAAATAAGTTAGTAGCCTTTAGCCTCTGGCTTAAATCTATTAAAGTTAATTTATTCCTTCTAATTTTTTAAATATTATGTACATATTCATTTACCTTTTCTGTGAATGGAATTGGTTCGTTCAGAAATGCGCCCAAATCGAAAGTTAAATTTTTCAGTGAATTTATTTTGTGAAGCGCTAAAAATTTATGAAAATTTCATAAAATAATTAACAGTAAATGATTTAGAAAATCTGTAAAATTAATGCCTTGTGCCATTTCGCGCCGAATAATTTTGGCATTTGAATGTGTGACTAATCGCGCGGTGTTTTGCAGTGGATTGAATGTTGGAGTGAAAATGGACATTTTCACCTCATTTGAATTTGTAGCGGACAAACCATTAGCATTCCGTTCGTCAATTCTGGTCAATTGAATTGGAATTTGCTGAGGTCTAAAAGAGGTTATTTATGTCCGGCCAATTTTTGGTCCAGCCAACTTAGGAGGCCATAACTTTTCTTTTAACTTGTCTAAATTTGGTAAACGAAAGTTCGTCATAACCTTATCAGATAAAAAAAAAAGTTAAGACTTATCGAATATCAATGAATTCCGAAAAAAAACCACAAAAGAATCTTTCGAATTTAAACAGATTTCGGAAGTCAGTCTCTCGAGCCCAAAAATGTTACGGGATTATTGGGCTTATTGACTCGAGTCTCAGTCAAATTATTCCGGCCTTGAGACTCTTGAAACAACGCAAACTTTTCAACACGCCAAAGGATTAGCTAATGCGAACTTAGAAAAGGCTAACCTTGTCGAATAAATTAAGAAAAACATTTCGAGCAGATATTGCAAAGATGAATTTGGGTAGAGAAGCACAATTTTGGCCGCCATTATGGCCAAAGTCATTCCATTTAAAAATCCCATTTTGTTTGAATAAATGTAATTATCTTAAATTGAGAATAATTTTGTATCAATTTTCTTCAAAGAATGAAGAATACTTTTTGCCCAAAGTCTTATTGTTATGAGCAAATGTCGAAAGTTTCGGCCATTTTCATTCATTGTGTTGTGTCGTTCCATAATCTTCACCAAACTGTTCATGCAATCATTAATTTTAATTGGTTCATAAAACGAATTGGCCAGGAAAAGAGTTGAACGATAGCCTAAATTTTGCAATTTTAAAATATAAATATTAATTTAATAATTTAGTTTACTTGCTAAAGGTCGTCCCATATTTTTCTGTTTAATAATCGGCCCATTGAATTTGGTTAACAAATTCTCCAACATATCGGCACTTACTTTTTGTGCATCCAATGCTTCCATTTTTGGTATTTCGACCAGCGAAATGTCAACTTCGATGCCATCGAATTGAAAGCGGACAATTAAAATGGAATCCGACTCAATTTTGTAAAGATTTGATGTACTTTTGTGCTAAAATTAGTAATTGTTAAAAATACTTCAAATTAGAATTAATTTTATAAATAATATTTATTTATTTTATATTTATTTATTTTTTAAGTATCAAATAATCTTCATAAAGAAATTACCTGACAAATTTGGCAAAAAAGTGATGTTTTTGCTTCGTCCATACACTCATTTTGCACACATTTTGATTGTCTATTATTCCCCATAAAATTGGCAACTGTCACCTTTTCGCCCGGCGTCAAACACACCAAATTAACATCGGAACCAATTGTGTGAGAGCTGAGCAACAGTGAGCCGGAGATGAGCAGTTGGGAATGCCCATTTGACTAAAAAAAAAAAAAGAATTTTTTGTTTAAATTTATTGAATCCATTTTTCTTATCAAACAAAACAAAAGTCAAGAATTTGAGATGAAAATTTAATTGAACTTACAAAAGGAAAAAGAGAAAAAAATTCAAAAATCCAATGAAAAAAAAATAAAAATTCTCTAATTTACCCAGTTAAAAAAACTAAAAATCAAGTTTAAGTTTTCAATTTTTAAATTTTTAGAGCTATTTACAGTATAGAACTCTTCTGACTTATCCTTCTATCCTTCTATTATTTGTTTTAGTTGTTTTTTCTTTCAAAAATTGGTTTTTAAATACATTTTTTTGGTGAATTTATTTTTACTGAGACCCAAATTAGTCTTAAAACGTGAAATTGCCTTCCTTTAATAATCTTTCTTATTTGGCTAATCTTCTATTATCTTTCATTTAATATTTCATGGATCAAAACGTACCCATTTGTCGACTACAGTAACAATTTTTTGTAGTGCCTCTTGAATTTTGCTTTGATAGCTTTTTTCTTCATTAACACTTCCATAGAGAATTGAGGTTAAATATTTTTCGAACTTAATTAGGCAAATTAATGAAAAAATTAACAAATTATTCCCTTACATTTTCTGCTGCTTTATTTGCGATATTCTCTTTGTTTGAATTGGTAATTTGTTGGGAATGTTTGGGGAAATTTGGTCGCAAATAACGCTCTTCTACCGACGCATTGTAATCGTTGCTCAACACCGAATTATGAGTAACAAATAATTCTTCGTCTTAAGATTATTTGTAAAAAAAAAGATTTTTTTTATTTATTATAAAAATCTTTCTATTATCTTTTTTCAATTTTAATTTTTTAAATATTCTTTTACCAATTTCGATTTGTTCCTCCATTTTTCGGTAGTCTTCCGCCAATGCATTAAATTGCTTAATGGGCATTTGGGTTTTTGTCAAATAGTTCAGTTTTTTCCATTTTCCCTCAAATCCAAATTGTGCCCATACTTTGGCCAATTCCTTTTTCTCCTGCAGTGCAATCAAAATGTTTTTCAGGTGTATTTCTTTTTTCAAATTTTCAATTTGAAAATTTGGCGATTGGCCAATTGCCAATGTTTGCCATTTTCCGTTTTGGAAAGACAAAATCTCACATAGAATTTCGAACAATTTGCTTTTCATGAAGAGAAAGTCGCGTTGCTTTTCCATTTTCATTGCGCTCAGTTTGCCTTTTTTCTCCGCCCAATTTTCACCCATTGAAATTTGTCCTCCGTTATTATTCGCATCATTTTTTGAAATTAGTTTAATTATTTCAAAATGTATCGCAATTCGAATTTCAATTTCATTTTTAAATGCACACAAACTGAGAATGTCCGTCACCTTTTGGCCCACAAAATACAAAATGCAATTTTTATATTTTTCAACAAGCGATTCATTGTCACACAAATCTGAATTAATTTGAAAGCATTTGACTAATTATTACTTTGTGATTAAAAATGGTATAAAAATGTTTAAAGATTTATTATTTTTTATAAAATTTCATGGTTCGTTTTTGGGTATATTTTATATTCTAAATAAGTGACCATGCTATGGGGCCGGTTGAAAAACCTTCAAAATTTCTTTTTAATTAGCTAACATGACCAAATGCATCTAAAGCAAGTTTTATTTGCTTTTTATTATGCAATTTTAGCAAAAAATTTGCATATGGCCAAATACCCTAAAATCATAATTACATAAGATTAATTTGTTAAAAATATTAGGTCATATTTAATTATAAGTTATTTTGTGGCAGAGATTTTGTAAATTTTACCTGAAAGTGTTACACTGTCAATTTCTTCGCTTAATTGTTTCGCTTTTTGGTTTACCGTATTCCTTTTGCACTCAATTTTCTTCCATTTTTGGCCCCTTTTGGCTCCCATTTTTTCATTTTGACTTTCTTCTTCTTCTTCCGGTTTTAGGCTCACATTTGATGCGTTTTCTTCTTCTTTTTCCTTTTTTGTTAAATTATCACTTTCTTCAGCACTTTTTGAATTTGCCAACTTAAATTTAGGCTTATCATTTTTTTCTTCATTTTGACCCATTTTTTGATCATTATTCGGGTCATTTGCAACCATAGTCTGATCAGTTTTTTTGTCTGTTTTAGCCATTGTCTGATCAGTTTTTTCATTGTTTTCACCCATGTCTTGATCATTATTCGGGTCATTTTCAACCATTGTCTGAACATTTTTTTGCTCAGTTTCTCTTTCTTCCATTGTATCTTCTTCTTTCAATCTGATTTCTGTTGATGTTTTCGATGCTTCTTCTTTTTCCATTTTCTTTTTGTTTCTTTTTTTACTTTTTTTCATTTCACTTTTTTCTTTTCCTTCTTTTCTACTGTTGCACCTGTTAGGCTCTTTTTCTCCCCTGCTTATCTTTTGATCATTTTCCAATTCTTTTTTATCAAAGTCCACTTCAATCTTTTTCAAAAACTCTTTGGCGTCTTCCGCCGTCAAAATTTGCAGCAAATTTTTACGGCATTCACTGCTGTTTTTAAGTTCTAAATAGGTTTAAATTAAATGTTGCATTGAAAGTTTTATAAATGTTCGAAATAATTTGGATTAAAAAGAAAAGATTTAAGGATAAACTTTATCATATCAAATTTGGACTATCACTTTATTATTATTGGCATCATTTGCCGTTTCCCACGCCAGCTCTCTTCGCCGGCGGCCTTTTTGTTAGATAATTAGTCAAAAAATTCGAATCCATAAAAAAACCTTTTAAAATTAGCTCCATTTCTTTGTCCTCTTCCCTCGTCTCATTATTGTGACTGATGAATAATTTTTGCAATTTTTCCCAGTGCATTTTTTTCACCATTTCTTTCGATTTTTTTTCGTCCTCCCCCCATTCTTTTCCGTCCGTCATTTCGATCCATTGCATTTCCGTCCTTCCAATTAAGTCGTTTAATTTATCAAACCAAATTTTACTGCTTTTGATGGTCGACGATTTTGAAGTACCGCTGCTGGCATTGGTCCACAATTTTAAATTCCACGGTAAAATAACAGTTCAATTGATAATAGCAAGCAGTATCTTTGATGGTTAATTAACTGAAAACAAGTTATCCGTTTCAGAAACAAAATCTGGGATTTTAAACTCATTCTAGTTTATTTACCAACATAAACATTTTTATATTAAAAAAAAGTTAATAAATCATGGGTGGCTGCAGTAATAATCCAAAAAAAAAAGTAAAAATTTTTCTTATTTTCAGTATTCTTTTCCTAATTATTTATAATTTCGTAATGGTTTGAATTTTTTTTTTACTCAATTTCTGGGTCATTGTGTTTTTTAATAATTGATTGAGCCATTCATTGAATTAAGGTGAATCATTTCGTTCATGCATATTAATAAATTTTTGGTTTTAATCATGAAGTATCCCGCGTGTGCTACTTCATGTTAAGTCGTTCTTTGTATGTTTATTCTTTTGTCTTTAAAAAAATCAATTGCATGGCATTTATATTTTATTGCTACGATTGCTATTTATTGGTATCTTTTCAAAACGCAAATATTATTAATTAATATGAGCCAGTTTTTGTAAGAAAACTAAAACAACTTTGACTTTATTATCAGGGGTTGGGTTTTT
>JBDPZO010000023.1:0-18062 GCA_039877585.1 Heterodera filipjevi | reverse complement strand
CCGTGCATGCGTAATTAGACCAACCATTGTTTACCATGAAACTTTAGTTATACCCGTCTGCGCGGAGGCGTCTCAGTTCGAATCTTACATGTAGATACATCACTTCGAAATGAACCGTGCATGCGTTAATTAGACCAACCATTGTTTACCATGAAATCTTAGTTATACACCGTCTGCGCGGAGGGTCTCAGTTCGAATCTTACATGTAGATACGTCACTTCGAAAGGAACCTGTGCATGTGTAATTAGACAACCATTGTTACCATGAAATCTTTAGTTATACCCGTCTGCGCGGAGGCGTCTCAGTTCGAATCTTACATGTAGATACTCACTTCGAAATGAACCGTGCATGCGTAATTAGACAACCATTGTTTACCATGAAATCTTTAGTTATACACCCGTCTGCGCGGAGGCGTCTCAGTTCGAATCTTACATGTAGATACGTCACTTCGAAATGAACCTGTGCATGTGTAATTAGACCAACCATTGTTTACCATGAAATCTTTAGTTATACACCCGTCTGCGCGGAGGCGTCTTAGTTCGAATCTTACACGGGCAAATGTCTTTTAATTGTTTTTTTGCGTGCTGGCGCGTTTCCTAAAAACCGCCACTCATGCGCGTTTCCTAAATCCGCCATTTCTGCTGAATTTTCATATAAATCACGTCATAACTTTGCTCAGAAGCAACCAAATTAAACAATCTTGGTATTATACGATAGTATTTGTATTGCTTTATTAGCTCACTAAATTTCAAAAATTTCGTTGTTTTGAAAAAGTTATGGCAATTTTTTCCACTTTTTTCGCCATAACTTTTTCAAAACTTAACTAAATTTTTTGAAAATTAGTGAGCTAATAAAGCAATACAAATGCTATCGTATAATACTAAGATTGTTTAATTTGGTTGCTTTTGAGCAAAGTTATGACTAGATTTATATGAAAATTCAGTAAAAATGGCGGATTTATGAAACGCGCATGGGTGGCGGTTTTTAGGAAACGCACTAGCACCGTTTTTTTGCACAAGAAGTTACAATATTTTATTCAAATTTGATTTTTTTGGTCAAAATCTGTTAACAATTTCTATTAAATTTTTCTAAATTTTGTCGACGGCGCCTATCGGACCATAATGTTTTATTTTATCTTGATATGAAACAAAATCTTATGGCGCCGAAACCTTGTTGGCCCCACTTAAACATGGGAATTCATCAGAAAAGGTATTATAACGAATTTTGACAAAAACAAACGGTTTTTAAATAATTTTTAAGCCATTTTAATAGGGATCGTTTATATCAATTTTTTTGAGCTTAGAAAAATAAGGAACAGTGCCAAATGCCTATGCAAGATCAAAATAAATAACATCAACAACTAAATTATCAACCACTTCTAAAGGTTGAGTGGTAACAGATCGATTTATTTCTAAACCCATGTGGCAAAAGTAGGTAAAAATTCGTATGTACTATAAAATCTTTTAATTTTTCGAGTTATATTTTCTTCCAAACTTTTAATTAAAGTTCTTTTTGGCATCTTTATGTTCGTTTCTTTATGCTCATATTCCATGTCCATAAATTCTCATCTGCTGGTGAATAATGAATCATTTTATTTTTTGAATTTTTTTCTGCCTCATTTTTTTGGTCCAATTGCTTTTTCCATCTCCGAATTGTCTCTGAACTCGTTCCTAACTTTTTCGTATTTCCCTGTCAAATTTATGCCATTCTTCATCAGTGTGCCTTCCTTTTTGCTTATATTTTCGTCGAATTTCATAATATTTGCTGATGAGTTCCATTTTTTTGATAGGATTTTTAACTCTTCGATGCCCTTTAATCATTCCAAATTCCTTCATCCATTTCAAAATTGAAGCATAACAATAACCAATTGTCGCTGTTAAATCGGTTTTAAATTTGTGCCATTCCTTTCGCAAATGTTTTCCCTTTGTCTTAAATTCTTTCTTTAATTTGAAATATTTTTGTATAAGTTTTACTTTTTCTTTATTACTTAATTTTTCTTTCCAAATTCTTTTTTCCATTTTCTTATTTTATAATGACTTATGCCCAATTCCTTCACAATTTCTGCTTCAATTTTACACCGTTCATTGTATGAATATTCTCCTCTTTCTTTAAATTCCTTTTTCATTTCGTCAAATTTCCTAATCATTTTTCTTTTTTCTTTGTCCATTTGTCCACCATTTCCAATATTTTCTTCCATTTGATCACTCTTTTGTGATGAATTGTCCTCCTCCTCCTTTTCTCCCATTTCTTCACTATTCCAACTTTCAACAAATATTTCGTTGAATTGATTTTCCAATATATAATTTATGGACGCGAGATTGTATTTTTAAATGTTTTCAAATTAGCATACATCTTTAGGTAAAATTTTTAAAAAATCCGGTACCGAATCGGACTTTTGGAAAATTGGATTCCGGTTGTTTTTTGTTTTTAAGGGAGCCTTTTTTGCGTCATCATTACAACACCAATTCGAAGAAAAAAACAAAATTGAAATCAATCAGGCAGATCAATACATTATTGAAAATTTAGCGAAAATTTGTGAAATTATAAATATTAATCTTCATATTATTAGTGAATAAGAAAATAAATGCAATTTTGGCAAATAATTTTTTTATTTTGTATTACACCATATTTTTTCCAAAATATTGTTTGACTGAACCGAAAAAATTGCAAAAAACATTTGCTGAAATATTTGGAAAAATTTGGGAAAAAGGAAATGTGCAAATTGATGGACAAATTACTGTTGTGTCCGTACCCAAACTCTGGACTTTTCCCGGTTTGCTTTTTAGCAAGGATTCTTTTTAAGACAATTTATTAAATAGAGAAACAAAAAATGGAAAATGTAAATGTTAAGTTAAAGAATGATCGCTTTTAAATAGAAGAAAAAAACAGAACAAAATGTTAAGGCTTTTTATCGCTTTAGGCAGGGAACCTGAGTTAAAGAATGGGAGAGTGAGTCCTGAGGCAAAGAGAGTAAGAAGAGACTTAAATACAAATGCCAAAATGGGAGGGGCGAAGACCGATGGAATTAGGGGCGAAAACAGATGGAATTAGGGGCGAAAACAGATGGAATTACACAAATTGTTTTTGAGATATTTTCCGAGGGATTGGAGGAAATGGGTCATTTTATGAGTGGGTCCGCAACAGAAGGGCCAGGGGGATTACAACATGGGAAATGCCAAAAACAAAATGCAGATGCAACATTCCTCCCCTCCTCCAAGAACTGTCCACAGTGTCCTGTCAGCCTCATTCATTGACGCGCTTGTCCCCCGCGATGATATGCTCCGCGCCAATGTCCATGTGCCCCGCGTCCTCCGGCGTAGCCGTATCCCCCGCGTCCTCCCGTGTAACCGTGACCCGGACCACTGGCGCATCCTCCTCGTCCTCCGCGCCCTTCCCAGTTCCTTCCTCGACGGCAAGACCAGCATTGGCAACTTTTTGGCACATTTTGAAATTCTTTTCCCAATTGGCGCACCAAGTAATTGACACGCTTTTGCTTTTAGCCTCGTCCCATAGGGCCCCTTGGCCCAGTGCCACTTTGGCCCCTGCCTCGGACATGAGGTGCACCACGACTTGGCCCTTGCTGGTCGGCACTCTCTTCTGAGTGCAAAGTCTTTTCCGACTCTCCATTCTCGGATGGGTATCGCTCCGGCGATGGGCTCTTTGGCTCCGGAGATTTGCTCTTCGACTGTTGTTCATTCACTTCCTTTCCCCCATCGGCAATGCCCGCCATGAATTCATCGAGCGATTGCACCATAGCCGCCATCACACGCTCCTGTCCATTGCCATATTCATTTTTCAATTTCCGTTTTTTTTTTTTAATTTTTTTTTTCTTGCCACTTTCGACCGGTTGCTGACCTGTCCGCTCCATTTCTCCTCCATTTTCCCCCACAGCGAACTGATTGCCTCCTCAACTTCCTTTTTCACAACATTTTGAAGATGATCCGCCATTCGCTCCAAATCTTTTCTTAGCTCCCCGTCATGGGAGCGCGACTTTTTCATGCCCTCTTTCAACGCTTTTTCCATTTTTTCCAAATCAGGATGGACATTTTCAGCATCAATTTTATTTTCAGAATTCATTTTTTTTTTTTTTTGGCAAAATTCTAAATCAAATAAGTGGTAATTCAATTGCAATTCAGGGAGAAAAAAAAAATTTTAAACATTTTTTTTTTTTACTTTTTTTTTTTACTGGTGGGGTAATGTGAGGGTAATATACAGGTTTGGGATGGGTGATTGCAGAATTTCTTCAAATGTGCCTCGACGCACCAAGTCGCCTGCTTTTTAATTGGTCCAAATGGGCGGTTCTTGTTACCGTATTTCCTTCCAACATTACCTCCCACATTCTCTCTCCTTTTGGCTGTAAAAGAACGCCTGGTGCCCATTTTCCGTTCGGCTCTTTGACCCAAACATTATCCCCCGGATTCAAATTTTTATCCCTCCTTTGCAAGCACGATGGCCCTTCCAATTCGGTCATCTCACCAGAGGGTCCATTCATTTCACCAGAGGGTCCTTTACCGTTTGCCTCCGGCAAATTTGGCGGTATTTTTATTTTGTCCAGAGCCGTCCGAATTTCCCTACCCAAAAACTTAAGGGCTGGACTTTCCCCCTCCGTCGCTGAGCATGGGGTTACTCTGTATTCCTGGAGAAATACGAATTGTGCAACTTTAAGGCTCATCCCTTCTTCCAACAATTTTCCCATTATTTCTTTGAATGTTCGGACAAAACGTTCCGCTTGCCCATTTGATGAGGGATGATACGTAGGGGTTCTTAAGTGCCGCACACCCTCATTTTCCAAAAATTGCTCCGTCTCACTAGAGACAAATTGAGGGCCGTTGTCTGTGACCAAACATTGAGGTGAACCAAAAATTGCAAACACTTCTCTTAAATGATTTACGATGGCAGATGAATGAGTTGAGTTCATTTGATACACAAATGGGTACTTTGAATATGCGTCAATAATTATGAGAAAATTAGTTCCCCATATTGGCCCCGCGAGATCAGCGTGCACCCTTTCAAATGGGTATTTAGC
Source organism: Heterodera filipjevi (assembly GCA_039877585.1). Taxonomy (NCBI): domain Eukaryota; kingdom Metazoa; phylum Nematoda; class Chromadorea; order Rhabditida; family Heteroderidae; genus Heterodera; species Heterodera filipjevi. The sequence goes on along the minus strand of JBDPZO010000023.1, from coordinate 13,036 downwards.
TTCCGGCCATTTATATTCGGGATCTGTCCGTGGCTCATTGGGCGCATTTTTTTGACAAATATGGCATTTTTTCACAAAATTTTCAACTTCATCTGACCAATTAGGCCACCATACTAAGTCCCTGGCACGGGATTTGCATCTCACAATGCCGAAATGCGCTCGATGAATCATTTTTAAAATACTTTTTCTCATTTTCTGTGGAATTACTATCTGTCTTCCAGGCTTTTTCCGAATTATTTTTCGGTCAAGGTATAATTTATCTCTCTCTCTGAAGTAAGGCATCAGCTCATCATCAATCGGTTCGACCCAGCTGATCCTTATTTGTTCCATTACTCGGGACAGTATATTATCTTCTGATATCTCCCTTTCGATTTTTTCCCGATGTAATGCAATTGCTTCATCCATGGTTAAGAAAAATGGAATGTCCTCTCTGCTTTTTCCTTCTATTTGGTCCCATTTAATTGCAACTCTTGACAAGGCATCCGCTACTCGGTTAGCTTTTCCTTCCAGATAAATCACCTTAGGTTCGAATTCTTGTAAAGCCATAAGCCATCGATTGAGCTTTGGATTGGTACTTGCTTTTGAAAATAAGAATGTGAGGGGTCTGTGGTCGGTAAGAATTGTTAACTCTACACCATAAATAATTGGTCTGAAATTCTGTACGGCATGTACGATTGCCGCTAATTCCCCGTGGGTGGGCGGAAGTTTTGATTCTGTTGTTGACAGAGTTCGTGACCAATAACCAACTGAATATAAATCTTTTCCATTTTCGCTTTGCATAAGTGCCCCAGCATATGCAATAGCTGATGCGTCTGTGAAAAGAAAAAAAGGCAACTCATAATTCGGCGCCCTTAGGCATGGGGCCTTCAACAAATTACTTTTTAATTTCTCAAATGCCTCTTTTTCGCAATCGCCCCATACAAATTCAGGGATCTTCCCTCTCGTTAGCTGTTGCAACGGATTGGCAATTTCCGCGAAATTTTGTATAAATTTACGGAAGAATGACATCATGCCCAAAAATCTTTTTACTTCCTTTGCACTTTTCGGTTCAGGGAACTCTTTTATTACTTCCTGATTATTCCGTGAGGGCCGATAACCATGCCCATTTAAAACATGGCCTAAATAAGTGCACTCCGTTTTCAAAAATTCGCATTTCTCCCTTTTCAGCTTTAACCCGAATTCATTCAATCGATCAAATACTCTTTCTAAAGTTTCCAAATGCTCTTCTTCCGTGTTTGTATGAACCAAAATATCGTCAATATATACGGTTACGTTCTGTATTCCTTCCAGGGCTTTGTCCATGGTCCTTTGAAAAATACTTGGTGCATTTCGCAGTCCAAACGGTAATTTTAACATTTGATAGAGTCCCCAGGGGGTAACAATGCCACATTTATAAGAGCTTCTTGAATCCAATGGAATCTGCCAAAATCCGGAAGCTAAGTCCAAGGTGGAATAAAATTTTTGACCAGCGACCCGTAAAATGGTCTTGTCCATTCTCGGTATTGGGTATGGATCGGGAATTGTGATCTTATTCAATGGCCGAAAATCAACACAAGGACGTAATTGGCCATTGGATTTTTTCACCAAAACAATATTATGGGCCCAAGGCGTATAACTTTCCGTTATAACACCTGCTTTAAGCATTTTGTCGATATGTGTTTTTAATTCTCGTTCATATTTCTCTGGCACTGGATACGGTTTCGCTTTAGCAGGGACATCAGAAGTGGTTAAGATGGGAGGTGCTTTTATTTTACAGTCTCCGAGGTCGTAATCGTGCGTGGAAAACACATTTTGGTGTTTTACAATGCACTCCTCAATTCCTATTTTTACTTTTAGACCTTTTTGTCCCAGTCCATTTTCACTTTTTATCGGCTTTCCCTGTGTTTTCTTTGCAATTTCAAACGCATCTATCTTTCCCTTTAATTTTGGTGTTAATGCCCCTGACTGTAAATCCAAATGTAAAGGCAATTGTCTGAGCGTGCTCCTGCCAATGATCATTTCATATGAGCCCGCTCCTCCGATCTGAGTTTCGACCACCTAAACCTCCGAAAGCACTTCGCAACCGGCGATTTCAAACTTAATTGCCGTTTTTCCCAAAATTGTTTCGGTCAGCGGAACACAGTTTTGATCTATCGATTGCCTAGGAATCTTGAGAATAGGCTTTGGGGCAGTTTTAACCACATTGATTCTCTCCAGTTCCATTTCCGACTCGGCTTTTTCCTCTATCTTTTTTTGTTTATTTTCCCTCATTGTTTTTCGTATGGCAAAATCACGGACAGTTCTTATTTTGTTCAAAATCATTCCTCCTACTCCGGCATATTGCAATGCTTGGGCAAGTGGTGCTGGCAAAATCAATTGCACCAATATTGTTATTGTAACGTAACAGCAACAAAAGAATACCCACAATTGGTTGGCCGAAATCAATCCTCCCCTTAAAAACGAAAATAGCCCATTTGACACTATATTTGTTGCCATCATGTCCATCTTTTGTGAATTTGATTCCCACAAACTTGGCTTTGAAAGCCTTGAAATTTCCTGGACGGTCTTGGCTACTTCCAAAGTTTCCTCGAAATTTTCAGGGGAATATAATTCGCTTAAATTAGCGAGCACCTTATTTCTGAAGAAATGAATGGGGATTTCCGGAAAATCTACCTTTCCATGTCTTGATAAATGATGGACAGAATCGGGTGGCATTTCGTGTACCTCTCCTGTTACCTGGTCATATTTCGTTGTCACCCCGCGGGTATGAATATAGAGGTACCTATATTCCTTACAGTTTGACTCTTCTGAATTCGGGTATATTATTAATGTTTTTGGATCCAAAAACCCATGTTTTTTGCGTTCATATCTTCCATATAGGTAAAAGACGATAGGCAATTTCTCAAAACAGTGACCACTCTGTCAATGAAAATGCACCTCCTTGTGGTTTACCGCAAAGCAAGCCTTTATCTCCAGTACTTCCTTGGTCACTAGTCTGGCCGATAAGAACGGGTTATTCAAATAAAATCGAGCTAGCAAAGTCGGGTTCGCTTCCACCAATGTAAGGGTTTGGTCAGCCAAAGATTTTAAACTTGTACATATCTTACTTATTGTCTCCGCAAATAATTTTTGTGTATTTCTTGTCACTTTGGCACTTAAAGCGGTCAGCTGCGCAGCCAATTGGGAGGTATAAACCACTCCTACCGAATCCTCCTTCTCGATTTCCCTTTTTCTTCGACCTTTCGAATTTGCCCAAACACTTTTCTCTATCATTTCCAAATAGCTTTCCCGTGGTATTGCAAATGATTGATCCGAGGTAACCAACCACTTTCCGTTGCAATCGACTTTATCTGTTCTGTTCACAAATGTAAGGGCAAAATCCCCGGAAGCTGCTGTCCAAATATCCGTTGAATACTCTCCCGACCATTCTGCCACTTTAACATATTTACATACTTGGGTGTGGTCCGGTTTCCACATTAGGCTAACTTGCTCACAACAACAACTTCCTGCTTGATAGGAACATGCCGGACAATCACTTATCGGGGTGCTTGGGCCCGAATTGCCATGACGTGCAAAAATGACCGTGCCATACAAATAACAGTTTAGGATTTCCGTCGTTTTCCAGAAAATACCGATGGGCCAAATGCGCCACCCGGGCTCTACCGAATTTTGAGTAGCCCGTAACGTCCCATTAATTTGCACCATTTTTCCCGCAGGTGATTCGTCAAAATCCTTCATTTTTCGGCACGTTGCCGTGGGCACTTCAACATATTTTGTTGATGATTCCTCGTATTTTCCCCCAAAAAATCCAATTCTTCTGGATATTTTAGTCCCGATACATTTACACGCAGTTGCCTTTGTTTTGTACTTTACCGTATTTACCCTGTACACGTTTAAGTTCATAGCCACAGGCAATTCCGTCGGCGTCCAATTTGGGCAAATCGGGTCAATTGGGATTGACCATAAACTTGCAGGAGAATCGGGATGGCAGATCATCGGACTCTCCACCAAATTAGTCGCAAAATTCGTACCAAACAAAGAGAGAATAACCATTAAAGTTAGGAAAATTGGGCTAGCAATCCTTGCTGCTCCTATCCTTCGGCCGCCGAATCTAACTCGCCTCCCCGGCGATTGAATCCGCTCATTTCCATAATTCCCTCCTTCATAAGCGGCTGGTGATCGATGATTATTTCTGCTGGGGCTCGGCCTGCCATGGGGGGAGAAGTGCCGATGTCGGTGTTCTCTTTCATTTCCCTAACTACTCCACTTTCTTTCACCATAAAATGGTCGGCCTCTTTGACCACCCTGACCTCTCCTTTCTTCATCCCTTTTCTTGTCTCTGCAGTCCTTTACAATATGGCCTGGGCGTCGGCAATAATAACATACACGCCGTTCTGCTCCTCTTCCCGGTACCGAATGTTGTCGGATGGCCAGTGCTTCCACTTTATGGGATAATTCCGCGACTGAGTCCGCCACAGACACTTGGTTAGTCCGCTTGGTGGCGAGAAGAAGTTCAAAATGTTGAGCAATTTCATAAGCATTTGAGTAGCTCGTCGGCCTCCCCGCCTTTACCTCGAATTGCAGTTCGGGGGTTAGTTTTTCAAGAAATTCCTCAAGAAGTCTCTTTCTTATTGTCGCCTCATTTTCCCCTGATAGAGCAGTTCTGACTGCCTCATTTAATCGGTTGGCAAACTCATAGACACGTTCGCCCGGTGCTTGTCGGCAACTAGCCATTGCCTGCCTGGCAATCGACCGAGTATTTTCGTTCTCAAATTTTCTTTTTAAATGGTTTAGGGCATCCGAAAGAGAACTAGGTGAGGGTTCAATGGCGTCAAACTCGGCTCGGGCTTGTCCACCAAGCAGAATTCTCAATCTGCTCAATTTTTGCACTTCCGAGTACTGTGGGTACAGTGAAAGCATGTCCTCCAAACGTGCAACCCACCGCGAGAATGATACACTGGGGTTCCCATCATAGCCTTCAAGGGGGGTGACTCCCCCTAAAAATGGGTCTGCAACCATAATTTCACAACTCGCGTCCCCAATTGGAATGTTGTCCTCTCCTTCCGTTGTCCCTTCGTCCTCAGGTAATTGATTATGTTCTTGCGAGTGTCCGTCATCAAGCCATTCGCCAAACCTTTCTGGATTATCTTGTTCAAATTCCAATAATTGCAGACGCCCTTTCAGAACATCCAAATTTTCAGTAATTCCTTGAACCTCTTCCTTCATTTTTCCAATAATTTTACCAAATCGAACTTTTGTGAATATCTCATGACGTTCCACGTGGTTACTTACCTTTCCAATTTCTTCCTCCATCTCAACCAACTTTTCTTTAGTCTCAAAAGTGTCCCTTTCGGTGAGGTTCTCAAGTTCTTTTAGTGAATTTTCCAATTCTCTTACTCGGTCAGCGGTATTCTGAATCTGAATTTGACTCGAGATTTGTGAAAAGGTATTCTCGATCGTCCGAAATTGGCAACAAACAGCCAATTCAAATGCCCGCATTCGACCAAGTATATTTGCCCATTTTTCATTTTCTTCGGGCGTAAAATAAGCAGGATCAAAGTCCGATCCGTTGTTTGCAGAACTATTCCTTTCACTTTGCATTTTTCCGAAATTCAATTATTTCTTTTTTCCGTGTTAACAGCACTCAGCTCGACTGGAAAGTACACACTTTTGACCAGCCTTTCTTACTTCTTTATTTCTTTTAAACGGCACAACAGCCCGGCTGGAAGCACACAGCTTTGACCAGCTCAAATCTTCCTTGCTTTCTTTTTTCTCAGAACAAAGCCTGAGATTCCCCTTAAAATGCTCTTTTAAGGGTCCCGGGTCGTGGCACCAAAAGTGTTGTGTCCGTACCCAAACTCTGGACTTTTCCCGGTTTGCTTTTTAGCAAGGATTCTTTTTAAGACAATTTATTAAATAGAGAAACAAAAAATGGAAAATGTAAATGTTAAGTTAAAGAATGATCGCTTTTAAATAGAAGAAAAAAACAGAACAAAATGTTAAGGCTTTTTATCGCTTTAGGCAGGGAACCTGAGTTAAAGAATGGGAGAGTGAGTCCTGAGGCAAAGAGAGTAAGAAGAGACTTAAATACAAATGCCAAAATGGGAGGGGCGAAGACCGATGGAATTAGGGGCGAAAACAGATGGAATTAGGGGCGAAAACAGATGGAATTACACAAATTGTTTTTGAGATATTTTCCGAGGGATTGGAGGAAATGGGTCATTTTATGAGTGGGTCCGCAACAGAAGGGCCAGGGGGATTACAACATGGGAAATGCCAAAAACAAAATGCAGATGCAACAATTACTCAAAGAGCAAATGAAATATTGGAAAGACAATTTAAAGAAATATTTGATGAAAGTTGGAATGGTGAAGAAATGGGAGAGGAGGAGGAGGACAATTCATCACAAAAGAGTGATCAAATGGAAGAAAATATTGGAAATGGTGGACAAATGGACAAAGAAAAAGAAAAAAGAGAAATACTTGAGAAATTTGATCAAATGAAAAAGGAATATAAAGAAAGAGGAGAATATTCATACAAAGAACGGTGTAAAATTGAAGCAAAAATTGTAAAGGAATTGGGCATAAATCATTATAAAATAAGAAAATGGAAAAAAGAATTTGGTGGGAGAAAGAAAATAAGCAAACAACAAAAAAGTAAATCAATACAAAAATATCTTAAATTAAGAAGTGAATTTGTGGCAAAAGGAAAACATTCGCAAAAGGAATGGCGCAAATTCGAAGCCAAAATAAAACATAAAATTGGGGTTTGCATTACATCAATTCGAAAATGGATGAAGGAATTTGGAATGATTAAAGGGCATCAAATAATTAAAAACCCTATCAAAAAAATGGAACTCATCAGCAAATATTATGAAATTCGACGAAAATATAAGCAAAAAGGAAGGCACACTGATGAAGAATGGCATAAATTTGACAGGGAAATAACGAAAAAGTTAGGAACGAGTTCAGAGACAATTCGGAGATGGAAAAAGCAAATGGATCAAAAAAAATGAGGCAGAAAAAAAATTCAAAATATCAAATGATTCATTCCTTACAAGCAGATGAGAATGTATGGGCATGGAAAATGTGCACAAAGAAAAGGACATAAAAGATGCCGAAAAGTGATGAAAAGGACATCCACTTTTGTTTTTCTTGATTTGCCGTGTAAAATTATCAAAAAAACTCATTATTAGTTGGGGTTGAAACATGCCATTTTATTGATTTTCCGTCAAAAAATCATATAAATTTTTAGGAAGTAACAAACGAAGCTCTTCATTGCCTTTATTAGCTTGGTAAATTACAAAAAAAAAAAAGATTCTTTGTATTTAAAAAAGTTGTGCTCATTGGAAAAATAGTTATTGGTTTTCAAATGTGATAATGACCATTAATCGGAGTAAGTCGGATTGAAGAGTAATCGAAGAAAACCCTCTTCATGAAAATTTGAGCATTTATTTGTGTTTTTGTCTTTTTTTAATTTTTAAAAAGTTTAAAGGGGCATAAGCCGGCGGTGCCGATAGGCGCGGCCGGAGAAAATTAAATATTTGGGTGTTATTTGTTAAGAAATTAGCACAAAAACACTGTTTATGAGGTTCTTAAGCTGGTCCGGAGATGCGGTCCGGCAGTCTCCCATTCCGGAAAATTTGTATATATTTGGGATAATTCTTTAAAAAACCTAAAAAATGAAAAAAAAGTGAATGCTTTCTGGTGGTATCGAACCCAATCAATTTTTTTTGGGAAACAAACTAACCCCGACTAAGCCATAAATAATTCAAAAGAATAAATTATTTTGGAGCTATTTTCCACTAAAATTCTTCAAACTTATTTCATTGTCTTTTATTTCTCTTTTTCATTGACATACAGAACTGCTTCAGCTGTCGGTTTTGAAATGAGACATTAATTTGAGTCAATTTTGTTGACAGTTTTGCACAAAAAATGGTAAAATTTAGAACCTTTTTTGAAAAAAAATCAAAGGGATTGAATGTTCAACGGTGCAGTAAGGCGCCGCCAGGAAAATTTTAAAAAAGATTAACAAAAATTAAAATTACTTCACAAAAATGTAAAAAAGTCCTATTTTTTTCCTCACTAAAAAAAGAATAAAATATGAGCAGTGCTGAAAAAGAACATTTCTTAGAAAAAAACAAATATTTTTGATTTCAAAGATTCGACCAGCAGAACATATGGCATCCCTGGCTTGATAAAATAACAAAAAATAAGTTTAGAAAGGAATACTATTGGAAAAAGAATGATGAAATATTTGTAAAAATTTAAAAAAAATTTTTCCCTTTTCAATTTTTCTCAGCAATTTCTTACCAAGACCCCATTCTTGCCAGTGCTTATTTCAGTCCCGGTTAATCCCGGCGGGATTCCGATTTTTCAAAATCCGGGAACGGGACCGGGACCCGAAAAAGCCGGGATTCCGGAATCGTGGTCCCGTTCAACCCTAGTCTAACCTATTTCGTAAAGAATTCCTATGGGTTTTCTAATATTCTTTTTTCACCTTTTCTTTGTCTTTCCTTTTTTTGGGCATTTTCTTGGATAAAAACATTTCAAAAAAATTTATCCGATAATGTAAAAAAGTAAGAAGAGGAGGTTCCTATAGATATTGGCCAACGTTTGTGCCATTGTCATAACATTTATTTATTTGATGTTAACGGTATGGGTTTTGAAGCAATCATGCAAATAGAAGCGTACAAATTCTTAAGAGTTCAATTAATTTCGAATGTTAAAACGATCGTCATTTACAGAATCAAAGAAAATTAAAGTAAAATAACAGGTGCAATATATCTTTGTACAACAAACAGACTAGTCAAAGAAAAAACATGCAAAACAATCGCAGCAAATAAAGAAATTAATCGCATTAGTTTGAAGGAGTTGTTATCATAACTTTTTCAAAATAAAACCGATATTTTGATTTTTGGTATACCAATAGAGTACATCGAGAACTATGAAAGATACTAAAAAATCTAAGTTTAGTTGGTTCTGAGACTATGCTTTGTCCCGGGGCGCAAATGTCGCTGCACCGGTGAAAATGTATCATCCTTTTAGTTTTGTCAAAGTAGGCGGTTTCAATGGTTTTAACATGGCCTCATTGCTTGACATACTGAATTTGGAATGAAAACAGAATTATTTACCCTAATTCAGTCGCCTTCTTCTGCTGAAACATAAACAACATGTCGTTTGTCCTCATGTATGAAAACGTAGCGTTTACGCTTCATCATTAGAGCTCGACTTTTGAGGCATATGCTTTTTTTTTTGCGCACTAGTTTCGATATATTAAGCATAAATAACACATTTTCCACTTGGTTTGAAGCTTCTACGATGACTTTTATAATGCCTTTTTTTGCCTTTTTCGGGATTTTCGTGCCTTAAATGCCTTTTTTGGCATTTTCGAGTTTTCATGCCTTTTTTGGCTAATGTCAGTCAATTTTAGGGAAGATAACAAAAATCCGTCATATGCTTAGTGCTTTTTTATATTTTTTTGATATTTAAAAAAAATATTTTAGCAAAACCTTTCCTCCCCCGCCCACTTTTTGGCTGATGTTAATCAATATTTATATACATATTGGCGTTTAATGGAGTCATTGTTTTATTCTTATTCATATTTTTACCTCTAGCAGCATAAATAATTGTATTATATTTTTATTATTATTAATTTTTATATGAATTATTTGCTATTTATTTGTCTTGTTCTATTATTCTTTCCTTTTTCAATTGGCGATTATTCATCAACGGTAACTTATTTTGAAATTAAAAATGAATCATAAAATCTATTTATATAAATTCTGGAAACGACTAGTGAGTTTAAAAAAGGGTTTCTTACTTTTACTGCCATTATCTTGAAAGTTATAATTTAAAAATCAAGAAAAATTTTACAAAAAAAAAATATTTAGCTTGATGACGCCGGATTCATGGCATTTGTGAAAGGTGCTGCCAATTTCGAACAATTTTGTACCCAAAAAGGAGTCATCAACAGACAAAGCAAACAATTATTGGCCCACATTTATGAGACTAGTCTTGGCACTTTGTCTTTCATGCGACAGAATTGGCTTTGTGCCAATGCCAAGAAACAATTTGTGCCCTTTTTTAGCGACCAAGAGATGTATCGCAAGAGTTTGGGCCTTTTGTACAAATTCTTGTTTAACATTTACGCTGGGAACCCGGTGACAAAGCCAAGGTTCGTGGTCAAAAACAGTGCAATTCCTTTGTCATATGTTGAAGTTGTGGAACATTTGGCCAGACTTTCAAAATTTTACTGTAATGGCAGTGAATTGGAGGAGACAAAGACACTTTTTTTACAATTTGAATTGGAAAATGATTGGCTATTCGGTAGTTATAAAGTAAAATCAAAAAAGTTGAAGATAGTTCGGACCGAATTTGAGGCCATGTTGGCACAAATGCGCAGAAAAGTGGAGGAAAAGGCAATGCAAAAGAAGGATCAATTGGGCAAAGAAAAAAGAAGCAAAAAAAGAAAATGGGCAAACGAAAGTCCGTCCTCAGCAATGGCATCATTGACATCATCCGCACAATGTGATTCCATATTTATATATGACATCGTTTTGGACTTGCCATTACATGCCATGGGTGATGCGGTAAGTTTCACAGTGATGCCGTTTTGTATCGTTTGTAGAAAATTTCAATTTTTAAAACCCGCTGAAATATTTTCCTGGCGCACTTCGACAAATTCCGAACCCCGGACCCGTGCATTGAATCGGGTTTAGTAATGATGTGCGGGATTCCCGGTTTTCAAGTCGGGAAATTTCCCGGGTTTTTGGTATTCCCGTCCCGGTCTCGGTTCCCGGGTTTTGTTTACCGGATTTCGGGAAATTTTTACACTGTTAAAGATGGGTTTGATTTTTTTTTTGTGCATAATTTGTTACCAAAATACACCCAAATTTTCAAATTTTCTCCGGCAAAATTCTTATTTAGTATCCAGTAAAATTCTTAGATCAAAAAACCGATCGAACTCTGTTTTGGGTAAAGCTCATTTTTTTGAATTTTCAATATTTTTTCGTAACCTTTAATCGGCGAGCCGCACACGATTCGTGACCAGAAGAGTATGCGAAACAATTAATTTTTTGTCATTTCAATTTTGATCAATGAATTGATGCTTTGTTTAAAAATTTACAACAATTCTAAAAAATTTCGCTGTTCCCGCTTTCCGACTCGGGAAATTTCCCGGTGTTTTCGTTTCCCTTCCCGGTTCCCGGTAAAAATCTTTTCCCGCACATCCCTAGGGTTTAGCAATAAATGTTATTTTTGGAAAGATTACTTTTCGACTTTCGTTTCGAATGCGGGTTAGGGGTTCGGAATCAGTTGAAATGGAAGTTCGTGACAATAGCCCCAAAATGCCGTAAACAGATTTTAAAATGGCAAACGGTGCCATGGGCGCGGTTAAGTTTAACCTTGTAATTCCTGAGGAAAGATGCGTAATAATCTTCTTGGGACACCACAATTGGCGCCTGCTCGGCTGTCTGACCTAGTTCGAATGGCCCCTCAAAATTTGCGAAATTTAAGAGATTTACAAGGATTCGAATATACGTCCTGACGCGTTAGTTAAATTCCGCCACCCTGTTCGTTAGTTAAAAGCACCAATGAATATTTTTACTTCTAAAAATGCAATAAATAATCATTTATTCAACATAGGCCTATAAAAACATAGTTGCTTGCAATCAAAAATGCTAAAGCAACTTTTACTTTATAATATTCTTTAAAGTGCTCAAAAAAATATAAAAATTGGATTATTTTGAAGTAAAATTGAATTAATGAAAAATGTGTTAATAATGCGTGTTTCCCGTAGATTGAAGACGAAGCGTTTCTTGCATTTGTACAAAAAAGAGGCGATTTTAAGAGTGTTCTGACACGTGCCATTGGTGAAAAGCCCGTTCATCAACGGGCCAAAAAATATATTGAAAGGGAAGTAAACGAATTTGTCAATTTGACCGAGACTGTTCTTGGCCTTTTGCATTTGATGAAAGACAAATGGCATTGTGCCAATGCCAAAATCAAAAATGGGAACGAATGTAACAAAGAACGCCGATATGTGAACATTTTGTATGAATATTTGTTCAGGATTCACAAAGGGGTTCCAGCTGTGAAGCCAATATTTCAAATCGGAGGGACGCAACGGTAATGCCTGCTTTTAGGAGAATGTTATTCTATCTGCTCAACAAAAACCCAAAAAAAAAATAATAATAAAGGAAAAAAAATTGGAGTATTCTTTGCCGGTTGTTCAGAGTTTTAACAGAGTTGCGAATTTCCTTATTTTTAAGAATTATCATTATTCCAGCCAACTACCCTTATTTTGTCTTTTTTCAACTATGAGAAAAAACAAAATATGACCATTTTTCAATTTTAAGCAACTTCTTTAATATGTTCAAATTACCCAGCGGCGCTTGTTGATAATGCTGCCACTCACTCCTTCTTGCCGCTACTATAAAATGATTTTAATTTGAAGTCCATGAAAAAATCAAAATTTGTTTAAAATTGCCTTCTTCCAATCCAATTGAAAAAGTGACTACAGTCATGGTCATATGTTTATGGCGACTTGCTGCTTACTGTCACTTTCCTTAATAATTATTTACCAAGAAAAGTATGACCAAAAGTGTCATAACATTTTTTTTGTGAGCTTTCATATGATACCAATCATTAGTCGAAATAAGAATTTGTTGTCACAACTTTTTTTTAACTTTCTGTGCCACACCCGATTTTTTTAATTTTTAGTTTTAAAAACAAACTCTCTTCTTTTTTTTACAGTAAAAGATTATTTATTTTTTTCTAATTTATACTTTTATATTTTTTATTATTTTATTTTTTAAAGTAAGTATATATATATATATATATATAATTCGGTTTCCTCTGAAAAAATTAGAAAGCACCCAAGAAATTGGGCCCGCGAAAAAAGTTAAATGGGTCCCGTCCAAATAACTAATTTTTTTTTTTTTTTAATTCAGGCATGTAAGCCGAAATTTGGTCAATGTTATCTGTTCGCTGATCAGAATTTCAAAGCTACATTTTGGCACGAATTTCCAAGACCCGAAGCAAATGGAAACTGTGAT
>JBDPZO010000220.1:0-41412 GCA_039877585.1 Heterodera filipjevi | reverse complement strand
TAACTAAATGCAATTTTGTAAAATGATTGCATACTATTTAGAGAATCTATTGAGCTTTTGAATGATACCAAACAACTTCTTTAATTGCGTTGCGTTTGAGAGAAGTTAAAGCACTTTGTGCAGTGATGTGCGAGATTCCCGGTTGCCGACTCGGGAAATTCCCCGGTTTTTCGTGTCCCGGTCCCCTAGTCCCGGTTCCCTGGTGCATTTCGTCCGATTCCCGTTTCCCGGTTAAAATCATTTCCCGCACATCCCTATAAACGTGCTCCACACTGAAGCGTGCAAAATGAATTGGGTGTGTCCGACCGGAATTGCCGAAGACCCGGCAGTTTTGTTTTTGTTGCGAAAATACCCTGACCATATAATCCTGATGAAAAGGTATTCGTAGGGGTGTATTTTTCAGTTTTTTTGCATTTTTGTCTTGAATTTATTCTTTGAAATTTTTTAAAATAGTGAGAAAAAAAAGGCAATTTGTATAGAAAATCTGTTACAAATCAGTTTCAAAATTTCCCCCGGTGCCGCCTATCGGCACACCATCTGGGGCCCTCAACCAATACTCGGGTTTTGGGTCGAGTTTTCCAAAAAAAAACTCGGGTCGGGTTTCGAGTCTCGGGTCGGGAAAAAAGACCGAATTTTGGGTAATCCGCGGCAACCCTGATTTCAATGACGATAATGAAAAACCAGGACAATCTGTCCTTTTTTCGACATCAAGTCAATATTTTCGGACACCCATAAGTGATCCCGAATGCCGAAATAAAATTAGTTGTACGTTTGACACTGTACGTCTTACCGTAGTACCCTTTTGCCTTTGTATTTTTTCGAACTCTTACTTATTACGGTCATTATTAAAAAGCATTTTAGGAAGTGATGGACCAAAACAATGGATGGTATACGGAAGAGGAGGACTCAGTGATTTTGAGTGCAGAAGTGACACTGAAAGAGAATGAGGAGAAAATGGAGGAGAATTGCTGCTGATCAGAGCAAAAAAGGAGGAAGAAAGAGAGAGACGGAGAGGAGGAAATTATTTATTGATTTGTTTGGTCACTTTATTGATTGATTTGTTTGATCACAGACCATATCATATTACTGTCTTTTATACAGATTATTTTGATAAAACGAAATAACCATATAAATCCGAGGCCTAATCATCAGCAATAAACAAAGGTATAACAAATCAATTTTTTTTTTTGTTGTTTTACCGAACAAAAAGATAAAAATTTCGATTATTGTTAAAAAGAATTGAGGTTTGAAATCTGGCACCCCTCTCTAATAGATCAATAAAAAATTAAAAAATTCTATTTTTAGATAAAAACAAACATTTTTCCCGTTAAATGTCTTTGTCCTCCCAATTGAATGCTTTGGTGGAACGGATGAAGCGTTTGTTGTGCACGGGTGTTAATGCGGATGTTCACTTTTTGGTGGGACAAGAAGGTGGTGAACAGGAGGTCAATTTTTTGGAGCAAAATTACCCTTTTTTAATTAACATTAATTTTTATTTTTCTTCATACCTACCCATAATTAAGATTTACAGAATGTCTAAGTTTAAATTATTTTTTCCCTAAATTATATGAAATTATCTGGGCAATTAATAAAGAATCCCGATTCCGGATTCTATTGAAAATAAACAATCCATTTTGTTTTTGTAATTCACATCTTAAATCCCAAAATAGTAAAAATGATCAGCGACCCAAATAGGCTTACAAGGGAACCACGCGAACTGTAACTCGGCCAAATTAAAATTTCCTAAATTTAACACAATAAATTTTTTTTGTAGCCAAGTGTTTCAGAAAAATATTATGGAAGTTCTGTGTTATTGCCTCTGATTATTTGGATTATGATTAAATTATATGATTATTTCGATAAAAAGGTGATAATTAAATTAAGCGGGAGTCACTTGACCAGATTTGTGTATTCTCATTAAATCTTTTTTATAATTGGGCATTTGTCACTTTACGCATATTGAAATTATGTTTTTGTCCTGCTATTTTTAAAAATTTTTATGAAAAGAGCGCTGTTCCAAAAAAGTATATGCTAAGAGTATATTTACGGCAAACACTTAGCAATCCAAATTCAATTAAATTTGTTTAATTAAATTAAGTCACCAAATTTCTTTCAAAAAATTAAGGGATTCAGATTTATGGAAATGAATAAAATTTGCAACATTTGTTGAAGCGAATGAATTGGTTTGATGACAAAGCTAATTTCTGTTTTTGTTGCGCTGTAAAAAATCTCTCCCCGACAAAATCACATCCGACATAAGCTCACCTCTAAATTAAATGAATATTTATATATATTTTTTTGATTTTTCTAGCCCTTATTGGGCCGAAATTTTCTGTAAAGTAGGGTTAAGCGCCGACCCTTCGAGGACAGGAATGTCGGGGAACGGAGAGCGTCGGGGATGGCATGTCGTGGGGACCGGGTCGGGGAAAAGGCCAAAAAAGGCATCGGGTCGGGTCGGGGATGTCGGGTCAGGGCTTAACCCACTGTAAATGGTTGAGTCGAGATTTTATAACATAAAGTGATAAATATTTTTGAATAATATTAAATCGATTTCACATCATACCTTCTGTTTTTTGCAGTCTCTAACATTGCATTTGCCAAAAAATGTAAAAAGTAAAATATTAAAAAATTTAATACACTTCTTTGACATAGAAGAAAAAGAAAACAATAAATTTCAAAAATCCAAAAATGTTAAAAACAAATTAAAAAATTGATGCGTTTTTATTTTATTTGGTTTTTTTTTTCGGCTACCTTTCCGAGTGCCGAATAGAACAAAAAAAAATTCCGACTTCTGAATGGCATTAAAAAAGCCAAAATGGTTTTTGATAAAAAAATGAAAACATAAAGGCTTAGACTAAGCTAGCTTAAGCTTATGCCTAAGTTTAAGCCTAAACTAAGACTTCATTATAGAGTAGCGTCAGTTTAAAAAAATCATTCGCAACTCGGCCTTTTCGGCACTCGGACATTATTTACACTATTCGGTACTCGGAATTTCGACACTCGGAGCGGAAGCGCTTTTTTCTGGGCCACAGGCGTTTCGGCTTCCAGCAACATTTAAAGTAGCATAACTTTTTTATTTATCAACCAAATGCTACAACTTTATTATCATTCGAAAGCATTAAAGAATAGCGGATCTACAAAAAGTGTATGAACCAAAAAATGCAAAAATTCTGACTTTTAATCCTTTTTAGTGTTGTAATTTTTTTGTGAGTTCTCCAATGGCTTAACAATAGCTTATTTAAACCTTCTAAACACATAAAGCTTTCGAATGATACCGAATATGCTTTACTTACTTTACTAAGAGAAAAGTTATTGTCATAAAAGTTAAATCACTAAAATAGCTTCCCGAATAATAATCAACAACCAATTTTTATTTATTTTTCATTTGTTAATGCAAATCTTTTTTCTATTTATTTGCAGCTTACTGAATTTTTTTTAAATATTTGCATGCTAATAGAGCTTATTAAAAGCGTCTAACCATACAATTTGGTTCACTAAAAAAATATGGTAGGTTTTTGAGTCGTTTTCTAAAAACCGCCACCATTGGCTTTCCTAAATTCCGCCACTGCTCCGTAACAGAGCTAACCAATAGCTATCGGATGAAATCAAATTTATTTCATTTGGTTGCGTTTAGTAAAGTTATGGAGTTTTTGTTTAAAAATCATTAAAATGGTGGAATTTAGGAAACGACCTAGCACCAAAAAAAAATTATAGCCCACAGCACCAAAACGGTTGGCGCCAAACTGGGCGGTTCCCGTAACTAGGGTTGTTGGGGGAGCCGGAAAATCCGACACTGGAAAATCCGACACAAGCGGAATATCCGACACTGGAAAATCCGACACTAAATTTAAATTTTTAAAAATAGTACCCTTAAAATAGGGAAACTAAATCAATTTAATCCGAACTTAATTTAAATAAGTTTTTTTAAATTGGTTCTACCATGCGGTAGGATATTGCCCGCAAATATTGAAGAGTGTGCCGATTGTTCCTTGTTGAGATTCATGTCTTGATTTTTAGCATATTTTTAATAAGTGATGAAACGAACACAAATATTTTTTTAGACCCAAAGTAAATTATTTTAATATTAAAGTTCAAATTAAATCGATTTAGTTTCCCAATTTTAAGAATATCAAATTAATTAAATATTAGTCTAAAATTCAAAATTTTTAAAAATTTAAATGTAGTGTCGGATTTTCCAGTGTCGGATATTCCGCTTGTGTCGGATTTTCCGGCGGTGTCGGGTTTTCCGCTTGAGTCGGATTTTCCAGTGTCGGATTTTCATAGAGCCGTTGTTGGCGTCCGAGTTTAAACCGGGAATCCCTGTTTCCAGTTAGGCCAGTTTTTGATCAAGGAAAACTATTTTAGCGCCGAAATAAGCCCAGCGTCGAAGCGAATGCCGACCCAAATTAACAACCGCATCAATCGCCGGCACACAAACACGGTCACACAATTAACACCCAAATCAATAGACGACGGCACTCTGTCCAGAAACCGAAAGCGGGTAAATCAGTAAACCAAACCACAACTGGTCGTTTAAGCATGAAATCAAATTCGTCAAAAAAAAATGGATCGATGAAAAGATCACTATTTTTATTTTATTTATCATCCATCCTTTGTTTTCTTCCCTCTTTTGTATTTAATGGCACCGCCAATAATTAATCAATTAGTAAAATGGCAATAATTTTGTTGGCACAGGAACTTCACTTAAACGAGAAAAGTGCTGTAGCGAAACCAGCTGAGCAAACACCGAGTATAATTGAAACAAGGAACACTTAAATGGGAAATTATTTAAATATTGAATTGTGACAAATGATTGTCTGCATTAGGTTCCAAATCAAGAAAACTGAACTTTTTTGTTTGCTTCATTCCCAAGTCTAAAATTTCCTTCCCAAGAAGCACTGCTGTGCATCAGTGTTGCCGCCCGAAACCCGAGGTTTTTCGCGACCCGAAACCCGAAAATTTCCGATTGCCCGACCCGAAACCCGAACCCGAATTTTTCCCGATCCGCGGCAACACTGCTGTGCATAGGGTCGGGCCCACCCAGGGACGGAGCCCGGGTTGGACGAAACCCTATTAGTACTGGCGGATTTGTACTGTTGACGCGTTATAAGTATAAGGACTGTCTAACCTCCGCTGTCTTCGCTCCCACGCAAAACAGTACGAATAGGGGCAGTACGAATTTGCCAAGTACGAATAGGGTTTTTATCGCCCGAGTTTTGGTCTGGAGAAGGGAGTGGGCAGGGAAACGGCCAACTCGGCGCGGACCAAAATAATTTTTTTTTCTAATCATCCTACTTTATAAATTAAGAAATATTAATTAGTCTTTATTAGGCTATAAAGCTCAAAAATGGTCAAGCTTTAAAAATATGAAGGAAAAATGCCAAAAAAAATTTTTATACCAAATTGGGTCACTTTTTCTACAATAATTTAGTTAAAATTGAATTATTTTTTTTTTATTTGAAAAAGTGGGTGCCAAAAAACACCGACCCTTTTTTGAGAGCGTTCGAGATAAGAATTCTGGCCGGAAAAAAAGCTCGTCATATTTAAAAAAAACTCATCGAAAATAAACAATTTTCCAATTTACTATCAAATAAAAATTCTGTGTGGAAAAAAAAATTTAGAGGAATTCTGACTTTTTTGCGTTCTTAAAGTTGTAACTTTTTTAAGAGTTGGCCAAACGCTTAGAAAAAGGCTTACGCATACCTTCTAAACACTTAATGCTTTAGAATGCTACCGAAGTTGTGAAATTTGGTTCACCAAGAAAAAAAAAAAAACTTACTAAGTCTTAAAACAAGTCGGGCACAGAAACGTGGGCGCCAAAAACGACCCTGACCCGTCGGAAAGTTTTTTCGTTTTGCCATACTTACGCCTATTTTCAGGGTCCACTACTATTCAGTGTCGCCGATTCAGTGTGAGTTCAATTCAGTGTGAACGATTCAGTGTGCCCCAAAAACAGGACAATTCAGTGTCAAGGAATTTTTATAATTAGGAATTTGAAAAAATTACTAAGAAAAAGCTGTTTTTTCTCATGCCCCAAAGCGGTACACTACAACTCGGCGCTCTCGACTCAGCGCTCACGATTCGGCGCCAAGAGAATTTTTTTAAAAAAACACCCCCAAGTTTTTTAAGTTTCATTTCTTTTTTAAAAAGGGTAGAGGGTAGGTTTTCAAAAAAAAACTAGGGAGCAGGTTTTCAAAAAAATTCTCTTGGCGCCGATCGGATTCTATTACCTTAGGATTCTAAAAGTCTTTCTCAAAAAATTGACATAAAGGAGGAGAATAAAGTTAATTTAAATTTTACGCATTAACTTTATCCATGTATTTTGATGATTTAAGTGATAGAAGACGAAATGTAAATGAACATGAAAATTCTTCATAAAATTTGATCATTTGGAGAAAAATTTTGCTTCAAAAAAAATCCCGGGTTAGACCCGGCCCCGGTTTTTGGCAAAAGCACCCACCCATAGTACCCTACATACCAATAAGCGAGCAACAGAGGAAAATTTTTGAGAAATTTTTTCTTTTTACCAAAAATCAATAATATTTCGAACAATTTCCCGATACTGAATTGAACCCACACTGAATCGGCGACACTGAATAGGACCCATACTGAATCGGCACACTGAATCCGACACGGAATCAAGCGGGCCCCGTCTTTTCGGCAGGGGGAAGTTTGGGCACCAGAAAATTCAAGATAGGACATATAAAGAGTAGTACACTACTCGAGACTTAAAATTTCACTAGTCGAGACCGAGACTTAATTATAAGATTAAAAGCAAATATTTATTTTAATTTTTTCATTAATTAAAATTTTTGGCAAATTTACAGTAATATATATTTTGGCATTTTTTCGGATTGTTACGGCATGTTTGAACATGGAAATTATCTATTTTTTAATTTTACTGGCTTTTTATATTTAAAATTGGCTTTGTGGTGCTCAACTTCCCGGTGCCCAAACTTCATGTCGCCGTCTTTTCAATGTCATTCCGCCAATTTTATTTGATTATATTATTTTTGAAAAGCTCACCGTGCCAAAAAAAAAGAGGGCCAAACAATGACGGCGCCAACAAAAAGAACGTAAAAAAAGACTGAAAACAAAAGAGTAAAACAGCTCGAAAACAAGGCGCAGGAACAGCATTCTTAAAAAACAACAAAATTATGCATATAGTTGAGCATGGAGGGTTTTTATGCGTGTCATAACCTTAGATTGTTTCAGAAAAAATTCCAATCCCTTTAAAGACAAAAACTCAGAAAAAAATAATTAAAAAATATATTTTTTTTTCTGAATTTTAATGTTTTTTCTGAGATTTTCTCCGTAAAGACATGGAATTTTTCTAAGAGAGATTTGCAGGTCGGACTGCAAATTTTTGTATTTTGAACTTGGCCACCAACCTTGGGTCAAAAATGTCGAGGAACATTTTTGTGCCGGATTTTACCGATCTTTTTTCTAGGCCTTTTTTTCATCACCTTTATTTTCTTGCATCGGTGACAAATGGACGAAAGGGTGGCACTGACAAATGATTTTTGTTTCTGTTTTTCCCATTCCGTAAGTTGGGCCCGTTGTTTGCTGCCAAATCGGGGCGGGTACAGCTTGGCCAACAACCGATCGTGGTGATCCACCGACTGACAATGGTGCAACAGCACACTCAAAATCTCTTCATTGGTCAAAACGCCGCACGGAACTGTTTAGAGGAAAGAAATTGGTGGTAACAAAATGCCAAATGATATGCCAAAATTCAAATTTTGAATGGACCACAAAAGATAGCAGTGATAATGGAAGGGAGGGAATGCCAAAAAAAAAAGCGATCACAATTTCTTTGTTTCCCATTCTGTGTTAAAGGATCTCCGTATAATTCGAAATAAAATTTGCTATTACCCAATTACAAATAGATGCTACCAATGCTTTGCAGGAAATTCTCTTTTGGAATGGTCGGAAAACGAATTTGGTAAAGTGCCGGGCCAAGCATTTGACGACGATTCTCTGCCGAACAATCAATGCCATTGCGACGGCATTGTCCATCCGCCCAATGGAGTGCCTGACAATTTAAAAATAAATAATTTTGATTATTTTAAATAATGAAATATATTAATTAATAACGGTTAATTTTTCAATTATTACGGCATTCCAAAGCGAAAATTCATCATTCATCTTCAGCTGGTCACGCCCCAACAATTCAGACAACAATTTTTGATCAATTTGTAGGAAGGCATTCGATTTGAACAGCACTTCCGCATTTTGGTCAATGTAATCCAAACAATGGCGAGCGAAGTCCCATAATAAAAAAATGGAATTTTTATTTATTTTGTATCAAATTTAATAAAGTTTATTCAATTAATTATCATTAATTGAATAATTAATTTTTATTTAATCACATTTTCTTCAATAAAGCGAGCTTTGAGCATTGTTTCGAACACATTGCTCAGCTTTGACAAGGGAAATTCTGCACATGCCTTGGCCAATGCGGTGACATTATATTTTTTAGCTGAATTTGTTAAAATTTATTTCCCAATTTATTCTGATAAAAGGATTAGAGTTTCCTATTTTTTTCAATCCCCTCAAAAAATGGTCTTACAATTGCCACCAGTTCGAGTGTCGAATAACATTGAAAATGCCAATGTTTTTGGTTTCATCTGTTTAAGTTAATAAAGCATTGAAGGCATTCATTTAAATGAAGCTTTAAATTAAATCTTTTGTCAAAGTTATGTAGAGCATAAAAGTTTACGCGCTCCGGTGGGGCTCGAACCCACGTCCTTATTTTCCGTGGAAAACTCTGACCAACTGAGCTACGCACCCTTACAGAGGTTCTCCCGTATCCTTTATCCCCTTTTTCCCCACTCTCCGCTTCCTTCTGGCATCATAATTTCATAATTTAGTAGTTATTTTTGGTTCTACAATCGTATACTTTTAATACTATTGTAATTTTTGTTCTTTTCGACATTCAAGAACAGAAGCACTGCAACGATAATGGAGGGGGGGGGGTCCTACCAGAGGATACGGTATCAATTTTAAATAGTTTTTTTAAATAATTTATAAAATATTTCAATTTAAATTTCTTATTGACCCGCATAAAGCACATCGAACAAATTGTCTCCGCTCAGCCCACTCAAATCGTCGCTGTAAATGAACTTTAGCATTGCTCTGAACGCATCGGCCTCAACATCAATAACCTCCACGGGGGCAACAATTGAGCCAGCAACTGGGAAAAATTTAAAATAATTTGGCAATTTTCTTCCAAAATTTAATTTTTAATCACCGTTTTTGGCCTTTGTATTTTTCAAGTCAAATCGGAACATTGTATCAAACACTTCCGATGCTGTTTTGAGGATCAATTTGTGTGCAGATAAAAGCTTAATTTCACTTGCAAAATATAGCGGAAAACGAAAATTGAATAAATATTATAAATTTATATTAAAAATTTATTTAGATGAAATTTCTAATTTCTTAAATTAAATTTTTTCATTTAAAACTCGCCTCTTTTTGGTCACCCTTCCCAACCAAAAAATACACATCCGCATCATCAGCCGAATTGTTCAATAACAGCTTAATCCGATCTGCCAAAGCGCCAGCAGCAATGGACATTTTTAAAATTAATTCGCTTTATAAAATAGCGCCTGCATTAAAATTTTAAAAAATAATAATTTGAGAATGGCAAATATATCGAAAAATGAATGCCAAATTTATGGCCCAAATAAAAGTGAAGGCTGCGAGACATCCAATCAAACGTAAATGATGAGAAAATTTGCTAAGTTTATTTTTCAAATATTATGCTCGCATATTAAGCCCGGGAGACGGGTCGGGGTCATTTCGTCGCGGTACGTTTCGTCGCCGCCCACTTTGAAGTGCCTTAATTTTTTTTAATCAACATTCAAAAATAACTTTTACCATCTTAAAACTCAATGTGTTCTGTGTTAGTATGTTAAGAATTTAAAAAGATTTATTGAGTTACAAAAAAGTCATGGCCAAAAGTCAGAAAAATTAGTTATTTGACTTGTACCTTAAAGATTTTTTTTAATTTTCAGCCTAATAGAGAATATAAATGCTTTCGAACCATAACACTTTTATTTATTTTTGGTTAATAAAGAAAAGCGTTATGGCCTCCGCGACGAAACATATCGCAATGAACTGGGCGGTTCCCCAGCAGCAGGAGACAGAGTCTAAAAATTCGACTTTTAATTATTATCAAAGAAAAGTTGAGGTTAAAAATGGGTATTGCTAGGATGTTTCCTAATTTCGCCATTTTTACAGATGCAGACAAAAACTCGTCATACCTTTTTTCAAAAAAATAATCAAATAAACAATCTTAGTATCTTAATAGCTCTTGATTGGCACTATTAGTTCTGTAAATTTCAAAAGATTTAATTTATTGACTACAATTTTTTAAATAGTTATTTTTTTTAATTTGTAATGCGAAATGGCGTATTATATATAGGAAATGGCGTCATATTTTACACCAAATGGATTGATTGACCTTTGTGGGGGCCATTTATGTGGCATGAGAAAGTGAGAAGAGAGAATCATCAGAGAACGCATTTCTCTGCCATTGTTTACCACACAATTTCTATATTCTCTCCCATATTTTATACCAAACAGTGAGAAAAAGAAACAGTGAAAGAGTGAAGGAAAGCATAGCCCAATAACGAGGGGTTGGGGTCAGTTAAGTGCGGCCGTTTTCGCCGTTTTGGTGCGGCCATTTTGGTGCGAGCGCGTAAACATTAAAAGCAATTCAGCACACACATACGCAGGGATTCTCGAAACGGGTCAGTTTGGCGTGGCCGTTTTGGCGTCGTTGGTTTAATGGATATAACTTTTCTCAGAGTCAACCAAACTAGATATTCTTAGTATCTTTCGACAGTTCTTGGTAAGTTCTATAAGTCTACAAAATTTCAAAAAATTTGGTTAAGCTAAAAAAAATTTTATGTTCAAAAAAGTACAAAAATTTGAGAATTTTTTGAAAGCAACTTTTTTTTAGCTTGACGAAATTTTTTGCAATTTTGTAAGCTTATAGAGCTTACAAAGAGCTATCGAATCATACTAAGAAAATTTTGGTTGTCTCTGAGAAAAGTTATATCCATTATATCCAACGACGCCAAAACGGCCACGCCAAAACTGCCACGCCAAAGTGGCCACACCCCGACCGGGGATTCTGGGGGGGGGGGGGGGGGGGGGGGTAATGCTGGAGAAGAGAATTGGTGTCTCAATGGAAAATAATTTAAAAATTATCTTTACATTTTTTTTAGTGTTTCAACACAATTTGTTTGTTTAATGTTTTCTTTAGAAAGATTCTAAGGTTTAACTTAACGACTGCAAATAAACTATTTTTATTCTGCTACGGTGCTTTAATCAATTAATCGTACCCTATAATCTAATACATTAAAAAAATAAAAATCAATTTGTTGATTAAAATCATATACAAAAACAATATGTGCCAAATCTAAGTTCCGATTCTGGCACTTTAACGGGGTCTTAACAAAAAACTGAATTGAGATTCGTGATCAGCGACCAAGATAAGCCCAGAAATTATTTTGTTGATATTTTTCATGAAATTTTTATGAAAAATACTGTGAAGGCTTAGCTAAATATTGTTTTTTAATTAAAATTATTTGTATTTAGTTATTTTATAAACATATTATAGAAATGGGCACTCGCACCAAATGACCCCCGCACCAAAACGGCCGCACCAAAATGACCCGCTCCGGTTTGGGGCAGGGTTCCCAGATAAAATTTTTCGAAATAAGAACATGGCTGGTCACAAATAAGATTTTGGGGTAAAAATAAGAACATTTTTTAAACGTGACCAAAGCGTTAAAGCATTTTATCCAACAAAATCTATTGTTTACAGCATATTTGTTCCCTATGGCAATATTTTTTAAGCTGTTCGGCTTTGAAAATAACATAAAATTCTTCATTTCAAAAAAGTGAGCGTCGGCGGTGCCGATAAGCGCCGCCGAGAGAAACTAAAAAATTGAGTGTTTGGTAACAAATCTTGCACCAAAAATAGTCAATTTTTTGGTCCTATTTTGGAAAAACCCAGAAGAATTTTGAAAATTTATAGCCGATTTATTAACAGATTTTTCCAAAAAAAAGGTCAATTTTGAGTCTTATTTTGAAAAGTTTCAAAAGGATTTTGAATGTCCGGCGGTGCCGACAGGCGCTGCCGCGAAAAATATTCAAAAAATTATTAAAAAAACAAGTAAATTTTCCTTTTTTTTTTACGTTAGAGCAAGAAATAAGGAACAAAATAAGAACAGAAAGCTGAAATAAGAACATTTCTTAAAAATAAGAACATCTGGGAACCCTGGTTTGGGGTGGGACGTTTTGGCGCCGTCAATTTATAAAATGCCATAATACTTTTCTTAGTCGATCAATTATAGCATTACTGCAGAGTTCCCAAGTTTTTTTTTTTTTCAAATAAGCACAAACGGTCTTAAATCTAAGATATGGACCACAAAAATAAGCATTTTTCAAAAATGGATGTAAAACATTCTAAAAACCGTAAAATCTTAAAAATTTATCCAATAGTAAAAAATCAGTAAAAGGGGTCCGGTGGTGCCGATAGGCGTCCCCGGGGGAATTTTTGAAAATTTGAGTCTGATTTACTAAAGGATTTGGGTCTAAAAATGGCCGTTTTTGAAGACTTTTCTCAAAAAACAACAAAATTCCCAAAAAAAGCACTTTTAGTACAAGCCCTAAAAATAAGCATAATCTTAGAAATAAGCACATTTTTTAGTTTCTAAGATGCGACCCCTCCAAGTAAGCACCTTTCTTAGAAATAAGCAACTTGGCAGCCCTGCATTACTGGCATTTCATTCATAATGTTAAATAGATATGAAACTAAGCTAGCGTGCTGTCAGGACTGAACCCCGCCGAAGTCAGGTGAAGTGGTGGCGCATGTTAACCAATGCGCTATTTGCACGACAACGCCTAATTCTCTTAGGAAGCATTTATTCTTTTTTTTTTCTTCTCCCTTTAATTCTTGGCTTTTATTGTGTTAGGTCTTTTTTTCTGTGCCGCATCTATTTTAATTAAATTAAGCGAAAAAATATTAACTTAATAATTTCAAATTGAATTGATTAATGCAAATTTTTTTTCAGTTTTCATTAATTCTAATTTAAAAAGTTTAATTTGAAAAGAAAGAAAGAAGCCTTTAATAATGAAAAAAAATTTTTAAAAAATTGCGGGGCTCAAAAGGCAAGCAAGTATGATCACAGTCTTTCACCTTCGGCCACATTTACCCAGCATTTTTCAAATTTTTGTCTATTTTATTCGAACCTATTCTTTTTACACGCACTCCGAGTGTCGAACTTACGATAATAGGGATTATTTTGTCAACTAAGGAATGGAAAATGCTTTTTACACAATTAATTAAACAAAATTCAATTTTGTAATTTTTTCAACGGATCGTTGGTGCTAGGCAATCAAATAAAGCAATCTTGGTATCATACGGTATAGCTCTTGATTGGCTTTAGTAGCTTGCTAATTAGTAAAATAACCAAAAATAATGTTGTGGCCAAAAAAAACGAAAAAATTGTCCTAACTTTTGAAAAAAAAACAATGACATTTTTTGAGTTGGAGTACTAATAAAGTTAACGAATAGCTCTACCGGATCATCCAAAGATTGATTGGTTTGGTTTCGAAATGTTACGACGAATCGTTGCTTCGACCGGTGCTAGGTCGTTTCGTAAATCCGCCACATTTTGCAGTTTTTCCGAACATAATTGGTCATAACTTTGCTCAAAAGCAACCAAATTAAATAATCCTCGTATCGTCCGATAGATATTGGATAGCTCTTTTATCTACTAAATTTCAAAAAATTTGATTGTTTTAAGAAAAATATAGCCAAAAGTATTTTTAATTTTCATTCTCATTAATCCATAATTTCCTCCTTTCCATTTTTTTCCTCCTCAATTTTTGTGGGAACAGGGGGCTCTTCTGGTGGCAGTTGAGGGGCCGGGTTCCGGCTTGCTGTTGATGTTGCTGCTGTGGTTGCTTCGGCTCGCGGCTTTGGCGAGGGTGCAGCTGATTGGGGCGCCCGAATTGTCGAGGGCAAATTTGGGAGGGACGGGGGGAAGGACTTTACCCCAATTTTATTCCCAACCCCAAATATTATTTCACACTTTATTAACACACACAAATTAACACTTTACGCACGAACGGCGAACGAACCACGAATGAATTGTCGATTTGGTCAATCGACATTTCCCTTATCATTAGTGGGGGCGGATGGGGACGATCACACCACAATTTCCCTTTAACACCAAATACACGTGAAGGGGGAGGGGGGTACAGTGTCATTTCGTTGACAAAGTGAGAGGGGAGGGAAGAGTGCGGGGAGGGGAGGGGGTCCGCGGGGGGAGGGGGTCCGGTTGCGCGACGTAATGTCGCGTCTTTTCTTTCCCGATCAATTTTCTTATTTCGGGCTTCATCCCCGAAATCCCACACTCCCCGGAACGAAGATCCTCTTCGTTTCTTCCTCCGGCAGGCTCGTCCGCTTTGCTTGTGTGAACGTCCATTTCGTCAGCCCCTTCTTTTGGTGCTTTTGCGGCGTTGGAAACGCTTCCTTCTTGTTCTGAAGTGTCTCGTCTCTGTTCTCAGTGCCTTCGATTTTTGTTCCCTCGCTTTGACTTTTGCTCTTGGCGCTCGCGGTTTAGCTTCTCTTTGGGCTTCTTTGCTGTTTCGGCATTTGTTTGCTGCAATTGTCGCGGCTGGCGTCGTCGTAGCCATTTGTTGCCGATTTGTTGATGTGGTAACACTGACCACGCTCGTCTTTTCAGGACATGTGACTGGCTTTTGAGTCACTTTTGCCTCGTCCCCTGTCGCTGGTGGACGGGTTGTTTGCCAAGTTGGCCGAACCTTCGTGATTCTTTTGACCCTTGCTTGGTGGGTTTTGTGGCTTGGTGCCATTGTTGAGCTCTTTTCCACGGCATTGAATGCGAAGGAGATTTTGCTGCTTGAGAATGCTTCAATCTTCCCCTTGCCGCTGAGGATTGGCCCAATTTTGCTGTCGCAGAGCACGAATCCGCTGGGGAGTTGTTCCACAGGTCGGACTTCCAGGTCGTGCCAGACATCCATCCCGAGTAGCACATCCGGTTGCTTGTGCTTTGTCGGTGCCCGCATTTTGTGTTCATGCAATTGACTGGCTTCCATCTCTGATAGAGCCATGATGGGCATGTCGTTGACGATGAATCCCATCTTGTTGAGTTTGATTATCAGTCTCTTTCCATCTTTGGTCATGATGCCGAGGTTGACCACTTCGGTGTTGTAAGTTTTCGGCTCCTTTGCGCCGAAACTCGAGAATTGTTTTACTTGCCTCGTGATTGCTTCCAGTTTCAGAACTTGTGCTGTTCTTGCTGCAATGAATGAGCATTGGCTCCCCGGGTCCAGAAAGATTGCTCCCGTTGTGCTTCGATTTGTCTTCTCTGGGTTGAAGATCACTGCCTCTGTTGTCATGAGCAGAGCATTTTCCGTCTTGTTTGCCGCTGCGTGGCAGTTGGTTGCGCGAGGCTGTCGGCAGAGTGCCGTTGGGTGAGTACCCAAGCAGTTGTAGCATTTTGACGGTCGACTGCATTCTTGGGTTTTGTGCCCTCCTCTTAGGCATTTCATGCATAGCCCTTTTTCTCGCGCAATTTCTCTCCGCTGCGTCACAGTTTTGAATTGCTGGCAGCGGTCGTGCCAATGTTGTCCTCCACAAAAAGCGCATTGTGTTTTTGGCACTTTCGGACTTCGCGTGCGTCGTCGTTTTTGCTTCGACGGCATTGGCTGTTTGCAATGTTTGCATTGTTGCGGATTGAGTTGCAATGGCCGAGTTGTTGTTGCCATGGTGTATTGTCTTGGCATTGTTTGATCGTGCCTTGGCGGGGTGTTTCGCCTCGATCTAGTTTGGTTGATCATGCCGTTGCTGGTTGTTGTGTTGCATTTGCTTTGGCGGACGCTCTCGATTTGGCGTACCGTACTGTTTGTATGTGTCCCGCAAAAGCTCTTCTCTGCGGACTGCTGCCGAAAGCGCGGCTTTGAATTGTGTCGTGTCCCATTTGTCGGGGTCTTCTTCTCTTTTGGCCGTGATGGTTCGCAGGAAAGCGCGGTTCAACTTCCGTTCCAGTGGTATGCATATCGACGGATGTTCAATATCTTCTTGCGCGGCTTTCAGTTCGCGCGTGAGTCGTTCGATCTCCAGCAGCAAATGGCGTGTTTCGTCCAAGGAGTCTGCATATCTGAGGTCGAACAACTGCGTGTACAGGTTTCGGACGTAGTAGTCCCGGTCTCCGTACACGTCCTTCAGTAGCTCCATGGCCAAGTTGAAGTTTTCTGCCTCCAGCTTAATGCCTGCGATCAAGTCTCGCGGTTCGCCTTCCAATAGGCCTTTCAGGTGGATGAACTTCTCCACTTCATCTGTGCATTTGGCGTCGATCTGTAGTCGAAACAGTTCGTACCATGACGACCATTCCTTCCGATCCCCGTTGAATGGGCGCATCGGAGGTAGTGGAACGCTGCTTGTCTGTTGTCCCTGCTGCGATGGTTGTTGCGTTGATGCCAATCTTGTTCGTTGATTTGGCTCAACTTTTCTTCTCAGCTTGGCCGTTTCAATGGCCATTTCTTCTTCGAGGTCGCGCATTTCTCGCATTTTGGCGTGCGCACTCAGCATGAGTTGTGCCAGATTTGCCTTGGCATGGAATGCTTCATAAGCGTCGGCATCCTGCTCCTCTGTTGCAGTCCCAATGCCTTCTCGGAGTATATCCGCCCATTGCTCTTCTGCTGCTTTGATGGCATCCGCTGCTGTTTGTGCTGCATTTATTTCGCCTTTCAACTTTTCGAGTCGCAGACTCATCCGAGTGTATTTTTCCTCATCTGTTTGTTGAGGGTCATCCGGCAACTTTATCTTCGAAAGTGCCGGGATGCTTTGCAGTGTTGCCATAGCATTGGTGATTGCTCTCTGTTGAGCTTTTGTCGCCATCGTGTCTGTGGTTGTTGGCGTTCACTTAGCGGTTGCTTTGGTGTTGTTGTTTGCGTCGATCGCTCCTTTTTGCTGATCGCTCCTTCTGTTACGCAGTTGGCACTTTTGTTTGTGCTGCGGTGTTGCTTCCGATTCGATCGGAGGATTCGTATTCGTGTGTGTGTTGTTGTGTTGTTGAGTGATGTTGTGTTGTTATCCGTCGCTGCCGGTTCTCGGACCGGGGGGATTTGCTTTGTGTTGTGTGTTGTCAATCCTTCGCTGCCGGTTCACAAACCGGGGGATGACACACCTTCTCTTTCTTACCTAATTTCTGTTCAAAGACTTGAAAAGTCTAAGAAGAGAAATTCCCCTTTTTGCCGAACCCCAGTTCTGTCCGATGACTTAAAAGTCACCGAAGAGAGCTGTCCCACTGCCCGGACTATTTCCTGTTTGCCGACTTAAAAGCCGACAAAGAGGAAATTTAGGGCCCGAAAAAACAAATATCAGTGAACGGGTTTTAAAGCCCGCT
This sequence comes from Heterodera filipjevi, assembly GCA_039877585.1. Lineage (NCBI taxonomy): Eukaryota > Metazoa > Nematoda > Chromadorea > Rhabditida > Heteroderidae > Heterodera > Heterodera filipjevi. The sequence continues at coordinate 23,956 of JBDPZO010000220.1, read as the reverse complement.
CAGTGATATCTAAGAGTTTATACCTCGGCTCACTTGTCCGCGCCTCTCCCGGCTTGCACCAATTGTGGGAACAGGGGGCTCTTCTGGTGGCAGTTGAGGGGCCGGGTTCCGGCTTGCTGTTGATGTTGCTGCTGTGGTTGCTTCGGCTCGCGGCTTTGGCGAGGGTGCAGCTGATTGGGGCGCCCGAATTGTCGAGGGCAAATTTGGGAGGGACGGGGGGAAGGACTTTACCCCAATTTTATTCCCAACCCCAAATATTATTTCACACTTTATTAACACACACAAATTAACACTTTACGCACGAACGGCGAACGAACCACGAATGAATTGTCGATTTGGTCAATCGACATTTCCCTTATCATTAGTGGGGGCGGATGGGGACGATCACACCACAATTTCCCTTTAACACCAAATACACGTGAAGGGGGAGGGGGGTACAGTGTCATTTCGTTGACAAAGTGAGAGGGGAGGGAAGAGTGCGGGGAGGGGAGGGGGTCCGCGGGGGGAGGGGGTCCGGTTGCGCGACGTAATGTCGCGTCTTTTCTTTCCCGATCAATTTTCTTATTTCGGGCTTCATCCCCGAAATCCCACATTTTGTCCTCATTCTTTCACTGTCACTTCTGCGCTTAAAATCACTGTGTCCTCCTCTTCCGAATACCATCCATTGGATGGGTCCATCAAGCCCTTAAATAGGAATAAGAATCCAAAAACAATACAAAGGCAATAAATACTCAGTTAAAGAGAGCAAAAAAAGTGGGGTCACTTAAGGGGTTCTAGAAATTAAAAGTTCAATTTGTAAAAAAAAAAATATTACTGGGATACTGGAGAATTAAGGCGGGATCTCAGTCTAATATACCTGGGCAAGGGGGCGGGGGGTCAGGGGGGGGGTCTCTTAGTCGATCGTAAGAAGTTGGGTTTTGAAAAAAAAATCCTTAAAAATGGCACGTTATGCTAATTTCGTCAGCAAAATTGACATTAAATTTTCAAAATTTTCCCCGGTGGCGCCTGTCGGCACCACCGGCCCCTTTTTTACCATAGGGTTTCTCAAAATTTATTCCAAAACTTCAACATTTTTAGGTCAAAATTGTTAACAAATCACATCCAGATTTTCAAAATTTTCCCGCCGTCCACTAAAAAATGTTGTTTGAAAAAAGCGCGTCGCAAAAAAAAGCGACTTGAAAAGCAAAAAAAAAAAAAAAAAACAACAACAACAAGGGAAAAATTTTGTAAAAATGGTCGATCGTAATGCAAATGGGCTCCGACCCCCTCATGGGGGGGGGGGGTCAAAGTCGATCGTAAGACCCCTTCACCGACCCCCCCCCCCCCTTGCACAAGTATGCAGTCTAATCTTCTGTTTTCTATTCGAAACTCGAGAAAAAGAAAAAAGCCGGGACTAGACAACTGGAAGGCGAGAGCGCCCCCGGGGAAACTTTAAAACCTATTTTAATATAGAAAATATCAATTTTATTTTTGAACTTTTTCGAAATGCACAAAAAGACTCATATTTGAAAGTTAACCTTGGCTTTCAAAAACCACAAAATGTGACTAATTCCCTACATCTGCGAAATTCCTTTTGAGTCGTAAGGAATCGGGTGGGACGCGGACCGCGATCCGCGACCGCGGGATTTTTGACAAATAAAGAAAATTTATTGAAACGATTTGTTTAATATTCTTTTAATGAAATATTCGGGCCAAGAACGGTTGGTTCCCCACGTTTGGGCCCCGGGAACGTGCCCGGACGATTCAGAGTCGCCAATTCAGGGTTGCTGGTCCAATACCCACCACCAAAAAACTTTTTGTAATCACTAAGAAATGATTTTTTTTAGAAAAAGTAAAGAAAAGACCCTCAGAAATTGTCATCTTTTGGGCAAAATCGCAAGTGTCTTGGGTGCGAACTTTCGTTTTCTGGATTTCGGGGGTTTTGGTTTTCGATTCGTGGAATTTTTTTGTGGATTTCGTTTTTCTAATTGTTAATAATTTGTATTTCGTATACACAATGAAAATGAACTGGAATATAACTAACTATTTACGATTTTCAAAAATTTACTGACCACAAAAGAGTTAAAACGAGGCCATCCCCAGTCGTCTGCACCCGACTTAAGACGATGGTCGACGAAAGTCAAAGCGTAGTCCGATTTTCCTTGTTTTTGTGAAACAATGCGCAAAGTTGCCGAACACGGACAGCCCCAGTCGGATGCTTAATAATTGATTTAACAATCAGTGGTAAAAGCACAGATTAATTTTCAAGAAAAAAAAAGATTATCTAATGTAAGTAATTGAAAAATAAAATATTTATTAACTATAATAAGAAAATTCAGCTAATAAAATTATTTTATTATAAAAATATTCTAATTTATGTATTTCATATTTTACCATCAATCTCACCATTATTTTCTGCTTTGCATTGGACGAAAAAGCCCAAATATTTGTTGTAAAATTTTGAGAATAGTACACATATTTTCCACTGAAACCCTCCAATGTACACGGCTTCACTGTACTTTATAGTCAATTTATCCGCTTTGAAAAACTCAGAAATATTCTCAATTTTCAGTTTAAGTTTTCCGGTAGATTTTTTGGACCGTTGACGGATGGAAAACGGCAGGAGGTACGGTTCGGATGCGGTGATGCTATTGGGCGAATCTTGTGCGGGATTGTACAGTAACACACCGCCCAACTCGGCACTGTTCAACACGCAAGACGAAACTGTTCAATATAGAAAAAAAAAAGACTGGAATATAAAACAAGCCAATTTTAACGTTTAATAAAAGCTAAAAACAGTACGTTATGACTGATTACCGTAGTTACAAATAATTTGGTAAAGTTACAGCAGGGTTTTGTTAAAATTACAGTAACAAAAAGTATTTTGTTAGCTGTCTGTGACTTTTTTGACCGTGCTGGGACAACAAAGTACAAAAGTGCAAGTGGGGCGAAGTACAAAAAATACAAGTTGGGGATTTCAGAGGAAGGGCCGTTTCAGTACGGAAAGTGTAAGTAAAAAAGAATATATTTTAAATAAAAAAAGCTTTCATAGATGTAATGCTTCATTAAATTTTCATAAAAATGTTATAATATTTTTATTAATAAAATCGATACAATTTATAAAAATTCGTTGAAAAAACGCACTTTCTTTATTTAAATAATGTGTTTTCCTTCCATTTTTATTTTAAATAGATAACCAAAACTCTCTTTCTCTTGCTCTTTCTTTCTCTCTCTCCCTCTATCCTTCAGACATTCTCTCTTTCTTTCTCGCTCTCTCTCTTTCTCTCTGTCCCTCCTTCCCTCATATACTCTCTCTCTCTCTCGCTCTCTCTTCCTTGCCTGTCGCTCTCTTTCTCTCTCTCGCTTTATCTCTCTCTCCCTCTCTCTTTCTCGGTCTATGTCTTTCGCTTCGCTCTCTCTTTCTCTCTCTCTCCCTCCATCCCTCATACAATTCTCTCTCTCTGTCGCTCTCTCTCTCTTTCTCTCTCTTCTTCTTTTTTTCTCTGTCTATCTCTCGCTGTCGCTCTCTTTCTCTCTCTCGCTTTATCTCTCTCTCTCTCTCGTTCTCTCTGTCCCTCCATCCCTCATACTATTATTTTTCTCTCTGTCGCTCTCTCTCTCGTTCTCTCTCTCTTTCTCCGTCAATCTCTCTCTCTCGCTCTCTTTCTCTCTCTCTCCCTCTATTCCTCATACAATTCTCTCTCTCTGTTCTTTCTCTCTCTCCCTCCTTCCCTCATATACTCTCTCCCTCTTTGTCTCTCTCCCTCCTTCCCTCATATACACTCTTTCTCTTTCTCTCTCTCTCTCTCTCTCACTTTCTTTTTTCTCCGTTCCGTTTCTCTCTCTCTATTTTATCTTTCTCCCTTAAAGATACTGCTTTGGCGAACCCCCGCCGTCGCAGTGTTTTGTTAGAAGGTGCTTCTTCTAATCTTAAATGAACCTTTTTCTCCTCCCGTTACTCCAAATTTTCTTTTTTGTTTCAATTCTAAAAGTTCATTTTGATGCTTCGCTTTCAAACAAGAAATCCCAGTATAAAGTATTAATTTTTTAAATTCAAAGGGGCGAGAGTCAGTGGTACCGATCAGGGATGGGAGCCGACGCCCCAAAAAAAATTCGGAAATCAGAATTCCGAGCCCAAAACGTCGGAAATCGGTAATCAGAATTCGGAAATCGAATTTAAAAAAAAAAATTTTTTTTGACAATAAAATTAAAAAATTTTATCAAATTAACATGATTGTACTATGGCTTTTAAGTGAAAAAGACCCAAAAAATTAATTATTTTGGTGTGATTTGCTAACAGATTTTGATTAAAAATAAGGTAAACTTTGGGGAATTTTGAAATAAATTTGGGGAAAATTTTTGATGCCGAAAAAACTTCCAAATTTTGCCTAAAATTTCGGTAACCGGAATTCCGTCCCATCCCTGGTACCGATAGGCGCCTCCGGGGAAATTTTTGCAAAAATCGGGGTGTGATTTACGAACAGATTTTAACCAAAAACTAGCCAATTTTGGGCGTGTTGGGAGGTTTCTACGTTTCTTAAATCCGCCATTAAGAGAGAATATAATTGATTTGATTTAATTTTTATTCAAAAACTTAAATGTTTTTATTAAATTCACATGATCATTTAATTTTAAATTAGATATTCCAGGGGTTTTCTTGATTTCATATGTAAATATTTATGTATATATTTTGGGCATCATGGGCCACTAAGTTATCAGTAGGGCTGCCAAAAATATGCACATAAAGTGGCCAAAATATGCACATAAATATGCAAATAAAACAGTGAAATATGCACTAAATATGCATAAAAATCGTAAAATATGCACTAAAATCGTAAAATTATGCACTAAAAATATTGAAAATTAGGGGTGCAAATTTATTTAAAAAAAATTATTCGCCATTATTTTACGCCAGAAAATTTTGCACTTTTTGAGCCATTTTTTAGTCAAAATCACATAGAAAAGTTATAAAAGTAAGAAAAAAAGATTTTGATAATTAAATTACAGACAAAAAATTTAAATTTTAGTTGGCAAATTATTTGAGAAATCTCCATTCTTAGGGGTATACTTTTTTGAAAAAAGGCTAAATATATGTAGAACGTAAAAGGTTACGCGCCCGGTGGGACTCGAACCCACGCCCTTCCTTTCCGTGGAATGCTCTAACCAACTGAGCTACGGGCACCCTTTCAGAGGTTCTCCCATGTCCTTTATCCCGCTTTCTCCCACACTCCGCTTCCTTCTGGCATCACATCCCGCCTCCCTCGGAAGACCGGTCCCTCGGGCTCTCCTTGGCCCTTCACCAGTGGACATGGCACACGATCACGGTCCAGAGGTCCCGGCAGCGTGGAGGGGATCCCCCAGGAGCGCCATGTAGAACGTAAAAGGTTACGCGCCCGGTGGGACTCGAACCCACGCCCTTCCTTTCCGTGGAATGCTCTAACCAACTGAGCTACGTAGGCATCCTTTCTAGTGCACCCTTCTCTATCCTATCTTAGGATGAGAATCACTCTATTAGTGACCGCCTTATCACATATACACGAAATCTGAAAATATGAACCAAAAATGGCGAAATATGCACGAAATATGCATAAAAACCCAAAATATGCAAAAAAATCCCAAAATATGCAAAAATATGCAAATAAGAGTCCCGACTTTTATAAGCAAATTACAAAAAGAAGGTGTTTTTCCTACTAATTAGACCGTGTAGAATCCAGGAAAAAAATATGCATTTGCATAAAATTGGCAGCCCTAGTTATCAGCTTTTGAATTTTTAAAAAATAACCCCAAAAAACAGCAACTTTCTTAATAAAATACTCGCCCTAAAATTCAAATTTCTATGGCAAATAAAGACCCTTTTCTAATGAGTATGAAGTATGATTATGAGGTCCGAACACTGGTCGGGAACCGAGAGTCCGGAACAGCTCTAATAATGTGATTCATTTAATTAAATGAGTAAATAATTTTAGGGGAAAAAATATTAAAAAGAAAGAAATTGTTTCTGGTGTTACCGTAACTCAATCAAAAACATTAAAATTGATTACTTATGCGGATAAAATAAATAATTAATGAACATTTGTATTACAAATCAATTATTTTTTTCCTTACTGGAGGTTTTTAAGAAACGACCTAGCACCAACTTTGGAGACAGTTTCATAATGTTTGATTTTTAATTCATTCAGATGCAAACTTTATTTTTAAACCTGTGACATTTTTAAGGATGGCCAACAAATAAAATTTTGAAACCTTAAATTTGCAATTGAAATTAATAAATCTACTTAATAAGACAATTTTCCAAATTCTTGAACCAAGACGATTATATGTATTTACTCGCATTTTATAAGTCATTTTATAACTATTGTATTTTCTCTGTTCGTTGCATTAAAAGAACGATTCAAAATAAAAATTATTTTATTAACCGTCAATTAAAGTAATTAATTTTGGTGCTAGGTCGTTTCGTAAAAACCGCCAGTCGGGGCGTTTCGTAAATCCGCCAGGGCGTTTCGTAAAAACCGCCACTGTGCGTTTCGTAAAAACCGCCACCATGGGCGTTTCGTAAAATCCGCCACATGGGCGTTTCGTAAAAACCGCCACCATGGGCGTTTCGTAAAATCCGCCACATGGGCGTTTCGTAAAAACCGCCACATGGGCGTTTCGTAAAAACCGCCATATTAAAATTAGTTTTATTATGGAACATGATTTACATTAGTTAATCAAATATATTAAGTTAAATTAATATTTCCATATATCTTACTGAATAATATGTATATTACAAATCTATTTCATTCAGTTTCTTTAAAATTTTCACCAAAAATATGAACAGACCAGCATAACAAATTCTAAGCATAATTAAAGTTTTAAAAAAAACTAATAAACCCCAACTTTTGTTAAAAACATTCAACAGTTTCATGCAGACATTTGCAAAATTGTTCATCACAATCATAGCGTTTTTTTCTTTTATTTATGTAGCATACATCATGGTCATAACAACAATTGTCAACTATATTTAAAATATTAAACACACACTTAATCACTTTTATAACCTTTATTAAAGTTGCAAAACCATATTACAGGTACTAGCAAACAAGAATCAAAAAATGAAGTTCCACAATATGTACCACAATATTTTTTTGCTATTTAAAAAAGAAGAATTTGGTTAGAATTAAATCTTATCATATTAATTGCAAACAAAAAACTAATTTATCTTTTGTGGGTGCTGAATGACTTCAAAATGTTGGTTATGAAAATACAGGAATATGGATGGTGAAGATTCCTTTTGACGTAGGTTCGAAAAAATTTGAAGGCGGTGTTTCTTCTTCAGAGGTTTTTGTTTTTTTATGTTTTTTCGAATTTATGAGATTAGCTAAAACTTCTCCTTTAGTTTCAGCGTTTTCATTTGTTTCTTCTATACGTAATTTTCTTTTTTTCTTAAATATTCTATTATAAACATTTTGAATATAAAAATTACTTCTCTAATTTGTTTATCTTTTCGTGTTGAAACTCCATTATCGTCTAATTGCAAAAGCAAATAAGACAATCGATTTAAACATGTTTCAGTTGTTAGTGGAAATTCATGTTCAGAAACTTCGTTATTGTCAATCATTTCCTTAATAAAACATATTTTGTACCCATCTTGCTTTTCAGGGATAAATAAAATCGAAAAATTTCAAAATCAAAATAAAAACCAATCCCTTTGCATATGTAATATTTTTTACTTCATATTCTGTTAATGCTGTCAGAATTTTGCTGTCAAGTTCTTCATATTTCCGATCTCTTGGTCTTGGTTTTGCGCCAGCCAAGATATTTTCAATTCTTTCATCACCTTCCGCAAAAATGGTTTGAAAGTAATTTAAAACGGCTGCTACAGATGCATGACGTACACTTGCCGCATCTCTATTAATCTATTTTATTTTTTTATAATTAATTAATAAACCGTTTTATGACACTGTGCCAAGCCTCAACAGGATTCGTTGATCGCGTTCTTGATAGTTTGTTAAAATTAAAAATATTGCCTTTGGCGATTTTGTTTATCCACTGATTATTCATGTAAGCAACAAAAGAATCCATTTCGATTCGAATCTCTCCATCAAATGGATTTATAAAAGATTCTAACTTTTCCCACATTTTTGTTGCTTCTTTTTTTCGAAGAAATGGAAGTGAAAAAGTCCGTCGAATCTGATTAAAACAACTTTGGCTAATAATTAACTTTTAAATGATAAGTTTATTGCTACCTGTGCAACCAGGGATGGCGCCGATTTCTGTTTTTCGATTTACGATGATTTTTGGACAGGAATTCCGATTTCCTCTTCTTTCAAACCAAAATCGGCGCAATCCCTTGTGCATATATGCCTTACATATCTTCATCAGTCAGTTTTTTTCTGAGAATTAATTTAATTGCTCCGCGTTTACTCAATTGGAGTCTTTCGGGAACATTAAAGGGATCAGACGAATCACTTGGTTTCTTATTTTTTCTTCGGTTGTATGCGCGTCGTACATTTTGCCAATTTGGATAATTAAAAGAAAGTCCCGAGGAATCATCAATTTCTATATCCTCAGCTATATCATGTTCTCTAGCTCGGTCCGATCCCTGAGAATTATTTCCTTTAATTTAATTATGTGTTAATTAGTGATCGACTCGATCGATTAATCGAGTGAGTATTTTTTATTTCGATTATCTTTTTTGATTATTAATATCAATTAATCGGTCGACTTCCGCGCCGATCTCTTGTATTTATTTACTTCGCGCCAAACGGTTTTTGCATCATTAACACATAGTGTTAAATCACGTCGTTGACTTCTATCAAGTTGTTCAGCTGTAAGTTTTTCGAGCGGATCCCCTTTACACTGGGGGTGGTGAATGATTTTGTGTGTTTTATCTAATTGTCCTTCTCGCAATATTGCACTTGCAACATTGCTTAATTTTATATTTATTTATCAAAATAAAATTATGCATGAAACCAAATTACTTAATTCTAACCTTTTATAACTTTCGCATTTCAGACAATATATATATAGTGTTTGCATTTTCGTTAGTTTTATGAAATTTTCTATATTCAGTACCATGACCAATAATATAAAGGAATTTATTGTCATATTTGGAAAAACATTGAGTGACTTCAACAGCTTCCATGTCTTCTTGATTACCTTCTGATTTTCGGCTTTTTTTGATTTTTGAAAGGTATCTTTCCAGTGTTCTTAGCGTTATTTCAACTCCGACAATATCCAACTTTTCTAACAGTTCTCCACGACTTTTTATTTCTTTTTGAAGGTATTTTTCAACCAAGTTTTTTGCTTGATTGTTGTTCACAAATTCATCAAAACTAAAACAGTTGACTTTAAAGAAAAATAATATAGTTACAAGAATTGTTATATTCATAATATTATTGACGTATAAATATAAATATTAATAAATGAAAAATTTTTATTCAGTCCAGCTTATATTGGCAAAAAAGTCCAGCTTATATTCAATAATATTGTTTGCAAACAATTTTATTGACGTATAATTTATAATCATATTTATGAATGAATAGTTGTTATTCTGTCCAGCTTATATTCAATTTATAATGTTGGCAAATAAATAGCAAAATAAATTGGCACGTAATAGCATAGAAAATTATAAAATAAAACTCAATTATTAGTGAAATTTATAAAATATTATAGTGGCGGTTTTTACGAAACGCCCATGTGGCGGATTTTACGAAACGCCCATGGTGGCGGTTTTTACGAAACGCCCATGTGGCGGATTTTACGAAACGCCCATGGTGGCGGTTTTTACGAAACGCCCATGTGGCGGATTTTACGAAACGCCCATGTCTAAAAATGGTGGCGGTTTTTACGAAACGCCCATTTGGCGGATTTTACGAAACGCCCCGAGTGGCGGTTTTTACGAAACGTCCCAGCACCATTAATTTTCCGTACTGAAACGGCCATTCCTCCCAAATCCCCAACTTGCACTGTTCGTAATTCGTCCTAACACCTTTTTTGACTTACCAATATCTTCCAATAAATCCTTTGGAATGATCGGAAAACGAATTTGGAAAAGTGCCAAGCCTAGCATTTGTCGCCGATTTTCCGCAGAATAATCCAAGCCTTTTTTTCGACAATGTTCATCAGCCCAACGGAGTGCCTAAAAAAACATTGGACCTCGAGAATTCCCTGAAAAAAAATAAATGTGAAGTGCTTGTGCTGGTTCGTTTCGTAAAAAGGCTATTTTTATATATTTTTGAAAAAAATCTCGTCATAACTTTGCTTAAATGCAACCAAAGTGATTAGTCCGAGGTTAGCCGACATTTGGCCCGCATTTTTTTGAGCGGCAGACAGTTGCGCCGGCCACCGATAAAATAATACGACTGAAGAAGAGTGCCAATCAGAAGCTGCACAAAATAAGGAACAAAAAAATTTACGAAACGAAACAAAAAATTTTGTGCAGCTCTGGTACCAATAAAAACTTGGTGCGACCTTTGGAAATTGACCAATTTAACTGGGCGGCGCAAAGGGCGCATCATGTTGTCCGATAACTATTAGTTAGCTCTATTAGCCTGCCAAATTTTTTGAAATTTGAATGACTAATAATAACCATTAGCTATCGGACAATACCATGCTTATTCAATTGGTAGTTGGGACGCCGTGACGGGGCTTGAATTGGGAATAATTCAACCGCTACGCCAGGAGGATTGAAACTTGAAGTTCCTTTTTGTTGTGACTGAAGTCGGACACCATCAATTCGGCGCTCACGGTTCGGCGCCAGACTCGTTTAGAGCTTTGTAACTTTTTTTTTGTAGACCAAATTTTATAAGTTCTATATCAATTGAAAGCTTTAAATGTTTAGAAGATAAGGTATCCCTATGCGATTGACTAACTCTTAAAAAAGTTACAACTTTAAGAATACAAAAGTCAGAATTTTGTATATTTTGGTTCAAAACTTTCTTATAGGTGAGTTATTTTTTTTTGGTTTTTAGATCGCTAATACAGTCCATAAGCAGCATTTGAAAGACACTAAATTTAAAAAAATTTGGTTGCCTAGGAAAAAATTTATGTCGCCCGAAACTTAGCTGGCGCCGAATCGTGAGCGCCGAGTTGTGTGTACCGGACTGAAGTGTAATCCAGACGGCCAAGTGGGTTACACTCCAGTCACAATTGTTATGACGAATTATTTTCATAAAATGTTTATTTTACGTAACGACTTAGCACCTGAAGCGCTGATCACTTTGTTAAGAGATATTTTTTTCTAAATAAACAATGTGATTATTGTTGTGTCTGGGCTGTAGACCATTTAGCCAAATGGTCTACAGCTCAGACACAACAATTATAAACCAATTAAAAATTTACGGCATTCCAAATCGCAATTTCTCCATTGACAACCAACTGATCACGGCCCAAAAGTTCGCACAATAATTGTTGATCAATTTGCAAAAATTCATCCGATTTTATCAGAGTGTCCGCATTCCGATCAATGTAAGCCAAACAACGACCGGCAAAGTCATGAAATTGAAAAAAAAAATTTATTAAAAACTATTTTCTACCCGGCCGGCAGGCATTAAAAAAAATCAAATTCCCAAAACTAGGCTGCCTTTGAAAATTGTTTCCTGTCAAGTTTATTTAATTAATTTTAGTTCCAGTGTTAAACAACCAATATTGCCCAAATATTCCTTTAAAATAACAAGGGTTCGCCCATTTATCATGCACATTTTTTAAAAACCATTTATGATTGATTACTAATGAGCCAATTAGTAATGTTGATAATTTGATTAGACATTTAAAATCCAAATTTTATATTTTTTCCTACTTTTTCCTCGAGAAGGCGAGCTTTGACAAATGCGATGAACACATTGTCCAACTCCGAAAAAATTATGTAACCGCAGGCTTTGGCCAACATTGGCAAATTGTATTTCTTGGCTAAAATAAATTTGAAAATTATCGAACAATGACAAAAACAGAATAAATTGGAATTGCCCTACCAAACTCTTTAGATAAAGTAATAAAATTTTTTAGATAATAAATTTAGAATTAAAAATTTTTGAATTTTTTTTTCACCCGTGTAAAGCACGTCAATGGCATTTTTTCCGTTCACTCCGCTCACATCGTTCGTGTAAATAAAGTCCAACATTGTCTTGAATGCATCAACCTCAACATCCGGGACCCGTACATGACCAACGTTACTCACTTCCGTTAAGCTAAAAAAAAATTTGAATTTTTTTTTACTTCTTTTAATTCTTTTAAAGTTTCCCACCTTCCTGTTATTTTCCTTTTTTGGCCAAAACGGGGGATTCATCGTCAAATCGAAACATTGCATCGAACACATCGGAAACAATTCGCAAAACTATTTTATGTGCTGGAAGAAGCTGAAAATTTGAAAATGGTTTAGAAACCGAAAGTCGAACAAAAAGTCGAATGGTCGAAAACTCAATTAAATGACTGACCTCCTGTTCATCACCTTCTTGTCCCACCAAAAAGTGAACATCCGCACCAACACCCGTGCACAACAAATGCCTCTTGCGTTCCACCTCCAATTGGAGGGACAAAGACATTTAACGGGAAAATATTTATTTTATCTAAATTAAAAAAAAGTTTTTATTATTATTATTATTTTTTTTTAATGAATTTTGTCTACAATTTTATTGTTTCCGGTAACCATTTTCTGTCTTTTCAAATGTGAGTGCGAAATTACAACTGCTGATCTGTAATAAAGAAATTTTACCAAATTTAAAATTTTAGAGAATTCTTTTGGTAAGGTCCGGCGGTGCCGAGAGATGCCACCGGGGAATATTATGGAAATTGGGTTTGGGGTATTAACTTGACAAAAATGTCAATTTTTAGAATGTTTTGAAAAAAAAGTGAAATTTAATTTACTTTTTTTTATATATTAAAACGGTACTTAGCTAAACGATACGGTACCAACCGAAAAAAAACTGAAATAAATTTAACAGGACCAGGCGGGACTGTTCCGAAATATTTTGTTGTGAATAATTTGGCATAAAACAATAAATATTTATCAAAGACGGACTGCAGCAAAAGAAAAAATGACAATGAAAAATGTGCAATGGGTACGAAGACGAACAGCAGCGGATTTGGATCAACAAAATTAAAGGGGAAAAAGGATTAAAGAAAAAGACGATTTTTGCGGGGGAAGGGGCAATTTTGTGACCCATGTGAACCAAAATTTGAATTCAAAGGAAAGAAAAGGGCGATTATTGCGGGGGAAGGGGCGATTTTGTGACCCATGAGAACACTTCTAGCCGAGTCCAATATTGTGGGCCAGGAAATTCGCGGCCCTGGTCAGGTTGTCCGAATCAGAGCTGCACGAAATATTTCGTTTCGTTTCGAGTTTCGTGAATTTCGTGCTTTTTTGGGCGTTTCGTGTTTCGTTTCGTAAAATTGGTTAGGTTTCATTTCGAGTTTCGTTTCGTCTAAAAAAATAGCCAGTTTCGTTTCGTATTTCGTTTCGTTTGGAAACATTTTGACTGTTTCAATTCGTGTTTCGAGTAAATTTACACGAAATGAAAACACACTCCTAAAGATAGGATTTTTTGAGAAAAATCTTCAAAAGTGGCCATTTTTAGGCTAGATTCCGTTAACATTGACACAAATTTTTAAAAAATTTCCCCGGTGGCGCCTACCGGCACCACCGGACCCCAATTCGCTTAGGATTTATCAAAATTTATCTCAAGGTTCACCAAAATTGGGCCTCTTACATACAAAATTTTGACCCCAAAAATTTTAAAAATTTTATATGCCATCCTTGATTTTGATACGGACTTTTTTCAATTAGCCAAAGGTTTAGTTTTTTGATTTTTATTATTTTTTCTAAATTTTTCTTTGAAAAAAGGTCCGTTTAGTACCGGTAACAAAAGAACCGTTACCGGCCAACTCTAATTAACAGAATGTGTTATATTTTATTACAAGAAAAACAGTTTTACAAAATCTCGTTGTTTCGTTTCGTTAAAAAAAAATTTGCTGGTTTCGTTTCGTGTTTCATTTCGTCAAAAAAATTTGCTGGTTTCGTTTCGAGTTTCGTTTCGTCAAAAAAAAATTATTCGATTTCGTTTCGTGTTTCGTTTTGTTGCTCAAAATTTTTTTTTTTTCGTTTCGTTTCGTAAATTTTTTTTTCCTTATTTCGTGCAGCTCTGATCCGAATCCATGCAACACTAGTTTCGTGAAAAACTGACAAAAAACCCATTATATCATTGGGTTAAAATTGCGGACCCATCCCAAATCCTGTTATAATACTTTGGGTCTAAAATGAGATAAAGTTCTGGTTCCATCAGGGTGTAATCTAACTCTGTGTAGTTGGTCATAAACCTGGGGAAACCCAAACGCTGTCTCGAATTAGAAATGAGTTTTGTGTGAATCCATTATAACAAAATTGAACTAGCGCCTATGTACATGCGTGTTACTGTATTCAAAGCGCTTCGCGCTTATCGAGCTTTCGCTACCTAGGTCCGATTAATAGGGCCGAAAGTGTTCCAAGGTTCGGACCAACGGGTAGTGACTGAAATGAGTGTTCCAATGATTAGGGACTGAAAGTGTTCAAATGATTAGGGACTGAAAGTGTTCAAATGATTAGGGACTGAAAGTGTTCCAATGATTAGGGACTGAAAGTGTTCCAATGGTTAGAGACTGAGAGTGTTCCAATGATTAGGGATTGAAAGTGTTCCAATGATTAGGGGGGACTGAGAGTGTTCCAATGATTAAAGAATGTTACAATGATTAGAGAGTGTCCCAATGATTAGGGACTAAAAGTGTTAGAAAAAGATAAAAGACACATACATTTTATTCAGAAGAAATGAATAAATATTAATTTGAAGGCATTAAAATTAATAAAAGGAACGCACTATTTTAATTTAAATAATTATTAACATTAATTTGTATTAAAATTTACTTCAAAAATTGGTTTGTTGATAATTATAAATTTTATTTAAAAGCAGGAATAAATACACCTGATAATTTTCATTAAATAAATTTTAAAGAGAATTGTTTATATTTTAATTTATTATAAATTTAATAATATATTAAAAGAATTAAAGCAAATAAAATAATAATAAACCATTTGAGTGTGGTGATCTGAACCTTCTCTCCCCCCTCCCCCACTCCCCACCCCCTCCCTCCCCCCCAGAATCCATTTTTACGCATGGATTCAGATACTTTATCGGAGTCAAACTTAAAATCTGATTTGATATTCGTGATCAGCGTCGAAAATAGGCTTAGAAAAGTGGGATTTGATAAATTTTTGGGTAAAAAATTTTTGAAAAAATTTTCAAAAGGGTATACCCCCTATGGTCCGGATTTCCAAAGGCAGTTTTTGAGCCATAACTTTTTTTAAGAAAGAGTTAGAAAGTGGGTCTAAAGGGCAATTCATAAGAGCTAAAAATTAGTAACTTTTCTATGAAAAAAAATTTTGGAAATTTCAATTCTGAAAATAGTTATGAATTTTTTTCTGAAAATTGAAAAATTTTCACAAATTTAGACCTAACTTTTTTCTTTTTCGTAAACGAATTCCCAAATAAATTGTATAAAATCCCCCATTTTTTTCTGTATTTTAAGCACTTTATTTAAAAAAAATTGGTCCATAACCAATTTAGTTATGAATTTTTAAATATATACCCAAAATTCCGAGGCCAAAAAAATGGTCGATTTTTCAAAAATTTTTAAGCACCCCAAAAAAATTTTTAAACATAAAACTAAGTAGATATTCGTGATCAGTGCCTAAAATAGGCCCAAAAAAATATTTTTTGAAATTTTTTTGACCCCTTTGAAGGTAGGTGAAAATTTTCGAGGGGGCCTAGCTCGAAAATTTGTGAAAATTTTTCAACATATGTAACACCGTTCGATAGCCCATTTAATTCTCTACAAATATGGACAAAAAAACTTTTCACTCCAAGCACCACCCAACGAGCTATAGCCCCAGGACTGAAGTGTCCCGCCTACCTTAAAATTTTTTGAAAAATAAAAAAATTTCCAAAATTATTTTTAAACGATAGCCCATCAAAAATGGCTGCTTGAAAGTGGTCTCCGTATATTTTTAAAAAATCGTTAAAAATTCATATAGGCGAAAAACCAAAAAACCTGTAAGCCCCCCTAGCTCGAAAATTTTTGGAAATTTTTCATATTTTTTTTTGCCCGCCATTAGAGATCCAAAAAGCCTACATTGCGCCTGTGATCATCGTTCCGATTCACCCATCCCCCAGCCCGGCATTCACCTGGCGCTCAAATTCTCCATTCTGGTGCTGAAAATTTGTCATCGCGTACAGGCCAGGGGGTTAGAGTTAGAGCTTAGGTGACGCTTACTAAGTTTTCGGGGACATATCCATTTGGTTTCCTCCCAGCAGGCGTTTTTTGATTGGGAAAAAAAGAAAAATTTTCGTAGAAGATAGACTGCGCCAATTACCCGCAACTCGGTTCCTGGCGCTCATGTGGCGCCTTAGAATTTTTTTCTATAGTTTTCCCGGATTCTACGCAAAAAGTTGTAAGACCCTTCCACCCCTCCCGACCCCCTCCCGGCCTTCGGCCGGGAGATAATGGTTTTAGCAACGAAACCCGAAACCTATATAACGTATATAGTAACTAGCGGGTGCGTGAGCAGTAGTCTACCGGGAAGAAGAGAAAGCGCTGCGCGCTTTTTGAGCTTCGCTACCTAGGCTTGTAACTATGTTAGGGTCTTTGTGTCAGCCGACGTGCACTTGGTTTCACTCCACATGATTGGAGCTGACACATTGCAAAAACGCAATGGAAACCGGAAGTGCCCTAACAACACACGTCATGGCCCTCCTCCCTCCCTTTAGTCCAGGCGTTGGCACGCTTTGCGATTAAGCGCTAAATGGCAAGCCATCTGAAGGCCCTACAAGGGCTGACCGGTTTCAAGACCCCGCTCCAGACTCCTCACCATCTTCGCACCCAATAAATGCAGATGGGAATGTGTTGGCATCTCTCAAAAAAACGCTGTGCCCAACTGCACTGGACTAAAACTCGCTCATTGCAATTTGAGCATATTGGTCGCCACAATGTTCAGCACTTTGGCTCGGCCCTGGGCATCCGTCTCCCGGTTTGGGGCGTTCACACGAACATTGCCACCGTCCGTTGCCCGTGAGAAGGCCGTGTACAATTGACCATGGGAAAATACTTCCCTTTCCAAGTCAATGCCGACAGTGCGGATTGTTTGACCTTGACCTTTTTGAATGGTCATAGCGAATGCAGGTTTAATTGGGAACTGCAAACGCTCATATTTAATTCCGCCAGGCGTCTTGTCCTCGTAAACATTTCGAGATCTTTCAAGGAAGAACCTCACTTGGCCGCCGATAGCATTGCTATTGATTACACGGCCAATCAGGCGATCATCGCCAAGTTCTTCGAGAACAATGCGTGTGCCATTGATCAGTCCTTCCTTATCACTTTTGTTAATAAGGAGTACAACGACGCTTCCGACTTTAAGCCGGAGACTGTGTGGGGGCATGCCCGAGTCTGTACGCCTGTTCAATGCAGCCACTTCGGACTCGATTTCATCGATGTCCAGCGGGCGATCGTCAAGGGGTTTGTCAGTGGACAAATATTCCCGCACTTGACCTGGCACATTTGCCATCATAATCTCGTTGATCTCGTCGCACGTGTCAATGTGAGGTGCGAGAATCAAACGGTTGAGCAGCTCCTTGTCATTGCCAAGGAGTTGTTGGAAGTTTGGATAGGCAAAGTCTATCAATTCTTCCTTGCTCTTTACGAGGAACTGGGGAGGGATCCAGAAGTATTCTCCTGTCTCTCCGAGCCCAATTTGGCGGCACATTTGCAAGTACGCTTGCTGGCCTTGGCCCAATCTCTGGTTGATGGTCAATTTCATCTCGGTGAATTGACCAAACAACGGAGATGTTTGAAAACAGGCCGCAACTTGTGCAGTTAAACCTTCATGAGGTACGACCGGCAGCGATTGTTTGAAGTCACCGCTGAAGATGACCGTTTTTCCTCCGAAGAGCAAGTCTTTGTGCTGGCGAATTGCCATTTCTTTGCACACTCGGTCGATGACCTCGATCACCGTGTTGTGAAGCATGGTGATCTCATCAATGATAATGAGTTGGGCCTCACAAATCCGCCTGGCAAAGAAGCTCTCATGCGGAATGCTTGGGAGCTTGTCCAGCGAGACTTCTCTGCCCAGTCGGAACGTGGAATGGGCCGTTTTTCCATACGGCAACAATATCGCTGCACACCCAGTGGATGCAGTTGCAAGCACTTTTAGCGTGTATGGAGCCTTTCGCAAGCGCCTTATGATTTGGCCAAATAGGAAAGTTTTTCCGGTTCCACCGTCTCCGTATATAAAGAAACGGCGCGGCACAGTCTGATCTTTGGGATCGGACTTTATGGCCTTAACAACCGCATCAAAGACCTTCTGTTGGTCGCTGTTGAGCGGCGGTGTATTTGGCATTGGCTGAGGATTTGGTTGGCCGGGAGGCAAGTTCAAATCATCATCGCCAAAGAAAAATTCTTCAATTGCCTGCTTTGTGTCTTTTGCAATTGAATTTGGCGGATCTGGCAAGCCAAAGTGCACGCAGCTGAAGCCAAAGTTATGCAATCGCCAATCGATGTCGGCTAAGGCTTTTAGCTCTGCGACTTGGCGTTGTGCCAGAGTTGTAATGCCTTGTGGGTGGTACATTTGGTCTTTGTACTTGTTCCACAATTCAATGGGATTACTCGGGTGCCCATAGACAAGGATGCTCACGAAGAGCCATCTCATTTGATCCGGCAATCGGGACAGCGCTGCCTCAGCGAGTGTTTTGTCCCATATTTTGTCATCTTCAAGGAGACCATGCTTTATAGCAGCCTCAGTGAATGAAGCGCAAGACTGTCCATTGACCATTTTTAAATGATCAGGATCTCCGGAAAAGTGGCGCATGAGTGAATAAAGCGCAAATCTTTCCGGGTCCGACGGTGGAACAGGAACAATGCGGCCAATTGGAGGTCTTTTGTTGGGCTTCCTTTTGTAAAGGACCCATTTGTCCTTTGCCCATCGGAATTGCTCCGGGACCTTTTCGAAGAGTACGCCCTTGAATTTAGGATCATGTCTCCATTCATTTTGCCATTGTTTCCAATAGGCCGAACATTGCGTTTCCGGGAGTTCGCCCTGCTGGATTTGTTGAGCTTTGCTCACCAGCTGGAAAGCCCTATACACAATGGGCTGTTGATTTGGCAAATGAATTGCCAATTTTACAACCTGGTGCGAAAGTCGGACAAATGGCATTGAGTGAACAATGGCATATGCTTCCGTAGCACCACGGAAGTTCATTTTGGCATATTGAGCCAGCTCATCGATACCGATTTTGTTGCCTGCCTCCTCTTTGCACTCAACATAACAATGCCCAGGCCCTTTGAAAGGGTACTTCAGCGCGTATTTTATGTTAGCCTTGTTACCGTAAGCAAAAAGTACATTGTGATGCACTCGGTAACGTAGCAGAATATATGGGTTGTACGGCACGACATGGGAGTTGTCATATATTAAGCCGTTTACCTCAATAGTTGCACCACCATCAGATGGGCTTGGCCGGTAATATAACGCCGGCATGTCTGGTCGCAAAATTGTGCATTTTGAATACGGGGCTGGGAAGCCCTTTTTGCAACGACCATTATTTTGGTCACGTGGACCACACCAGGTATCACTGCACCTGTGCAATTGCAAACGTATCCATTCGCGAATTTCGCGATGCATCTGCGCCATGGGCGTATCATCATCTTTGTCTGGCAATGATGGAATATGTGCCCATATATATTCTTTAATGACGTCAGGAATGACGTGCCAAAGATTTGAAATTTTAAGGGTTGAATAAATAAACAAATAAAACAACAAGACCATCGGCGTTTCTGGTGTGGAGGTTGTTCTCTGGGTTCACATTTTTTCCTCACAGGTTCAAACCCCAACTGCGCAAATTTTTTTCTTTCCTTATTTTTACATTTTTATGCCCATTTTTGGTCAAAAAATCAATTCCTTTGCGTCACAAATTTTTGCTATATTTAATAAGCTTATACTAAAGTTGATTTTTTCAAAAAGAATTTTTTGAGGATCCTAAACAGCTGTCTATATTGGTTCAAAATCGGCACTCAGACTCATTCGGCAAAAAAAAATAACATTTTTCTTAAGAACCTAGGGGTACTCTACCCACACACCAAGTTTCATTCCGAAATGCCACGGACACCTGAGAACCTTCCTTTGTGAGTGACTTACAGTAGTCCCTCCAGTTTTCTTATAGTCGGTATACCGTATTCCTTCCAATTTAAGTCCCGATCTTTTTTCGTTTTCTTAATCTCTTCGAATTTGGGTGCCAAATTAGAATGAACCCCCTTTATGATCTTTTTTTTTTACCCGCGTAAAGCACGTCGATGGCATTTTTTCCGTTCACTCCGCTCAAATTGTCCGTGTAAATGAAGTCCAACATCGTCTTGAATGCTCCAACGTCAACATCCGGGACCAAAATAGGGCCATTGTTACGCACTTTCGATGAGCTATTTTTTTGGATATTTTGTTATTTATTTAATTTATTTTAAGCCCTTCCCACCTTCTTGCTCTTTTTCTTTTTTTGGCCAAAACGGAGTAATCTTCGTCAAAGCGAAACATTGCATCGAATACATCGGAAGCGACTAGCAAAATATTTTTATGGCCATGAAGAAGCTGAAAAATTAAGAAAGATTTACAAAATAAAAATTAGAAACGGAAAGTCGAAAACTTATATAATGAACAGATAAACTAATATTTTCGATTTCTTTTTTTTTTTTTGATTATTTTAGACCAAAGGTTTCAATTACAAAAAAATTGGATTGTTTATTTGATAAGAATTCGTAATCGGGGTTCGGTATTAGTTGACCAGAAAATTAAGGATTTTTGGGAAAAAATTAATTAAATAATTTGTTCTTAAGGCATCCTGTAAATTTTCTTGTCTGCGTCTTAATAATTATTGGTAAAAAAAAAATTTGGCAAAAAAATCAATGTGAATAAAAAAAATAGGGTAATTTTACTCCAAAAAACTGACCTCCTGCTGTTCACCACCTTCTTGTCCCACCAAAAAGTGAACATCCGCATGAACACCCGTGTACAACAAATGCTTCATCCGTTCCGCCAAAAGGCCAATTTGGGAAGACGACGACATTTGGAAAAAAAATGTTTTATTTTTATCTAAAATGAAAATTATTCTTTTTAAAATTTATTTATTTGTATGAAATGAAAAAATAGTTTTTGCAAAGTTGCGCCGAAAGGTTCCGCGCCGAATATATATTGCAACAAAAACCAAAATTGATTTTTTTATTATGCATATGTTTATTGCTTGCCGGCCAGGCACGTTTCGGCCCCCACGTTTCGGCCCCAGACTCGTTTAGGACTTTGTAACTTTTTTCAAAGTCAACCAAATTTCACAAATTTGGTATCATTCTAAAGCTTTAAGTGTTTAGAAGGTATGAATAAGCTATTGCTAATCGATTGACCAACTTAAAAAAAAGTTACAACATGAAAAACACTAAAAAGTCAGAATTTTGGTATCTTTTGGTTCATACATTTTCTGTAAATCGACTATTCTTTAAGACTTTTAGAAGTCTAATAGAGCTCATGAAGAGCTTTCGAATGATAATAAATTTGTTGCATTTGGTTGGCAATGAAAAAAGTTATGATACTTTAAATGTTGCTGGGGCCGAAACGTGGGGGCCGAAATGACCCCGACCCGTTCCCGGGGCCCAAACGTGGGGAACCAACCGTTCTTGGCCCGAATATTTCATTAAAAGAATATTAAACAAATCGTTTCAATAAATTTTCTTTATTTGTCAAAAATCCCGCGGTCGCGGATCGCGGTCCGCGTCCCACCCGATTCCTTACGACTCAAAAGGAATTTCGCAGATGTAGGGAATTAGTCACATTTTGTGGGTTTTTGAAAACCAAGGTTAACTTTTCAAACATGAGTCTTTTTGTGCATTTCGAAAAAGGTCAAAAACAAAAATGATTATTTTCTATTTTAAAATAGGTTTTAAAGTTTCCCCGGGGGCGCCTATAGGCATCGCTTGGCAAAACTCTCGCCTTCCAGTTGTCCAGTCCCGGCTTTTTTCTTTTTCTCGAGTTTCGAATAGAAAACCGAAGATTAGACTGAGATCCCGCCTGGATTCTCCAGTATCCCAGTAATATTTTTTTTTTTACAAATTGAACTTTATAATTTCTAGAACCCCTTAAGTGAGCCCACTTTTTTTTGCTCTCTTTAACTGAGTATTTATTGCCTTGGTATTGTTTTTGGATTCTTATTCCTATTTAAGGGCTTGATGGACCCATCCAATGGATGGTATTCGGAAGAGGAGGACACAGTGATTTTAAGCGCAGAAGTGACAGTGAAAGAATGAGGACAAAATTGAGGAGGAAAAAAAATGGAAAGGAGGAAATTATGGATAATTTTTTCATCAGATCTTTTTACTTGTTTTCCGAACATAATTGATCATAACTTTGCTTAAAGACAACCAAATTAAATAATCTTGGTATGGCCCGATAGATATTATTTAAAACGCTTCATCCGTTGCGCCAAAGGGCCGATTTGGGAGGACGAAGACATTTCGAAAAAAAATGTTTTATTTATCTAAATTAAAATTATTCTTTTTAAAATTTATTTTGGAGCACTCATTTTCTTTTCATAATTTTTGAATTTGACCGAACTGATATTGGACAAACAATTTTAAAAAAATTAAAATTTACTGCATGAGAGGGATTTGAACCCAAGCAAAAGGTTTGGAAAAGCAATACCTCTACCACCACACCAAATTTTCATTGTATGGATTATTAATAAAAATATATTTATAACGAATTTTTTCTCCATAATTTTCCTTTTCTACATTTATTCTCAACAATTTCTTACTCAGACTCCCATTCTTACCAGTGCATATTTAGTCCCGGTTAGTCCCGGTCCCGCCGGGACCCAATTTTCGGGACCGGGACTTGACTTTTTTTCAAAAACGGGACCGGGACCTGAAAAAACCGGGATTTCCCGGCCCGGTCCCGGTCCCGGTCCCGCTCAACCCTACCCAAAACTAATATATTTTCATTTTTTTTTTTTTTTGATATTTAACTCGCCAAGCGCTTTCGATTTTAACATCTATTTTTCAGTGAAAACAATTATAAAAACGCAATTTTAGATCAAGTCTTTCTTCTTCTTTTTGCATTTGACTGGCTTTATTTTTCAAATTTATTTGGCATTAAATGGAAAACAGTAAAATGCAAATTTTTTTCTCTTTGTTTTAACTAGTGTGCGGCACGGTAAAAATTACCAATTATTTAAAAACTTACGCAGGCCCAAATAACCTGATTGCGCCTGAGCCGCAGCTGCACTCACCACCTGTCACGCCTATTATTGACGCATCTAACATTCTTAGACGGCTAGAGACAGCTTCTTATTTCCATGCGCAATGCGCATGCCCTCGGACGACTAGTTCCATGATAATAAAATTGTTTTTTTATGAATATCATCATATGCCTGTCTATTCATATGTTATAGTGCATATATGAAAAGTGTATATACTTATGTTATAGTGCATATAAGAAAAGTGTATATAAATATAGGCACCCATTATAATAAATTGTTTTTCTATGAATATATCATCATATGCCTGTCTATTCATATGTTATAGTGCATATATGAAAAGTGCATATAAATCCTGGTACCCCATTATAATAAAATTGTTTTTCTATGAATATATCATCATATGCCTGTCTATTCATATGTTATAGTGCATATATGAAAAGTGCATATAAATCCTGGTACCCCATTATAATAAAATTGTTTTTCTATGAATATATCATCATATGCCTGTCTATTCATATGTTATAGTGCATATATGAAAAGTGCATATAAATATAGGTACCCCATTATAATAAAATTGTTTTTCTATGTCATCATATGCCTGTCTATGCATATGTTATAGTGCATATATGAAAAGTGCAAATATATGCTTATAAATAGCTAGTGTGTTCCATAAAAACACAATCATTTTT
>JBDPZO010000219.1:0-25803 GCA_039877585.1 Heterodera filipjevi | reverse complement strand
TTCAAGCACAACAACAAAAAAGCATTCAAGTTCTTAGTAATTAAGAGGCCTTAAAGAGAGCGATTAAATTTATTATTATTTTTTATATTTGACTCAACACATTTGGAAATACTTGAGTAATGGATTCCCCGATTTGTTTATAACTATTTTTATTTATTAATTTCGAGTGAAACTTTAAAATCCTTCTTTTGGCCTGATCGGCAAGTTTTATATGGAAGTTCTTAGGTAATATTAAAAACAGTAATAATTCCGGTACTATCTATTGACAGAAAATCCCTTAATAACACAACAATATAATATAAATAACTATCCATGAGAACCCTAATTTTAATTGTTGCATAAAAGCATACGTGGTGAAGAAGTTCGTTTAAACTCATTATATTTTTTTATAGAAACTCATGAAATGGAAATTAAGCTTGGCATCCTAACTTTATTTATCCCCCCTTTAATTCCGGCCTAGTTCTTATGAAAACTTTAGCTATCTAAAAAATTAATAAAAAAAAAAAATTTTTGCATTCTTCTCAATAAATTATAATAAAATCTAGAAGCAATTAACCTTTAGATATCCCTAAGATTTAAAATCGTTTTTAGGATAGACCCTAAAAATGTGCGAAAAACCTTTTAGTGTGAAGGGTAATATGATGTAATTGTAGAAGAAAAATACATGAAATAATCTGTGATGTTTTTGGGTCTAATAAATGTATCGTCGTTACAATTTAAAATAAATGTTTGTTCCGGTGTTTTTTTCATTACGGAAAGTTAATAAAAATATTCTTAATTTATTTCTTAATGCTAATTGTTTCCATTTTTTGGCAATTTTGGCCATATTTTGTTATTTCTCTTTTAAAAATTAGACAAAATAAATCAGATTGGTAGTTGCGTTTTTCTTTTATTTCAACTAAAGCTTTAAGCTTATCCTCTTTCAAAGGAAATTTTTAACGACAAATTAAATTAATAATGCGTGTGTTTGCTTTTTGTCCGTTTTGCTTGGCTTTTTGGTGCCTCATTATAAAGCCTTTTTTCAGATTTATATTCTTGAATCAATTTTGTGGCATTTAGGTCGGCCACTTGGGTTATCTGTATTAGATGTTATCATATAATTAATATCATATCACTTTGTAGCAAGCAATTAGTTACCTAAACATTTTTGTATCCTAAAGAAATCAAAATTAGCGATAAACTTTCCCTTTTCTTTCTTTATTTATCTATACTTTCAAGATTATTTGATGCATAATTATACTGCAAAAAAGTAATTGATAACGGTGCTTAGACAATAGTAAAAAATTCCCACCCCCAGCCGAATGACCATAATCTCACAAAGTTATTCCCAAAGAAATGCATTATTTTTTAATGACAAAATTCCGCAGCTTCTGGATATTCTGATGGCGATCTTTGCTCATTCTGAAAACTCTTAATTTTACCTATTTGAAGGGGGCGTAGGATAAATTAGTATTTATCCAAATTTCTCAAAAACGATTGGTCTTTCACCTTTCTTTTCAACACGCATTTTTCCCATTCAAATATTTGGGCCCCCCCAAATTTTCTGAATGGTTTTTGCAAAGTTGAGAGTGGAAACCCCGAAACAAATTGCCAATTACCTGAAACGCTTCTAGCCACAACAAATTACACAAGAAAATTTTCAGAATTTTCCAAATTCTTTTTCCTGTTTTGTTTTCCGCCCGTGGAAAACAGTTTTTTAGTTTTTGAAATTTTATTTTTTCTTGTAAATGTTTCATCGGTGCTGGTCGAATGCAAAAAGTCCGAATGTGGGCGAAGTGCAAAAGTCCGAAATGTGGGCGAAGTGCAAAAAGTCCGCATGTGGGCGAAGTGCAAAAAGTCCGAGTGTGGGCGAAGGGCACAACGTCCGGAGTGGGCCGAAGGTGCAAAAAGTCCGAATGAGGATGATCAGAAGAGGCTGGTCATTTCAGTACCGAATAATGATGTTAAATTAATTAAAATATAACTATTTAATCTACTTAATTTGATTTCAGGTTTTATAAATTCGATTTATTATTTTATTTTTTTTTCCCAACAATCACATTTTAAAGAGAGAAATATATTCGAAGCACATTTTATAATTTCGATCGATTGCCTTTTATTTTCTTTCACAATTCTATACTTATATTTTCCTAGAGTAATACATGCAAAATAAGGCTTTTTCCCTCTTCTTTTAAGCTAGTAATTCATTTCTAATCCAACCTATCATTTTATATCTGACTTAATTTTTAATATATCTCCACATATTTTAATTTAAAAATTTTCGAATGGAAAAGTCTAAGCGGTTGATATTTTTTATTAGCCTCTGCTTTCATTGACTATACGTCAAATATAAGTCAAAATTCGAGGACTTCCTTGACAATCAAGATCATAAGCTGATCCAAATTAACCTAACAAGCGAATCAAAACTATAAAGAATTACCTGATGAACTACAAAAAAAGGGATGGCCATGGGCATTAAGTAGTCTGAACACTATATCTTTGTAAAAAAGAGTGCTAATTCTGATAACATTAAACGAAAGCCCAAACTATTAGAATGAGCTTGAAATAGTGTCTTTCTCGTGATCTGCCACATACTGTTTATTTAATTGGAAATGGAAGCAATGGGCCGAAAATACCGAATAATTGAATGAAAAACTGCCAGATACATATATTCCATGCGCAAAATGTTTCTTGTACTTTCCAAAAACAAGAAAAAAAAATTAAGCCAATGGTTGCAGATCATTATTCGTGGCGGGAAAAGTTGGCTATCACCCTGCAAAACATATCCGAAATGCGAATAGCTGAAACTATGGAAGTAATAAAAGCAGAAACAGTGATAGAAAACAAAGAAAGACATCTTTAATCATGCGACGTAAGACTATTTGAGACAAGGCCTTGAAAAGGTTAGGGAAGAAGATGCCAAAAGAATGTCGATTCTTTGGCCATAAAATTCTTTGATAACAACTACCCTCATGGATAGAAATAATAAGGTCTTATAACGAAGACTTCAGCAAGCACAACTGATCAGAAGCAGCAGACTCCATTTTGATTTACCTCCAAGACTTCAATTAACAAAATTTGGTGGCAATCAACTAAATTATGGGGAAAAATAGTGGAAGTGAATGGCTTTATTTCTAAAAATACAGAAATAGGTGTATGATATTTGCCTCCGAAACTCAATAATCAGCAATAAATTGTCGATAATGGTCGCTGATGCGACTTTTGAACTAACCCTAAGTCTTCAGGCAGATTTGGCTCATAACACGCTTGGTATATTAAGTTAAATGATTCGTTAGCTTTTTTATTCGTATAAAACAAATGCCGGTGCAGATGGGTTGTCCCTCGCATTTGCATTAATGCGATTTAAAAGACCAATTTTCATATGAAACTGTTTAAATGAGCTTCACGGCAATGGGGAAGTGAAACAGTTGAAACTAATTGAGAGAAGTTTCATATCGTTACGAGCGTGCAGAAATTAATGCATTTAAATACATATTTGGAGAAAAAAAGTAGTTGGTGCTGGTCATTTCATTCGTGCAACGTTGCGACATATTTCAAACCGTACACTGTGCCGCAGTTTATGGAAAGAATATATTCACAAAAAAGAAAGTGGTCTCTTGGACACTTTCAGAAAACTGTTGGCATTGCCTACAATACACAAAAACACTGTACTTAGTAATATGCCATATTTAAAGGCATTTGAAGTTGAAGGAATATAAATGAAATCTTAAAGAATTTCACCAGTACTAAAATGACGAGATGGATAGGAAAAGCTTGAAGTGGTAATTTGTGGAATTTTCTAATTTGGCCCGAACAAGAAATACAAACCCTGGCGGAAGCATGGCATTCAGCCCTAAAAGTTTTTTTGAACTCTTATGATAGCACAGAAAAATCTGTGTTAAGAATCTTCTGGCAGATTTTACTCCCAATAGGGATCATTCCGTACAATACTAACATTAATTTTTATAAAATAAAAAATTGTTCTCTATTTGTATATTACGATGGTCGCTGATCAAACCGTGACCTCCACCATTTTATTTAAACTCTACAAATCACTTGAAGTGTACTTGAACGCACCGACTTTGAAGCTAATTACAATCTTTATCGATTACACCATTCATTATTTCTCTCTTTCTGTATGCGCGATTGAACTCCCATCCCATTCTCCGGTGCTTCGCACCAATCGTTTGATATTTCCGTTCGGCATATAAAGTGTTTTAACACGCTCTTAACATTTTTATTATATAATGATTATTCAATGAAAAGCGTATATTATAGTTAAAGTTTTTTGTGCGTTACTATTTATTATTTATTTTTTTTAAATTCACACCACGAAACCAAAAATGCGTAAGCCCGACGCCCCGGAAAATGCGTTCAATTTATGGAAATATTTCCAACTGCGTCATCTTTGCGAATGAACAAATCCCTTGATGGCAAAGTAAACAAATTGAACAGTAGGTCACTAAATTTCAATTTTCTTTTTATTAAAATAATTTTGAACGTAAAGGTTTACACCATCGATTTGTCCAATTCCGCTGTGTTTTTGTTGTCGTTTTCGATTTTTTTTCGAGAAGTTCATCAAAGCATTGCCCGCCTGCTCCTTCCACCAAGGCCCTGCTGATCCTGATGCCTAGAATTTAATTTGCCGTGGGATGGCCGCACGGCCGATTGTTATAATGCGTTCTGTATGATGCTGCAGTCGAAACCTGATGCAACCTTGCTGATCTTGTTAGTGTTCTTCTTGGCAGAACCCAAAAACCGGAAAATAGGCGCAATAACACTTGCAACTCCTTGATAATGACCAAATACACATGGTATTATCACTAGAATGATTAAAATAAAAAATTTCATTTCTTAATATTAAAGATATTTCTTAAATAAAAAACAGAACTTATAAAGGCACAGCCAGCTTGCCGCTGGCCACATTTTTGACTGGTATTTAAATCAAGCAAAATGAAAGCTTTAGCTGATGTCTATGCAACGAATATCTGCTTTTTTTTTTCCCCCCGGCGGCCTTTTCTTCATCGGTTTTTGTCCTCCTTTCCTCGTCGGCTTTTCCCCGCGGCATTTTCTTCTCGGTTTTTTGTCCTTGCCCTTTCTCGTCGGCTTTTCCCCGGCGGGCATTTTTTTAATCGGTTTTTAGTCCTTGCCTTTCTCGTCGGCTTTTCCCCCGGCGGCAGTTCTTTTCTCATCGGTTTTTGTCCCTGCCTTTCTCGTCGGCTTTTCCCCGCGGCATTTTCGTCATCGTTTTTTGTCCTTCGCTTTCTCGTCGGCTTTTCCCCGGCGGCATTTTTTTATCGTTTTTGTCCTGGCCTTTCTCGTCGGCTTTTCCCCGGCGGCAGTTTTCTTCCTTCATCGGTTTTGTCTCCCCTCAACAAATCGACTGATACATTTTATGATTTTACGCATGTAATTGCAATTATATTTTGCTGCTTTTCATATTAAGTGTTTGCAATGTGCTGATCAACCGATAACCTTGAATCCGACCCATTGTGCACGGTCTAAGCCTATAATCGACATTGTTAGGTGCAATGAAAATGTATATGTAATAATAAAGTCATTTTAGTTTAGTTGGTTTTTTTTTTCCTTTTCCCCCGGTTCGACTCGCGCACCGGAATTCCCAACTTTTGATTCGCAACAATGACTTCCGTCCTACAGCAATTTTAACAAAATAAGACGGTTTGACAAAAAAAATGTTGATGAGATTTGCTATATAGGTGTTTTATTATTTAAATTACATAACATTTCTGGCCATGTAGACATGCCGTAAACTTCAAGGAATCCGTGAGCAGGACTGCGATTTGACTCAACTTTTCATTATGATACAAGAGCGGCTCCGGAGCGATTGTTTCATTGGGGTTGGAGTACTGGTAAACCTATGTATTTAGTGAGCTTAAATAAATTTATTTTGTTAGAACTATGATGTGAATATTATTTCTCCTCTTAAAATGGCTGTGGTTTGGGAAAAATAAATATAAATCGAATTTTATAACCTAATCAACTTACTAGATTAATAGTTTATATTTAATTAATTAAAATCATTCTTTCGGTACTGAAATTAACGCGCCTCTTTCCGGATCCACTATTCGGACTTTTTTGCACTTCGCCCACAATCCGGAACTATTTTTGCCTCATTCTGCCCACAATTCGGACTTTTTGCACTTTTCGCCCACAATCCGACTTTTTGCCTTCGCCCACATTCGGACATTCGGACTTTTTGCACTTCGCCACATTTTCGGCACGTTTTGCACTTCGACTCCCACGTTTGCATCGTCCAAGTTTTTTTCTTGTTTTTTCCTTTTTTGAAATTTATTTTATGTTATGTCTGTTTTGTTTGCGTACGAAATGCGCCTTTTTTTTCGTTTTCGTTTCTTCACTATTTGTTTTCTCCCCAAGGGCTAATTATTCATAAGCAGATCTTTTATTTTTTGTCTATTGTTAATTATTTATGAGCTAATAAATTAATAAGGGTTTTACAGTAATTAAAGCTTTTCGAAGATAACAATGTTTTTTTTTGTGTTCCATTTCCGTTTTTAAAATACGATAAAAGCTTTTTTATCTTACGCCAAACTACAAACCCAAATCAATAAATTCATGAAAAAAATTTTAAATTTAAAAATGCCATTGGGCTGTATCCGCAACAGGGTAGGCACGCAATTCCTCAAAATTTTATGCAGATCCGCAATTTTTCTAAAGCAATCATTGGCTGGCAAAAAATCATTATTTGGTCACAAATCATTTATTAAAAACAAAATTCAAGTAGTTCAAAAACCCACTTTTTACGAATTTTTTTTTAAAGGTTGAAGCAATTTCGTTAGTATTTTTTACAATTTAACGAGGCCACCGGACGACGAAAAACCACACCCGTAACACAAATAAAAAAAAAAAAAAAAAAAAAAAAATAAAAAAAAAAAAAAAAAAAAAAAAAAAAAAAAAAAAAAAAAAAAAAAAAAAAAAAAAAAAAAGAAAAAAAAAAAAAAAAATAAAAAAAATAAAAAAAAAAAAAAAAAAAAACAAAAAAAAAAAAAAAAAAAAAAAAAACAAAAAAAAAAAAACAAAAAAAAAACAAAAAAAAAAAAAAAAAAAAAAAAAAAAAACCACAAATAAAAAAAAACATAAAACAAAATAGGAGCCAAAATTGATTTTTTTTTTGGGTGGATAATCTTTAAAATCGGTTTATAACTTTTCAAATTTCCTGGCGTCGCTTAAACGGCAACATCGTCCTCACAATCTTTCATTGCAACCGGTGCAGTGTAAACAAGACCACCTCCAAGTCCTCATTTTTTGGAAATCCTATTTTTTGTGTAAATTAAAAAAATAATATTTGGGGAAAATTTGGCCAACAAAAATCAGCAATGCCTAAAATCCAGCCTCATTATAAATATGACAAATCCATCACTTTAATATTAGGCGTGAATTAGTGTTAATTACATGAACATTTATTTATTCAATCCATGAACCTTGTTCCTGACCGACAGCTCACAATTATAGTTGTCGTATTTCTTCGTACTTCTCATATAGTTTATTTTTTTTTATAATTTCATTGCTTTTAATTATTTATTTTCTTGAAATTTCTTAAGAATGTATAATGCCATTTTTTATTAAAAGAAAATTATTTTTTTAAATTATGTTCTTCTCTATGAATTTGCTTTTTTTCCTATAAATGTCATTAAATCAATTCCAAAGGTCCTAAATTGGTTGAGAAAAAATTCTAATACTCATCATGCACATTCTCCCATAAATCTTGGCGCGAATATTATTGGGCTAATGCTGTCACTTCAACCTGCTGAAACCCTTTTTAAATTTTCAGGCTGACATTAAGAATTATTCTTGTTAAAACAATTCAATATAATGACATACAATGATAAAATTTGGATTTCCGCATTTCGAATATTATATCACAAGTTCCTGGGTTAAAAAATTTTTTTACTTCAATGTAGGATAGTTTTATATGTTTTTTCTTCTTTCTTTGATTTTATCAACATGTTTTGAATGGTTATTTAAATAATTTATTTTTATTTTTGTCTCCACAATTAAATTAAGCTTTGAATAATACCTTGACAAAACTGTCACAAACAAAAAAAATGCAAAAACTGCCGGTATCATTTTAATAATTATAGTGTTTTAGATGCAATTTTTAATCTTTTTGAAGTATGCAATTTTAGTTGGTTGAATTATATAAAAAGGAAGGCACTTTTAGCATAGTTTTTTTAATTTCATTAGTAATTTATTTCTGTATAGGTTTTAAATTTATTAAAATCTATTGAACTTAATATTGCTACCGTCATTTTATTTTTTTAATTGGTATGTTTTTTTCTTTATTGGATATATGAACATTGCTTTTTGATACTTGTAAATATTTTAACATTAATTTATGCATTTCTTACTTGCAAAATATTTTATTAAACTCACTCATTTGTTAAACAAATATACTTTTGGACATAGTGAAGTTTATTTTATTTTGTTTGCATTTAAATATGGGAGAATAACAAACTAAAGCTGCTCTTTCCTCAATATTTTTGTTTTGGTGTTGCTAAATAGCAATAATTAAATGGTTTTACATATATTTTGTTTGTAATTTTCATTTTCTTGCTGTATATTTTAAATTAAAAAAATTTATTTATTTATTTGTTTTAAAACTTAAGGATTTTATGGCCAAATCTATACCATAATATACCAGAACTTTTCACCTGCCTTCCGTTTTGGTTGCCCAAAAATCCAATGAAAGCGGTGTGGTTGCCGGGTCCCTGCTTTCAAAATTTCCTCTATCGAAAAATTCAATTAAATATTTAAATTTACCTTATATCGAATTTTAAATATTATTTTTCTTAAATCTATTTTTTTTTTCTTTCATTGTAATTTTTTTTTGGCAGTGTGATGAAAGATTGGGTGTGAGTAGAAGCATTTTCGATTTCGGCCGACTTTCCTTGGCAACCACGGGCAAATCAAAATTCTGTCAAAAAGACGCTCAACCTTCAGGGATTCTGCGCCAAGTCTGGGTTTATTGACGTAAACATTTGGGGGCAGCCCGGTATCGCGACAGACCATGCATCTTGTTGCTTTGCAATTGGCTAATATCAATCTGAACATCGTTTGAATAATCTTTTTGTCTTGTTTATTTTCCGCTCTGAAACTTTATCCGTTCCGCGTGAAGTTCTTTTTTGATTTCCTATTTAAAGGAAAAGAGGGAGGGGTTCTGCACGCTGTGGTTTGAGGAAATAATGAAAAGTCGTGTGCACTTTTTTTATTGTCATCTTTATTTTAATGCTCCTATTAAATCTTTATGTG
Source organism: Heterodera filipjevi (assembly GCA_039877585.1). Classification (NCBI taxonomy): domain Eukaryota; kingdom Metazoa; phylum Nematoda; class Chromadorea; order Rhabditida; family Heteroderidae; genus Heterodera; species Heterodera filipjevi. The sequence goes on along the minus strand of JBDPZO010000219.1, from coordinate 16,536 downwards.
CTAAATTTTTGTTAAATGTATTTTAAAAATGAGACAGTAGTTTTTTGTGTTTGTTAAAATCCGCATTTTTTAATAAAAAATCCAAATTTGTCTTTCTTTAAACTACTTTGTTTTTATTAATCTCTTTTAATATTTCAATTCGAGAGATTATATCTAGTTGTTATCTTTCTCGAATGCTAATTCTCGTCCCCCACCAACCTAGATTTAATTTTCTGGGATGGTTTAGATCTTTTCCTTTGCGGACTTTTTTGCGATAAAATTATTCTTTATTATTAAAATTGGTTATTATGTTTAATTAAATTAGTTTTTGTTCTTTTCGTTGATGTTTAATTGTAAGCTTTGGTTTTATTATTGATTGTGTTTTTATAGAGATATGTATTTTCCCCAAATGCTTTTTTAGCTGAGTGGGTTTTATACATTTTTCATATAATTTTGAATCTATTTACCGTGTTTCATTTTTTATTAATTTTTCTCTGCCCTCGTCGACTTTTCAAAAATTCAATAAGGACTTCAAACTGATTTATCTTTTAATCTTTAAGTATGACAACATAATGGCAAATGCTAAAAAGGGGAAATATTGTGTAATATCTAAATTAATTTTTTCCTGTTCTAATTGATTTTTGTTTTTAATATTTGCCTTGGTTTTTTTTAAATTCGTTCTTGAGGGCTAGTACATAGTTTTTGCCAAATGATTTTTATTTCGTCGACTGAATATTTAAAAACCATTTTTATTAAAAGATGTATTTTTTTCAAAATTTTTTAACCGCAAACAAATAAAAGAAAATGAAATGAATAAAGTGCTGTTTTGAAATTTTGTTGGTGCGAACTTTGCGCCAAACATTTGTGACACATTTTTTTTCGTGTTCGATTTTCACTTATCGTAAAATAAACGTGTAGCCACTGCAAGTGTTTTAAGTGGGCCTGAAAAAAATAGGCCGTTGGTAAGTTTCATTATAATAATATAAAAGTTGTTGTCTCAATAAATGAAAAATTTTAAATTTTGGGTTTTTTTCAAGTGATAGATTGGCACAGACCATAGGAATTACTTCTATTTTAAAGCATGCTTTCCATCTTTGTTATAACATTTGTCCCCGAGGATAATTATAATTATATGAGTTTTTTTTATTTGTATTTTTTATTTAATTTAGATTACTTTTTCCGGGCTCTCTTCTGTAGGTGCTTATTTTGGTATATAATTAGTTACATTGATTTTAAAAAGTATTACTTATTTAGAAATATCATTGTTGGTTAAATTTATTTTTAATTTAAATATATGAGTCTGCTTTAAAGCCGTACGTTTTAAAGATAAACTGAGTTTACACACATTTAAAAATTTTATTAGACAACTATGGCTTTAAACAAAATTTGAATCTTTTATTTAATTAAAAGTGCATTTAAAAAAAGAACCTTGGCCTATCTGTACGGTTACTTTATCAAATTCTGTAAAACTATTCTGGTTAATTAACGCAGATTTATGTTATACTGAAATTATTTTAATGTTATTTTGGCTTATTAAAATATCTCTTATAATTTTATAAACTTTTATGTCTGTGGGCGAGATGTATACACACTGTTGGTATGGTACACACGCCTTCGGATTTTTTCTATATACTTAATTGATTTTAAAATTTTAAACCTAAAAATCAATTTCAATTTGTGACACGGGCGGGTTCATTTGATTGCTGTAAGGAAAAAAATTTATTAACATTTCTTGTCCTTGTATTTATTCATTATTATTAAAGGCTTCAATTGTCGTCTTCATACCTAAAATGGTAATTATTAGTTTAATTATTGAGTTTTTATTCAATATTTTAGCTGAATGCTTCATTTCCCAATTAAGGATTAATCCATTGTTACATTCCTATGATTCATTCTGTGTAATTAGTGTTCCAACGCAACATTGAGTTTTTTTTATTATTATTTTTTCTCATGGATTTAACTTTAAAAAAAAAATTTAAAGATGGCATAGTAAGTTTGGAATTTGTTGTGTAGGGCACTCCTTAAATTTATGTCAATATATTATATAAATACTTGTTGTTTTGTTATTTGTAGTAACCTTTTATCTAATATAGTTTTAATTAGTGTCTTGTCTTCGTTATTAACACTAAAATTAAAACTGATTTTGTAGGCTTCTTAAATTTTTGTTGGATTGGAATATAATTCCTGTTATTAGTCCCCGAATAATTAAATCTCAATGTAAAGTTAGGCATCTCAAAAAATTTTAATCACACAAGTTCAGAGCCAACTTTATTTTTACGAATAAAATGTACCTAACTTATGTTTGCTTTGGTTTTGTTTATTACAATACTTTCATTCAATAAAAATAATGTTTTCCTTGAGCATAGTCTTTATTCATGGATCTTTAAAAATTCATATATTTTTTGTTGTGTCAACTCGAATAAACTGAGTTTTGCTGTAAGCGAGTACTGGGACATTCTTTCTTTATTTAAAGTTTTGCGTATTGAAATTAAAGATAACTAGTTCGTGGTTGTATTTTCTAAAATTTTGATGTGTTGATGTCTAAGTTAATCATTAACTTGGTTAAAAAAGTTATGCAATCCTAGAAAAAACATAACCATTATCAAACACGATATAAAATGATACATTTTCTTGCTAAAAGGTAGAGATATTAGAACATGAAATAACTTTAGGTTTAAACTTCCATATCTTTTGGAAATTGACTATTTAGTTTAAGCAGATTAATTCGCCATCGAGCCAAGCGTTTTATATCATGTTTTCCTGCAATTAAAATTCAATTTCTTATATATTTTGTCTTCCATTTCAATCAGTAGAATCAATTTAGAATTTTAATAATTAGTTAAAATTTTTGAAAAAATTATTGGTAAAACCAAATTTAAATACACCCTACACAACGGACCAAAAACAATATAGTTGGCAAGTTTTGGCAAATACTGTTGGGTAATGGTATAATTAATGTTTGTAAAATTTTGAAACAATCTCATAAAAAGTTACATACAACGAAAAATTTAGAAATGAAATACACCGTGCACCGAAACATATCAACTTGAAATACTTTTCGCCAAATTGAAATATAAAACAAAATAGCTAATTCGATTATCAGAAAAAGTATTTTCAAATAATACCAAAAAAACAAAAGTAATGAAAAAGAAACAAAAAAAATCACCAGTAAACGAATTCTTGTAAATTTTCCTTAAATATATTAATTAGACTACTTCCATGCTTTACCTGCCCTTCCTCAAACGTGCACTATATATCCTATGTCTTTCTAGTGTTGACATTTCATGAATCAAGAAAGACTCGACAGTGAGTGGGGGCAAACTTACATACATGGTATATATAAGGAAAAGCGGAATACTAAGTAAACATATCGTGTATAATTCATAAAAAAATAGCCAACACCAAAAGGACACTAACACAATCATGCCGGAATAAAAGAAAGAAAGAAAACGTTAAAACTGGAGCCCTTAACTATAAAAATAAGCGGGGTTTTTGCCATAATGTTATTTTGAAATCTTGTAATGGTGCAATTTATCCGAAAATTCAAGAAGTCAAGTATTACAAAAATGCGAAATCGGTAAAAGCAAAATACCGGCAGTTACAATTTTTGTGAATAAACTTGAACTTATTTAACTAAGATTTTACAAAATTTTGAGTAAAATATTCTAAAAATATTGAGCATGTCAGAAGCGCAATTTTCGAGCAACTTAGATTTCACTGGGCCAAAAACAAACCAAAAGGTCAAATAAAAGATGCTCTGCTGTTAAGTCTATCCTGGTAAAGTTTAAAAAGCAGAAAATGTAAACCTACATTTTTATGTATATTTTAAAAAGAATGGAAAAATAAAATTTATAAGTATTTTTAATTTTCATCTTTATGGTTAGGTTTTTATATGATCATGAAAATTGGTCCTACTTGTTTCTACTTTCATTAAATTGGTTAGATTTAGAAGTATTTCATAGTAACACTATCTATATGTTTGCATAGTTTGTTTTTTATTTTTTGAATTATAAAACATTGCGTGTAACCCTTGTTTTAATATTCTTCCAAACTGTTAACATCCCAGAACGAAGCAACACATGTTGAAATCTTTTATTCTATTAATAAAACCTACTGATTTTTTTATTAAATTTTTTTTAGATAACAATTGTTAATAATCATTCTTTTTTATCATTGATTCTCTTCTTATTACATTATAAATTTGTCTTTATGCCAAAATAGTTAATTGTATATTTTTTGTTTTTTTGTTATGTGTTTTTTTTGCTATTCTGCGTCTTTCTTGAGCCAATGAGGCTAATTGTGTGCCCGCCTCATGCTTCGCGATTTTATTTAATGCTTTTATTCCATTTATAACGCAATTTAAAATTTAATATATATATAAATTTTTTAAATATTAAAAAATTTTTAAAACATAATAAGTGGTATTTTATATAAAAAGCTGTAATTTTTGCTTTGCTTTCTCTATATACTTATTTCTGTAGATTTTTTTATTTGCAATTCCAAAAATTCTTTTTTATCAAAGTTATCTTGTATGCATTGGGTAGGAATTTTTGCCACGCTTTCCAGAAAAAAATTAAAAATTTTTTTATGCATTTTTGTGAGAAATCTCAGTCTTTAATTTCAATAAACTTAGAAACAAATGAAATAGGTTTTGAATTAATTAATAATCTCCATTATCTTTTGCTTGGGGTTTCTAATCCCATCATAGCAAGAAATTTTAAATATTTTTAAAATTGTCTTTTCCAAAAATCATAGGGTTCAATTTAAAATTAATCAAACTAACTTATCCCCAAATTGAATAATTCATAATTGAACATTTTATGACAATTCTTTACAAATTTCATTTTTTTAAATTTTGGCGGTGTATATTGACCCGACCGTCGGACTCCTTTTAGTTAAGATTTTTCAAAAAGTCAAAAACTCACCTTATTTTTGGTCAAAAACTACGTAGTAAATCATACCCAGATTCTCAAATTTTCCCGGCAGCGCCTCTCGGCACCGCCAAGCTTCAATTCGCTTAGGTTTTCTGAAAATCTACTCAAACTCCCCAAAATTGTCATTTTTTTCAAAATTTTTCTATTATTTAAAAAAAAAATTTGGCTTGAGGGAAGAGGAATGATTCATTTAGACTTTACGAATTACTTTATCCTTTCTTTTGATGAGTTATAAGTGATTGAAGAGAATGTGAATGGAATAAAAATAATTCAAAATTTTCTCGGTTTTCAAGAAAAAAATTGCTTCAAAAAAGCGGTTTGCCCCGCCCTCATCTTCAAATTTCTCAGTTTTTATTAGCTTGGATTAATTCCAGAATAATAGGGATCGTTTTTGATATTTCATAATAAACTTAAATTTAAATTTAATTCTTGAACGCGCTACGTGGCCTATTTCGTGGTTTGTCAGGTACTTAATTTGTTCAATAAAAAGCAACAACATTTTAATTACCAGAGCTTTAAATAATATTTGGCTTTAAAAATTTGAATCAAATAAAAAATAAATACCCTTCAATTCGCCTTAAGACGCCTCATAGCCATTTTAATATTATCGACATAAATATATAATGCAAATTTACATATTGTTATTTTTAAATATATTTGGCTAAAGTTTGTGTCTAATTCATGAGTTATTTATTTTTAGAGTTCTTACTTTCGAGACTTACAAAGAATATACTTTTAATTTTATAACAGCATTTTTCATGTTAGGTCCACGTCTTTTTTCAAAGTTGTCCTCAATCTTATTGAGTTGCGTAAAACTGTTTTAAATTATTACAAATTTTTTGTAGACACTAACATATGCTAGGAGCTCTTATTTGGAATTAAATTTAAATGAGTTATTTTGGCCAAAATCGATAACAACATTTTCCACACACTTTTTTAAACATAGTTATAATGGGGATTTGACTTCAAAAATTTTGTATTCTTTATTACATTTTAATATAAAAAATTTTAAAGTTTTTATTTTTATATAATATTATATTCAGTTTATACATGACAAATTAATTTATTAATGTTATCAGAAGAGCGTCGTGATAATTTTATTCACATTACAAATAGAAAGTTTTTTTCAGAAGCAAGACGTGCTGCAGATAATTTTAAATTTACCATTATATCTTAAGTTTGACAAAAAGGAATATTTTTATTTACAGGTACATTTTTTTATCGAAAAAATGGCTGCGTGTGGCGGAGGAGGAAAGCCCAGTGAATTTTCACGATGCCGGAACGGGAATTTCCGCGTTTATTTAAAGCTGTCCTGCCAAATAATAAATTCTCCCTTGCAATACTTTATCGGATTTAAAACCATCATTATAGTCTGACAGCTTGCTGAATTACCATTTTATTGTCTGCATTAAAAGTAGGCAGGGAATTTCTCAGATTTAAATCCAATTACTCTGATTATTGGTTCATTATTTTTTGGTTCACATATATTTTAGTCTTTAAAATTTATGTTAACTTGATCTCTTCTTCTAATAATGTATAGTAGATTTATTATTTGTCGGAACCTTTTGAAAGGTTTTTTTGGATTCGGCTTTTCTTTACCGTAAAGAGGGTTTTTAAGCAAACAAGAACTTTTTAGGAAAAATCTTCCGACTGACTTTTTGATTCTTTTATCATGTCTGTAGAAATTGGTCTGTGATTTTTTCGATTTTAAACTTACAAATGTTTGGTGGGACAAGCAATTTTCGGATTTCGTTTCACGTATTTTCATTATACTTTTCTTTGGTCCGTAAAGCTATTTTTTATCTTTGGTTACTGCTTATTTTATTATTTGTTTAACAAAAACTAAAATTTCTATGCAAAAATTCGATGACAGAAAAAAGCTGCAAGGAATGGTATGGAATAAATTAAACGAGGTGTCCACCAACGCCAAGCAAAATTTTCTTCTCCTAATTTGACGTCACTTTTTTTCATTAAGTTTAGAATGGAGAAAGAAATCTCTAAAAAAATTTCATTTAAAAACATTAATTTTGGGTGCTAAATCTTTTGGAATACTTTTTATTGAATAATTCTTTCATTTTGAAATTTAAATAGATATTTTGTACATGTTTTAATATATCAAAAAAAGTTATTTTGAACTATTCATCGTTGTGTCTTTGAACAATAACATTGGCCAAATGATTTCAAGACATGTTTATTAAAATTTTTATCTTTTTATGAAAAATCTTATAAATTTTTACTATTTTATTTTTAAATGCTTGTTGGAATGGCGCATAGACCGTAAATGGTTGTTGAATTTTTAATTTATGAAAAAATAAATTTATAAAAAAGTAATACTTAATTGCTTACTAAAATTTCAATATTACTAAGTGGCAATTATTAAAATAAGAAGTATGAAAAGGTTATGCATCGTTGCGCCTCTACATTTGCCGCGCTATTTGCGCGCACAAAATTCTGCGCTGCTAAACTTGCGCCCGATTTGGGAGCTTCTGTAAATAATTTGTTAACATGGCCGAAAGTCGGGCGTTAATATGCGGGGCGTCACATGTACGGCGCAATGTACCGGGCGCAAATGTGCCAATTGTGTGTGGAAGGTACTTTGGCAAATGGAAAAAAGGAAAAAAAACGGAGAAAAAAGAAGAAATAAATCATATTCATTAAGAAAATATTTCATTTAGTTTGAAATATATTCCAAAATAAAGCATTAATAAATCATTTCTACCCATTAATATAATTTAACTACAGGTGCTTACTGTTCGAGTGCAACCGTAAGGAAGGGAGTGACAATGTCGCAGTAAATGAAGTATAGCAGATTTAGGTATGGGTCGGCCTTAGCCAAAACTAGAAATAGGTTGAATTCGTGATTCAATAATTATTTTTAAAAGAAAAATATATATCAACAAAAAATTTCCATATCAATTCTTTTGAAATAATAATATTATAGGGTGACTGACATCATTTGCGCCCCTACATTTGCGCTCGCCCGCACATTGCGAAGAGGCGAAAAAAAAACAATAACGTGCCGATTAGGTGCGTCTGGAAAACTTTGAAAAATTTGCGCCCGGACTTTTGCTTCCATTAGTTAACAAATTTATTTCACCAAAATCTCTTTCCCAAAGACTAACGAAGAGTTACCTTGAAATTATCATTAGTCATCCAATACAGAATCATGCATGTTCCCAAGTTTTCGGCAGAATTAAGCTGCGTCTACAACCTCCGTGTCTAAACTAAGTTTTCCTCCAATCATCCAATTATAGGGCTCAAATGTAGGGGCGCAACGATGCATAAACCTAAATAGAATAATTAAATAAAATAAAAATTTAGAAAAAAAGAAAAATAAAAATCTATTCTATGCCATCTTGTTTTTGTCGTAATTTTACTTTTAAAAACAACATAAGTTAAATTTTAATGGCGAAAATAAGGTAAATTAAGAATTATTAAATTGTGTTTAGGTTATTGTCAATAAATTTAATATGGAAAAACTGAAGTTAGACCTATCATAATAAAGAGTAATTTGCTTAAGCTATGGCCAGGAAATTTCTCAGGACTAAAGAACCGATAAAAATGAAATATAAAGGAAAAGATTAATTATCAAAATAATGAGAAACAATTATTAAATAAAAAAATAATAAAGTACACAGCCGCTAAAATTATTTGCTTTTATACGGCAATTTGTGCCACACTACGGATACGGATTTTAGCCGTCTATACTTATTGCCGATTCTAGTTGAGCATATTTGGTCTTCTTTATATATTTTTAACTTGTTTACGAACATTTTGCTGTTATGAATGATGATTTAGGTATTTTTTAATTGATTATCACTCCATGCAGATCAATTTCACCTTTTCCTTGAATTAACCAACATTCTCTGACATACTTATTTTGTTATTTTGCATGAGAATTTTTTTATTCTTTAACCATTTTATTTTTTTTATTTACTTTTAGTGCAAGAGTTCATTGTATGACAGCGCCTTATAAAAGAAAAAGTTTTTTTTTTATTTATATGTATGAGGTAGGTTACTTTTATTAGTACTAAGTAAAGATAAGTTTAATTTAAAATTTCAGCATTTGTTAATTAACTCGATAGAACTCTATAAACTAACACATTACTTGAAAAGAAAAGCCAAAAATGTTTAGGGAAATTATGTAAAGGATTAATTCTTAAAATATTTGTAAATAATGCCGCATTTTCTTTTTGAATTTAATATTTAAATATTTATTTATTCTTTCTAAATTAATGCATAAAATTTTTTTTTGAATATTTATAATGCCACTTAATAGTCCTTTGTTATTTTTTGTTCAGTTTTTTAATTCGGCTAGCGCACTTTTAGTCCACGTACTATTGCCACAGAACGCACAGTTCTTTCGAGTTCTTGCTGTTCATAACAAAAATTTGGTTTTTGACTTTTTGTTTAATAAAGACTATTCCTTTTTTTTTAATTTATGCAATGAATTTTTCTATGCTTTTGATATTATTAATAATTATTATTTGGTTTAATTTATTTTTTTTATATAAAGACTTAATTATGCGTTGATATTATTGCTATTTAAAATTAAATTTTGTCTTTACTCTTTTGAAAAAATTGGATAATTTTTTTAGTTTATTTAAATGCTATTGATATTTTAAATTTTTACCATCTTTTTAAATAGACGAACCACAAAAACATAAATTGGCAAAAAATGGATTAAATGAGAAAGGTTACGGAAAAAATTGTGAATGGTAAAATGTTAAAGCGGCACAAATTCTTGCCAACTTGGCAAACAAGGAGCCGGCAAGGCAAAACAGCCATTATAAAAGCCCTACCAAATAGGTAGAGGCATCAGTTCGAGAATAAGCCGAGGATGTATCTGCGAAAACTCTTTTAGTAAATCACTGTCTCTTGAAGCTTTTTGTAATATTTTACATTGGGTCACCGATCTGTTGTCTTTCCCCAGGTTACACTAATATATCATTTGCTTCTCATCGGACTCTGAAAAGTGTGCTTATTTCAAACTATTGGGTTTTTTGAATATTTGCGCCCCGACATTTGCGCTCCGACATTTGCGCCCCGACATTTGTGCCCCGACATTTGCGCCCCGACAATTGCGCCCCTACGTTTGCGCCCCGACATTTGCGCCCCAGCATTTGTGCCCTACATTTGCGCCCCTACATTTGCGCCCCGACATTTGCGCCCCAGCATTTGTGCCCTACACTTGCGCCCCTACATTTGCGCCCCTACGTTTGCGCCCCGACATTTGCGCCCCAGCATTTGTGCCCTACATTTGCGCCCCTACATTTGTGCCCCGACATTTGCGCCCCGACATTTGTTCCCCGACATTTGCCCCTTACATTTGCGTCCCTACATTTGCGCCCCGACAATTGCGCCCCTACATTTGCGCCCCGACATTTGTGCCCCGACATTTGCGCCCCGACAATTGCGCCCCGACATTTGCCCCTTACATTTGCGTCCCTACATTTGCGCCCCGACAATTGCGCCCCTACATTTGCGCCCCGACATTTGTGCCCCGACAATTGCGCCCCTACATTTGCGCCCCGACATTTGCGCCCCGACATTTGTTCCCCGACATTTGCGCCCCGACATTTGTGCCCCGACATTTGCGCCCCGACATTTGCGCCCCGACAATCCGGTTCCGGAGCCGAGAAATCAAATTTGCCTAACACTAGTCACAATACAATGCATGATGACGAGGTTTACACCGAAATGTTCTCCTACTTTAATCAGTGTTTCTATATCTGAGTTTCGAATAACATCAACTTTATAAAAATTAGTGGGTAATGAAAAAACGAACAAACTTTAAAAACAGCTTGGCGCTGCCGGAGGTGCTTTTGAATTTTACATTATTTTGTTTAAGGAAAATGAAATGTTTTCCCAAAACTTAACTAAAAGCAAATTTCAGAAAAATTTTTAAAACCCCATTTCTTTATGCAACAAAATTTGCGGACTGGGTATTTGTGCAAAAAATTAAATTTATATTTCTTCAAAATCAAAAAAAAAATGATAATCCAATAAACAAACACATTTATAAATGGACAAAAAGATGCTTAACAACAATCAAAAATTAAAAAATATTTTTAATTAAAAAAACTAATTGAAGCAAAAATAGAAAAAAGTAAATTGAAATATACTGGAATAAAAGGTGATACACCTTGATTAAAAAGATAACTTTATTATTTTAAAATATTTAGCACTCAAAATAAAATGCTGTTATTAAATAAGGCTTTAAATATAATTTCTAAAAAAGGATTTCATCACTGTTTTATAAATTAATAGAAATCATTAATTTGCACAACGGTAATTTCGACCTCCTCCTTATCATCATCTACAACAAACCTTATTCTTGGGGTAATGATGATATAAAAAAAGAAAATTAATAACAAATTACTTAACAGAAGAGCTAAGCTTATTCAACCTTAAGGGAAAAATTATTTAAGATGATTTTTTTTATCAAAATTATAAGGAGATATAAAAAGGACAAAAGATGAGAACAAATTACAATACCCGGAAGAAAATTCACACAATACCAACGCAGGGTTGAGACAACCTTAGCGTGAAGAATTAAGGTTACAAGTTATAGGAATTTAATATTTTCGATTAATTATAATAAGATTTAAAAAAAGCGCAAAAAATAAATACATATATAAAAAATACATAAGAAAATATCGCTCTAATACCAAGAAGGTGAAAAAATTATTGCACTTTGGTAATATGGATGTAACAATTTTGGTTCCTATTAAGCTCAATAAGACTTAATATCATTATTTAGCCAATTGAACTTTCATATTTCCAAAAGGATTTAACTAGAAACAAATTTTGTTCAAACCCCTCAATACGGGGAATACGGCTGCTTTTATTTCCTTCACCGAAGATCTCCCGCAAAAAAGGCGAAGCGAAGGACAACAACCTCAAAAAAAAATAAATAACGTTCAAAAAATTATTAATTGAATAAAAGTTTCCTTGTTTAAAAACACAAAAGAAGGCATGTCGTTTTTTTTTTTTGACTTAGGGTTTTACTCCGTAGCAATCGGTTTAATTTCAGAACGAAATTATTTAATTCGCAGCTCTAATAAAAGGTCAAATAAAAAAGAAAAGAATATATATTACTTATTCATTGCAAAAGTTAATAATTTTTTATGAATTAAAGAGTTATTCTAAAAGAATGCGTTAACAAAATAATTATCGCTTGGCCGAAAGGAGACATGCCATGTTGCTCATAATTTATGCATTATTCTTTTAGAATTTTTAATTATTTGTCAGGTTAACTGTATAATATATTTTCCCTAATTACACAGTAAAAAAAAACTCGAGACACTAAATGTATACATATTAATCTTAATCTATTGAACTATCAATATTTATTGAAATTAATAAGAGAGAATAACCAAAAATATAAAACTGAGAAGACTATAATGTTTGCTATATGCAGTACAAAAAAAAATTAAAAAAAATTGAAATAATTAAAAAAATAAGAGAATAATAGATTACTATATGTGAAACCAAAAAAGAAGCTATACCTGCTTATAAAAAAATATATTGGAAAAGATTCAAAGTGTTAATTTAAAAAATAAAACCAATGCAATAATTATTAAACCAGATCAGCCGACACGAGGCTGGCCACATAATGGCAAGCTACCACAAGAGGCAATAAAATTATTAAAAAAAAATACTTTTAGCCAAGAAAAGTTAAAATGTAATTAAAAATAAAAAAATTTTTAATTGTAAATGATAACAAAATAAGTGCTAATTAAAAAGTTCATTGAATAAGTTTCAATTAGTTTATCACTCTTTATCATAATGAAAGTTGAAGTATTTTATAAAGAATGAAAGGAGTTCCAGTAAAGAAATATGGACGAGATTAGCTTCATTGATCGAGAAAACAAAAATAATAAAAAAGCAAATATTTCAGGAGAAGATGCGTTGCAAATCCACATCAAGCGTAAAGAAAGTGTAATGCCAATCGTTATTACACACAAGAATCCAAAGAACAAATATACAAGGTGCGATTTAAGTCCCGCAATTTTGAAAAGGAATTAATTTCTTCAAATGAACATTAAGAATAAAGTTTTAAGTAAAAAAACTAAATAAAAATAAATAAATTTCGAATATAAAAAACAATACCTTACAATTCATAATGTACGTACGAAAAATAGTTTTATCTCATTATCGTTTAAACTTTAAAAGAATAATAAAAATGACAAATTTAAACAATAACAGACTCAAAATAAGTTCAATAACACCTGTAAAAATATGCAAATTAAATAACAATTAACAAAAATAAAATGCATAAACAAATGTTCAGGAAAAACATAAAAAATGATTATTATACAAAACTAAAAATTTAAAATATTTTACCAAAATATAAGTTACTATAATAGGCACCAAAAAATTACAAAAAAAAAGCATGAAAAATAGGCAATTAAAAATTTTGAACGCACATTTCCAAACGTTTGAAAGACAAAAAAATTTTTCAAGCATTTTTTTTAGTCAAAATCACATTGAAACACTTTCCTTTCCCTATCACAGAAGAAAAGCGAAAAATTAAAAATTTGGAAATTATAAAAAATTGTAAAAGCCGAAACATAAGGGTCTCTTATCATTTTTTTGCCATTTTTTTATGAAATTTTTTATATTATGAAAAGCCACCCAAAATGCCAAAAAAATGCACTAAAATGGTAAATTCCAAACGGAATTTGCCACGAAAATCCCGAACACAAAAAAGGTATTATAAAAGTCATCGTCGAAGCTTCAACCCTCTTCTGTATTAAGTGAGCTTTCTGTCATAAGACGCATATGGGTTTGGAAAATAGACATTTACGCCGAATTGGCGACAGTACCACTCCACCAAGGGGCAGGCGGAAGTTATGCATACCAAAAGAAAGCTCTTTCCGAGCTGAACAAGATGATGATTAAAATATTTTATTCTGTTCAGGTACAAAGGTGTAAGGATAACTTCGGATAATGCGTCAAGGTAAGCAAGCAGATACATTGCTCGCACTACTAGAAAACAAGCAAGCCTAAACAGAAATTAATAAAAATAATTTATTTTAGAATATAATATGTGATGACAGACATGTCACAATATTACCGCTATTAGTGTTGAAACTGTTAAAGAATCTATCTAATATTGCCAACGATAAAAGCATAGACAATGCTCTTCTGTTTTAAGTGAGCTTTCTGTCATAAGACGCATATGGGTTTGGAAAATAGACATTTACGCCGAATTGGCGACAGTACCACTCCACCAAGGGGCAGGCGGAAGTTATGCATGCCAAAAGAAAGCTCTTTCCGAGCTGAACAAGATGATGATTAAAATATTTTATTCTGTTCAGGTACAAAGGTGTAAGGATAACTTCGGATAATGCGTCAAGGTAAGCAAGCAGATACATTGCTCGCACTACTAGAAAACAAGCAAGCCTAAACAGAAATTAATAAAAATAATTTATTTTAGAATATAATATGTGATGACAGACATGTCACATTATTACCGCTATTAGTGTTGAAACTGTTAAAGAATCTATCTAATATTGCCAACGATAAAAGCATAGACAATGCTCTTCTGTTTTAAGTGAGCTTTCTGTCATAAGACGCATATGGGTTTGGAAAATAGACATTTACGCCGAATTGGCGACAGTACCACTCCACCAAGGGGCAGGCGGAAGTTATGCATACCAAAAGAAAGCTCTTTCCGAGCTGAACAAGATGATCATTAAAATATTTTATTCTGTTCAGGTACAAAGGTGTAAGGATAAGTTTTACACTTCGGATAATGCGTCAAGGTAAGCAAGCAGATACATTGCTCGCACTACTAGAAAACAAGGAAGCCTAAACAGAAATTAATAAAAATAATTTATTTTAGAATATAATATGAGATGACAGACATGTCACATTATTACCGCTATAAGTGTTGAAACTGTTAAAGAATCTACCTAATATTGCCAACGATAAAAGCATAGACAATGCTCTTCTGTATTAAGTGAGCTTTCTGTCATAAGACGCATATGGGTTTGGAAAATAGACATTTACGCCGAATTGGCGACAGTACCACTCCACCAAGGGGCAGGCGGAAGTTATGCATACCAAAAGAAAGCTCTTTCCGAGCTGAACAAGATGATCATTAAAATATTTTATTCTGTTCAGGTACAAAGGGTTAAGGATAAGTTTTACACTTCGGATAATGGCGTCAAGGTAAGCAAGCAGATACATTGCTCGCACTACTAGAAACAGGAAGCCTAAACAGAAATTAATAAAATAATTTATTTTAGATATACTTTGAGATGACAGACATGTCACATTATTACCGCTATAAGTTTGAGACTGTTAAAGATCTACCTAATTTGCCAACGATAAAAGCATAGACAATGCTCTTCTGTTTTAAGTGAGCGTTTCTGTCATAAGACGCATATGGGTTTTGTGAAAATTGACATTTACGCCGAATTGGCGACAGTACCACTCCACCAAGGGCAGGCGGAAGTTATGCATACCAAAAGAAAAGCTCTTTCCGAGCTGAACAGATGATGATTAAAATATTTTAGTCTGTTCAGGTAACAAAGGTGTAAGGATAACTTCGGATAATGCTTCAAGGTAAGCAAGCAAGATACATGCTCGCACTACTAGAAAACAAGCAAGCCTAAACAGAAATTAATAAAAATAATTTATTTAGAATATAATATGTGATGACAGACATGTCACAATATTACCGCTATATAGTGTTGAAACTGTTAAAGAATCTATCTAATATTGCCAACGATAAAAGCATAGACAATGCTCTTCTGTTTTAAGTGAGCTTTTCTGTCATAAGACGCATATGGGTTTGGAAAATAGACATTTACGCCGAATTGGCGACAGTACCACTCCACCAAGGGGGCAGGCGGAAGTTATGCATACCAAAAGAAAGCTCTTTCCGAGCTGAACAAGATGATCATTAAAAATATTTATTCTGTTCAGGTACAAAGGTGTAAGGATAAGTTTTACACTTCGGATAATGCGTCAAGGTAAGCAAGCAGATACATTGCTCGCACTACTAGAAAACAAGGAAGCCTAAACAGAAATTAATAAAACGTTTCAATTGGGAAAGAGGTCTTCGTCTCGTACCGTTTCGGTTAAACGGCCCTAGATAATTTGTTTCAAACTAATTTAAGAGCGGATTTAATGCGTTCAAATTTTGTTCATCATCAAAAAGTGCCCTTAAATCTGTGAGCGCATCTTCAATATGTTGAGGCGGAACAAATGACAAAATCATTTTGGAATGCAACTTAATTTGTGGATCATTTTTGTATTGAACAAGCAAACCCAATTCCGCAACTTTTCCTTCATTGAATGATTTAAATGAAAAAACATCCATGCAACTGGGCATGCGGCCAAACTGCTTGTACACTCTGAAAAAGACTGATTTCGAAATCCAATCAACGGAATTGGGCTGCCATTCGGGTTTTAAGTTTTGATTGCATTAAGCACTTTTTCGTAAACAATTTTATCATGAACACAAACAACCCAGCTGTCATAAAAAAGTTTGGTTTGTTTTGGGGCTGTGGTATGACAATGGGTGACCCGCATATATTGGAAAAAATGGAATGGCCAGAACAGAATGGGAATATTGTTGATGTTATTGCGAGATGAATTCAGATTT
>JBDPZO010000217.1:0-11155 GCA_039877585.1 Heterodera filipjevi | reverse complement strand
ATTTAGCACATTTTCTGAGTTGCTGAAGAAAATTTCAAAAATGATTATTTAATTAAAATAAGAATAACATTTATCTTTATTAAAAAGAATTTTTTTTTATATTATCTTAATTTAAAAATGTAAATTGGGTCTAAATTGTCCTGGTTTTATTGTTTTTATTATTCATTTGCTTTATGATTAGAGATACTAATATTATGTTATTTAGTTTAGGTCTATGTAGTATTTAAATGTAAGAATAAGCTTTTAATTAGTTTTGTGGGGCGATTACTATGCCATGAATGGTGTTGCCACAATTCGTGCTTGAATATTAAGAAATCAATATGTAAGGGTTTAGTAAGTTATTTGTTTATTAGATTTTATTTACGTGTAGATTTTCTCTTTATTACGTGCGCTAACTTAACTATTTTAAATCGTATTTAATTGTTTTAAATAAAGTTTATGGGTAAATTTTTTAAATAAGTTCTTTATTATTTTAACATATTTCTCATTACAAAACCGATGAATATTTTTTGTTGTTGATGAATGAGATTAAATTATCTGTCTATTTCTTTTTTACATAAAGTACATTTTTATTCACATAAAAGTAATCATCCTAGTCACTCCAATAAAATTTACTACCGATTCGTAAATAAACTTCTCTAGATTTTGTGGTCTATAACCTCCAATTTCAAAAATTTGATTAAGTATATAAAAATAGTTAAATAAGTGAAAATTGATATCCTCTTTAGAAAATCAAACCTTTTCTATAAACTGTAAAAATGGTTTTTTAAAAAGCACCAGGAATGTAGAGGATCGGATTTTATCTGCTAAATAGTTTCATTGTAGAGAAATACAAATAAAACACTTTATTAGAGATACATAGATAGTTTTTACAAGATTTTTTGTATTTCTTAGATTTGAACACCTAAAAACCTATTGCAAATAGAAACATGCTTTTAAATTAAATAAAATATAACAAATATTCTGAAATTTCCGTTTTCAAAAAATAATTCCTTCAAAAAAAAAATAGAAAAAAACCTATGCAAAATTTAAAAACAGAACCCTACAATTCAATTGGTCCATTAAGCGGACGATCCGTTCAAGTTTTGAGTTATCTTAGACCTCATCAAAAGACAATTTTAAAATAACATGGAAAAACCGGAAGATTTAAAGTGCCGATTATAATTTAAATCATGTTAGGAATTTATGTGTATACTAAAAAAAAGAAAGGTCATAATAGAGATGTAATAGAAATACTCAGGCCATACATAGTTAGTACTTCTAAATTACTAATGAGAACTAAATCAAAAAATAGCACCAAAAATGTAAAAAAAAACAAAAAAACCAAATAATAAAATTCAAAAAACTTGAATAAATTTACTTAACCACATTGAATAAAATGTCGAAGGTCAATTTTGTTTAAATTATATATGACTCTTAAAAATATGATATTTAATCATACTAAACAAAATATATATTAATATGCAAGTTACCAATCGGCGGATTTGATTCTATTCTTATATATATTAATCGTATTAAAATTTTTTGAGTATAAAATGACTATTATATGGGATTTTATACTACATGTAACCTTATGTCACACTCAATTGATTCAACGAAATAAAATATAAAAACGGACACACATTAATTTTGGTTGAAAAAAAATCATTCAACAGAGACACCACTACCTAATACTTTAAAACATTGAAAACTAAATTATTAATTATTTATATTAAAACACTGCAAGTCAAAGAATTATTTAGGATGCGAAGTGGACAAGAAAATACCAAAATAACAACAAATTGGAAAAGTTTTGTGAAAAAGATTTTGTTAAATAAATAATATTTGATCAGCATTAAGTAATTGCGCAAACAAACTTATTTTATCACTTCTATGAATATAATAAACTATCATTTTAGATTGTCTGCTTCAAGTACAGTTTATAAATAAGTATAAAAGTTAATAAGATTCAATTTATTAAGCTTTAAGATTACTATCGTTTATTACTTGTCGCTAAATTGTTTTTTTCTTAGTGGACAACTGATGGATTTGTTATTTTGTAGAAAACTCCTTCTCAAAATATATAGTTTTTTTTGGGTGGTCACAAACTGCTATGTCTGGGTTACAACAAAGGCCGAAATTTGTGCAGAATCATAGACTCCTTCAAAGTCTTTGTTGTTTAATTCGTTTATTTCATTTTTAATCAAGAAATTTTCGGCGTCCATTCTTTCAAAACTAGTAAATTTATAGTATCCCGACCTTTTAGAATTATATTGCTTTCGTTCTAGTTGTTTGATATTTTTGTAAAAAAATTTTAAAGAATTAAATAATTTATTATTAGTAATATGTTTTTTGTTTTTTTTTTGCTTTGATGCAGTTTTATCCGATAGCCAGCTCTACGCCGCTGTTGAATTAATTTAATAATAAGAGAATAGTTGGTTTTCCAACTGTTGCTTCTTTGTTAGCTTAATCACTGCTGAATAAAAAAACCGATAGATGATAATTTATGCACTATAAACACGCCAATGTATTTTATTGCTAAATGAATCCTTGTGACTAAATATATGCAATGATTGGACATTTTCTAAAATTTAAAAAAACAATGCTTGTAAAAAAAAATATAAATTTCAAAAGAACTTTTTTAATTTATTCTGAGTTTGTTAGGTTTATTATTTCATTGAGTGGAAAAAATTCATTACGGAGGCCATATGGGATCTAGGGAATGGCAGAAGGGCTTTCGCCAATCCCCTCCTATCCGAATGATGAAAAAGAGTAGGGGTTCCACTAGTCTTGTTATAATTTTGTTCAAAAACATTATCTAAAACAATAGAAAAAAATTATAGGAAGAGTAATCAACTAAACTAAAATAAAAGAAAATTAAAAATTTATATAATTATTTAAAAGCTCCATAAGAATAAATTCATAAATGAAAAGTTTAAATTGTAAAGATTATTTAACAAAATATATAATTTAATGGAGTGACACAGAGATTAATGAAAAACTATCTTCAACGGCATGGAAAAATAATTAAAAAAAAAAAATAATCCATACTTAATTAAAAT
Organism: Heterodera filipjevi; assembly: GCA_039877585.1. NCBI lineage: Eukaryota > Metazoa > Nematoda > Chromadorea > Rhabditida > Heteroderidae > Heterodera > Heterodera filipjevi. The sequence continues at coordinate 8,114 of JBDPZO010000217.1, read as the reverse complement.
AAAATGATACAAAAAATTTTAAATGAAGTTTTTAACGCTTAAGCTATGCCATTCCGCCACCTGCTTTATCAAGCGAATGGTGAGAGATTCTTGAAAAAGTAGCTTTTTACAAATTTTATTTTTTAATTGCTTATAAAATATTTAGATTTAATAACCAATAAATAATTACAACGACTCGGAGTTCTTTCTATAACTCAGAAAACAAGCGCAAAAATTTTCTAAAACAAATAATCAAGATACATGCAAATATACTAAAATGGATAATTTAAAAAGATTTTTTTAAAGAAAGAAAAATTCATCATAAAAATGAACCAAACTTTTTCTCTGGAAATAAATTTTAAGGATTGAAGTATAAAACGCATTTTTACCAAATAAAGTGAATATGGTAATCGAAAAGTAGAGTTTTTTTGAATTTTTAATTCAAAACAATGAATGCAAGAAGTTCTCAGACATAAAATTAATTTTGTTCGAATAATTTACGCATTTCCATTTCATTTTCCTAACATTTCTCATTTCTTTTTTATTTTTTGGAAAGGGATTGACTGTGAAAATTAATTTATTTGTTCAAAATTCAACGAATTTTTTCTTTAATAATAAATCTCAAAATGACCTGTTGTTTTCTGGTGTATGTAAAAATTTTAAAGGCAATAAACAAAAGAATGACAATTTCAAAAAAGAGCTGCGTGCTAAAGGAGAATGTCATTTGATTATCTGCAAACATTTAATTGAATTTCGTGAAATTAATAGTATTTTTTGGCAATTTTTATTTATTTTAAGTATTAATGGGGGAAAATTTCAGATTTAAATAGGGAGTTAAATTTTAAATTCTATGTACTTTTTTCTTTAATTTTATTCTGTTCACATTTTTACGGGGAGGGAATAAAACAAACAAACGAAATAGCGGTCATCCCCTAGCAACATTAAGCATAGTTGAAAGCCTTTTAAATGGCATAATTTTAATATCTATGTTCAATTAAATTGACGATTTACTATGGGTTTGATTTTTCGTTAATTACTAGCAATGAAAAAAAAAAGTCACTTGTAATAGTCGGTCAACCCATAAGATTGGCTTGGTTCTCCTATGGCTTAAGACTATAGGATTAGACTTATTGGTGGTATTGAATGGCGACACACACAAATAACTACGTAATAGGTATATGAAGAAATGTTATAAGTAAAATAATAAAATGAAAAGATGATGAATGAAAAGATGATGAGTTCTTATTTAAGTGTAAATTATATGCAAAGAAAGTAAAAAATATCAAATACGAAAAATATGCACATAATTTAATAATAAATGATAAAAAAAGATCGTTGGTATAATTATTTGAACAAATAAAGTAGAAACGCTGTAAAGTGAAGCAACATCTTGCAAGAATGTTTTGGTAAAGCGAAACTAAAGAATTCATCAATTTAGAATTAGAAAAAATGATAATAAAAAATATTTTAAAATGAAAGCGGACAATGAACAAATTATGAACAAAAAAAAAAACAATTTAAGATGATGAAAAATTCTTTCTTAACCTCACTTTGGAAAAGCAAAATGAAAAAATCAAAATCAAAGAATTTTATATAGTAACAACTAAACAATCTGCAATAATACTATCAGAGCCAATTGCAGTCCGAGTGGGTGCAGAGGTCATTTAAGGAAAGAAAAAGAAAAATGCAAACAATTATCATAAATAATAATAATGATTATCAAATAATATTACTGTATTAACGAACCAGGTGTAGCGATTTTAGTGGCTCAGTCATTTTAAAAAAATGCAAATTAAAATGTAAAATCAAATTTAAATTATTTTACCAATAAATTTTCAAAAAAATAAACAAAATTCATAATAAATATATATTGAGGAACTAAAATGAATCAATACCAAAATGTAAATTATAAAAAATAGTTTATATTTCGAAAAGAATAAATAAAACTCGATAAAAGCAATTAATGATGTCATACAAAGAAAAAAACTACCTGCACAAAGCAAACAATAATGACAAATTACAAATTATGTTTTCGCATATTAATGTATATTATTCTTAAAACATCTAATTATGAACTGGTAGAACCAAATTAATGTTTAAAAAAATATAATATAAAATTATAATTAAGTGATTTAAAATGAAAAAAAAAAGTATATAAGAGTTAAATATAAAAGGAGAAAAACCTTCAAATCACGAATAAAAAAACAAATAAAACAAGGAAAACCCAACAATTAATTATATGCCTATTATAATACCAATTTCTGCCTTTTTGTGCTATTCACATATTTTTGCGAATTTTTTTCATATACAAATACTCCTTGTAAAATATCAAAAATAATTATCTTTAAGTTCAGAAAAAAAATATTGTAAATTAGAATTAAAACCAATTAAGTATGAAAATAAAAACGCCACAAAAATTGAAAACAGGTAAAAAATTTTTTTAATAAAATCCAGTCAAAAGCAAACATTATTTTTTTCAGTCAATGAAAATTAAAAAATAATAATCCATAATTGCAGCGACACCTCAATAGCAAACAACTGAATATTTAAAAAATCTAATTATCCAAATAAATGTACAGAAAAGTAATAAATCGCCAAAAGTCACGAAAATCATAGAAATTATTATTTGCTTTTGAGAAGATAAAAAGACTGAAAAAGGCCATTTAGGCATAATTATGGAAATTAATTAGCATGCAATAAAGTATTGAAATGGTTTTTTTACTATAAAGTTAATAATTGAAAAAATTCAAGTTGATTCAATTGAAGATAGATATAAAACTGTCATAACAATAAAAAATAAAAAAAATTTAAACTATTTTGAAAGATTTACGCATATTCTTAATAAATATATAAAAATTTCTGATTTTTTTTAATTAAAAAAATATTGTTATGAAGCAAAAATAAAACTATTAGTTTAGTATTAAAGCTCAACTTTACAACATATATTTAGTAAATCAAATAATGATCAACCACTGCGAGAAAAAATTAACAAATTGACAACTAATAACGAAAATAACTCCTTTTAATTTTAACTTTTGTTTTTTTTAGTGTTTATTAATTATTCTGTCTTTATGAAATTTTGAATATATAATTTTTTTATATAAAGCATTTTTATATTTTTAAAACCTTTAATATAAAATAATTTGTAAATGTTCGAAATATCTTTTAAGTGCTATTATGATCAGTTTTGTCCCAGGTGTGAGGCTTTAGCCTCATTTGTGATTTCTAAAAAGCCGAAGTATTTTTTCCAATTTAATAAAACTCCTTTCATTTTTTTATTATATTTATTTATCTTAAAAAAACCGATAACCGGAGGACTAATGAATAGAGAAAGAAATGAAAATTTTAAAAGAAAAATTTTATTGTGGTTTTATTTTGTAAATTTGTTTCTTGTTTTTGGATTCTGATCTGATTTTTAATGATAAAATTATTTTTTTCTTTCAATACGACCAAACCCACAAGTGAATAATATAAGGTGGTTTGGTATATTATTTCATTAAATAGAATTGATTGAAATTACTTTATAATAAGCCAAAAAAGAGGAAAATTCCGAATAATCCTGTTTGCTCTTCACGGTAATTTTCACTCTTATTTATTTTTTTAATTTTTTTTAAAACTGAAAGAGGCTGGGGCCCGTAATGCCCCGATAGTCACCAACGGGGGAAAATTTGAAAAATGAAATCTGGGTAACCATAGTCAATTTTACCCGCATCAGATCACGATTAGGATTAGAAAAAACGACCCAGTCCAGAAGGACCGGATTAAAATTACCGTTTTCCTCCGGACTCCTGAACCGGTCTATTTTCAAAAGCTGCACCCTCATTTTTCGCGCAATAACGAACATTGGTATTAGCAGTTGAGAACATTAAGAACTGACAAGATTATTTTATTAGAAGTCATAAAATAAACTTACTTTTGTATTTAGATAGATATTCATCTTCAAAAAAATAAAGATTAGTGATTATACCGGCAAAGGAGTTTTGGATTCAACTAATTGTTTCGTTAATATTTTCTCGAATATCCTACAGAGTGTGCATGTTAATGAAACCGGACTCTAATTTTCGGGATTTGTTTTATAAAGAATGTATGAGATACCATCGGGAGAAGTTTTAAATTTTTCATTGAATATTTTCTTTTCTGAAATTATTTTTGAAAAATGCTACCAAATAAATTTAAAGATTTATAATACTGAATTTGATTATAATGATTTAGGGTATTTTTTGTGTATAAAAATTGAACGCGACGGTTTAAGCCTCGTATAAAAAACAGATCCCTATTAATCTAAAAAAAAATTACAATCTATAAACTAATTATAAATGAAATAATAATTTCTATATTCGATGGACCCAAGTTGCTTGGTGTTCTTATTCGAGTTCTCAAGAATTAATTTTTTCACAAATATTAACCCAGATTTGTTAGGCTTTATGTATTGGCAATAAAACATTAAAAAATACATTAAATACGCTTAAAAATAAAATATATTTAAATTTTAAATTCAAATCTCATTTAAAAGCTGAATAATGCAAAAAAAAAAAAACATTTACACCATTATTTGCTGCTGTTTTGAAGGGTTTTAAAAAGAGCGATTATATATTAGAATAAAATGGATTTAATCATACAAAAATAGCGAATAAGCCTAAAAAACTATTAAATTAGTTGGAAAATATATAAGTCTAAGTTTAATAAACAAAGAAAATGAAACCAAAAACACAGTCATCTCTTATTATTTTTTTAAAAATTCCCGGCGGCGACTATCGGCAACGCCGAATTTCCTTTTTTGAAATAAAAAATCTTATTTCAAAGCCCGATATCTTAAGACTTTAAAGACAATTAAAAATGAGTTTTTTCAATTTTTGCTTCCTTTAGGCAAGACTTTCTTTTTTTTTGAGTTAATGTAAAGAAAAGAGGATAAATAAATTTCGTCATATTCATTATTTGTTGGCTTTTTATTCTTTAAATTACATTATTATTTCATCATTTCATTTTTAAGAAATTTGATTTGTCGCCAAACAAAAATATTTAAAAATACTTTTAATTATAAAAACCCCTATAAATGAATAATAAATTAATGATTGAATTATTGGAATATAATTTATTAAAATAAAATTTGAACAGATTTAAACGAAAAAAAATATTTTATTTAACTAAGTGATGTAAAAAAAAATTAATTTATTAGCACACATTTTTAATAAATAAAAGTGTACACCATTATATGGGGCTCTTACAGAAGTCAACGCTGTTTAGCGCCTAAGGACATGATTAAAAAAAATAAATAAATTGTTAAGAACTTTTCAATTATTTAAAAATAAATTTTTTTGACTTTTTAAAATTGCCAGCTAATATAAAATTTTATTTAAAATAATATAAATTTTGATTAAGAACCTATGTTTAAACGATACCTTTTACAAACTAATTACTGATATTTATTAAATCACAAAATAATAAAATTGAATGAATAAAATTACCCAATAAATGATGTCGTTATTGCTAATTAATATTGGCATTCCTTAAAAAGGAATTTTCCTCAATTTAGTCAAAATTGGAAATTCTTATAATTTTGCTTTATTACCAGAACTGAAGCAATTCATAACGAATATGCAAAATAAAGAAGTTATTTTTTTTTCAATGGGATTCCCATCCTAAATATTTCACAGATTTTCAAAATACATTTTAGTTTGTTTGAGGCTTTGAGGATGGTATTTTATATCCATTTTCGCGATTTAAGTCCATCTTTTATACTATTTTGGCATTTTAATGTTGGGCCCAGATTTAGAAAAAAGAAATTATGTGTCTCAGTATCCATGTAACATTAATAAGTCTAAAAAAATCTGAGGATTTTCGTCTATGTTTTTTACAAATGAAATTTAACGATAATGTTACAATTGAATCTATAAATATATTCAACTAATTTCTGATTTGTTTTTGAAAAAAGTGAAAATTTAATAAAATCATAAGCTAATTATTGAAATAATTAAAAAAAAAAAGAAATTTAAATTTTTATTATGGATAATAAAATTATCCAGAGGAAGAATTCAAAAATGATTTCCAACACTATAATAAGAGTAAAAAATGTCAAAAAATATAAAAATCTTACTTTGTTATATTGCAAGTTTTTAGAGCACTGCTACAGATTTAGTCATGGTCCAAAAAATTCTCAGAGGATACACACACCTTAAGCAACTGAATTATTTCACAATAACAAACCGAAATAATAGAAAACCTCTTTTGCTTCGGCAAAAGAAATATATCTCTAAAACAAAGAATAACTTTTTTAATAGAACTGTTTCTAACTGGAATAAACTGCCTAAATAAGCAATGGAAATTCAGAAACCCAACATTTTCAGAAAATATGTCCTAGAAACAATAAATTGTTAATGATATTGTAGCTGTCTTAAACATTGGGTTCCTTCTGCATTTGATTATTTTTATATTCATATACATATTTATGTACCATCCTGTGAACTTAATTTTATTTTTTATTTTATTTTTTTTGCACCACTGTAAATGTACTTTTTAGTACCTTGTGGTTGCTCGATAAATAAATAAATATGTAAAAAAATAAATATTTACTTAATAAAAAAAAAACACGAAAAAAAAACAATAATCGCTAACAACAATATAACACTAATTAAAAAAATATATGAATTATCGAGCAAAAAAAAAGAGAAGATAATGAGAGGATACTAAATAAGAGAATTTAACAATAAATAATGAAAAATAAAAATACAATATAAAATATTCGAAATTACAGTCAGAATTTAGGTTTATTTTGGTTCATAAAGTTATTATAGAAAAGTAACTTTAATTTTTGACGGCTAATAGAGACCCTAAAAAATAAAATTTTTGCAAAAATATTAATTTACAAATTGCATAATTATTTAATAACGGTGGGTTGCTTTAAGAAATAAAAAAAATATATTAATATATATGATTATTAGAAGTAATTTAAAAAACCCATTATTTTTCGTTTTACTGCAGACCAAAATAAATTAAAAATTCGAAACTTTTAATTAAATGAATTAAAAAGAACAGTGACTTATTTTCTTCGCCGCAGGAGTGGGTTTGGCGCTTCATGCCTTCGCTACGGGAAAAGTCAAAAAAGGCGAATAAAAAAAGGTCAAGTCATTACCGGTGGCGCAGCGACTTTTGCAGAATTAAAATTTTGTTTAAAACATTAACAAATAATATTGTTTAAAATGAAATAATTGAAAGAAATAATTATAAATAAAATATTTTTTATAAACACAAAAAATTAAAGAATTAAAAAAACTAAATATAATTAATTAATTAATATATTTAAACTGCCAAATAATAGAAAAATAAATAAAAAAATTGGGGGGGGGGGTAAAATCAATTTGAAAAAATAGTAAAACTAAACTAAGCAAAAATTAATAAAAAGAATTCTAAATTCAAATTTATATTCATTGCAATAAATATTAATTTAAGATAATGCTTGTATACTTTAGAATATTATTACAATGAAATTTAAACAAAGCTATTTTTCACAAGTTATTTGTAATAATACTTAGAAACACGATGATATAATAAAGCGAAACACAGAATCTTTGAAAAATTCACAAGGAAACTGAGAAATCCCTCATACGAGGCTGAACTTAAAGCCAAAACAATTTGAATTCATTATTATTCAAAAAACAGAATTAATAAATTGGTTATTAATTAAGAATAGGGTTGAGGCGTTACCGGTACTAGTACCGGGTTTTCCCAGCCAAAAAGTACCGGTTTTTCAACCTGAAAAGTACCGAGATACCGGTTTTCCCCAAAAGTACCGGTACCGCTCAACCTTAATTAAGGAACAACATTCAATACAAAATCCTTATATTTACTTGGAATAACTTTTTAACATATTCTCAGAAAAATTACTTCTACCGATGACTAACGATAATAATGAGAGAGGCAATTTTTTATGTCTTTATTAAAAATTATGACCTTGACTAATATTGTGGCAAAGTTTTTAAATATAGTTAGCAAGAGCCCAAGGAAGAACCAATAGGAAGTCTCTCAATCTACCAGGGAAAAAAACCATACATTGCAGATTCATAGTAAAAAAAATAAAAAAATAATTTTTTGATCACTTATTGGGGGCCCTATTGGCCGCTTAGGCTTACAAATAGAAA
>JBDPZO010000215.1:0-34221 GCA_039877585.1 Heterodera filipjevi | reverse complement strand
AAAAAATTTTCCCCGGCGGCGTCTATCGACGCCGCCGGACCCCCCGCAATCTCTAAGTTTTTTTTTGAAAAAACGCGCCGCAAAAAAAGCGTTTTTAAAAACAAAAAAGGTCGTTGCTTAGTTTAAAACAGCAAAAATTTAGCAATTTTGGTGAAAATCTGTTACGTATTGCACTCAAATTTTCAAAAATTTTTCCCGGCGGCGCCTATCGGCACCGCCGGACCCCCTCAATCCCCAAATTTTTTTTGAAAAAGCGCGCCGCAAAAAAAAGAGGTTTTAGAAAGCAAAAAAAAAAAAAAAGGTCGTCGATTTACATGGCCGGACCCCTTCGCAAAAATGGCCGCTGACCCCCCCCCCCCCCTCGACCCCCCCCCTACAGACCATTTCGCAAAAATTTTGGTTGACCCCCCCCCCCCCTCCTTTTTAATGTATGACCAGAACAGACGCAGTTGGATAAATTGGCACGACGTGGCGAGTTGGAGGAGAGATTGAACATAAGTAATTTTTTGTTAGTTTGTTCACTACAATATTATTTAATTAGGCTTATTTTTACAGTCTTATGTTAATTTAATTCGCTCTTTAATTCCATTTAGATTTTTTTAAATTTTCTCTTGTATTGCAAATTTTTTTACTAAGATTAATTTATTTTCTTATCTAAAAATTCATGGCTAACTCTTGCTGGATCGTTGCTGATTGCCTAAAACAGCTTCACTACATTTTTTAATGGTTTAAAATTGAGCGTATTTAACGTATCTACTTTGAGGCAAAAAAGAATTCTATATATTTGGAGCAGATAAAAAACGTCTGAATCGCTCTTAAACTTAAATAAAAAGTAGATGGAATATTTTATAAAGAATATTTATTTTTCTAGCACAAAATTTAAATTCAGTATTTATTGTTGATTTTTTTTTTAATATTTTTGGTATTATCCTTGTTCATGTCTTTTTTTAATTTTCGATTTATTCTCTTGAAACATTCGGGCAAATATGAAAATTATTTTTTTTATTTTTGTTGGAATTATAATTTTATCTTTCATAACCATGTCAATGTCTTTTTAATCTTCATATTTCCATATTTAAATTAGTCTTTTAAAATTTTTTACAATTTAAGTTTTTACTGTATTTTTCTTACTAAATTTTAGTCTCGATTCTAAAAGGCCAAAATTTGGATTTTGTTTTTTTTTTCTATTTAATTATTTTTTAATTTTTATGTAATCGTGAATGAGACTTCAGGAGAGTGTCTTTTCTCTTTCTTTACATAAAAGAGCAGACAGCATTTTTTATAAATTTAATAATTGTGATAAAATCTTGATTTTTATATGGATGGGTATGGCCCAAAAACCATTTGCCATTTCTCATTAAGTCTCAAATAAATTAAATATGAATATTTGTTGGATTTTGCAAATTACGGGTTTTGGTCAAATTTCGATACTTTTGGTGCCGTAAAATTTTACCTTCCCTCCGTACATAACAAAAATAATATTAATATAATAAAAAAAAGAGGCATAAATTGTTGGAATCGCAACATTTTGCTTCAACAGTGTACGAATATTTCTATACTTATTGAAATATAAGAGATAGAATTTTTTTTAATTGATCGCACAAATGAAAAGCAATTTAAAATAATTCGACGAGTGGTCATAAATAAAATGTTTGTAAGGGAAACCTGGTGCTTGAAAGTTTAGCCAAATTGGGCTGGGATGAACGAAAAATTATTTAAGACAAGGGATAAATTGCTAAAGGGTTAGTTCGAACACTAATTGGCGCTTTTTTACGGTGCCTGTATTTGTAATATGATAAGAGAATGTTCTCCCATTTTTTCATATTAAATACAGGGGTTTTTGATATTACTAAAGTAATATAGAATCATTTGGGTTTTCTTATGGACTTTATGCGCATATTGATGTTCAAAAATGATTAAAATTTTTAACTTATCATGTACCCAAAAAAATACAATTACTAAAATAAAATGCAAAAACTGCCAAATAATTTCTATGTAAACCCTCCACAGACCCTCCGTCATTACACCCCGCATTAACCGAAAACCGGGGGGATCGCTTTCCCGGTTTCGGTCGAAAATGAAAAAAAAATTGCCTGTTTTTATTTTTAGTACCTATTTGAGGATTTTTGTGCATAAAAGTGATGTTTAAGGCCTTCAGAAAAAAAATCCCAAATTCATTAGGTAGGCTCAATCTGGGGAGCTACGTGGTGGCATTTAGCAGGTTTCAAATTAAGAAAAGCGAATTTTGCTATGATACTTAGCATAGGGCTGCAGTTTTATCAAAAAAAGAGCCATTTATGGTAATAAACAACATGGTTAAAACAGTAAAAGGGTGCGACTATTATTGCCAATTATTAGTAACGCTTGGGTACTTGTATCTGGGCCAATAGAAGGCATTCTAATATTTTTTGTGTTTTTATTTTAAATACTAAGTTTTTCTTATTTAAATTATTTGTTAATGTTCAGTAGAAGAAATATATTGCTTGTAAGATTTTCTTAAATTTTGCAGACCCAATTTTCAGCCACCTAAATGAGACCATATAGCTGCCCAGAGCCTACCAAATAGGTTTGGGTTTTTTTTTTCTGAAAGCCTTATCACTCAGCTAAAATATTCAAATCAAAAATTTGTCTCAAGTGCTTTACAAAAATTTATGAAAATAAATGCAAACAAAAGACATGAAACCAAAGGAGCAAATTTTAGAGCCACTTAAATGCATATAAGCTCAGCCAATGGGAGACATTTTGAAAAATTGTTATGCTTTTATGTTTAATTACTATGTTTTCTTCATTTTTTATTTAAACTTTTTTTTTGTTAAATTTTCAAAAATTTATTACCCCCTTCCCTGTCAAACAAAGATCTCGTTGACCGTTTCTATTTCATTTCACTTGTAAATTTCAACATTTAAAAAAAACGAATAAAAAGTGCTACGCCTTGATGTAAAAATTAAAAATCTAACTAATTGTTAAAATATTTAACAATTAAATAAAAATAAAATTTAAATAAATATCAATTTGAATTGAAAATGGAAAAGTCGGCAAAGTTGTCATGAATAGCGAAAGAACAAAGCACAAAATCTAAGTGATTACCTATAATACCTAATAGAAAGAAATAATAAAAGTTACGAAAAAAAATAATTCCATTTAATCTCATTGAATGTTAAATATTAAAAACCAACTCGTATCAATTTTTATCAATAAGATATTTAAATAAGAATATTGGATCTATTGTAAAAAACGCCGTAAACTTTTTTTCTTTTAAAAAGTTATAAATTTTATGCTCAAAGCTAATTTAATATCATAAAAAATTATAATAATAAAAAAAGGCCTTTAAAAATAGATACCTACAAAACACATACGGGATTTTTTATCGTAACCGATTCACGATTTTGTTTTGAGGCCCCAATAAAATTCATTTGTCATAAAAAAATTATAGAAAATATACTTTTTTAAAATAAGTTTATTCTAGAATTAAACCCCAAACCTTAATATTCCAAAAAATATCTTTAATGATACGGAAAAAATTAGAAAAAAAAGCATAAACTAATATTTTATAAATGTAAAAACAAATAAAATTTAAATTCTATCAGAGCATCCAAAAAATTTTTAACAGGGGCTTTCTATTGTCTATTAATGTAGTTTTTACAGTTTTATAAAATCTTCATATAATCTTTTTGTTTTGAGGTTGAATAAAATGTAATAAATATTCTTTCTGGCATTATGTTTTCGCCCTTTTCGTACTTTAAGCATTTTTATTAAAGATTGTTTCCAAATAACTTTGTTAAATATTTTTCATTATTCGCGCATAAATTTCAATGAATTTCTTTAGGTCAAATGTGATGCCAGAAGGATTACGTTCTACACAAAAACCAAAAACAAAAAATGTTTAACATGACAAAGCACTGCGGGCACTGAAGGCTCGGACTATCCAGGTCCAAAGAATGCGAATCCGTCTTTAATAAAACCTGAAAAACATGAAAATAATCGTTTTCAGAGAAAACATGGCGCAGCACAGTGCACCAAAATTTAGCAAATTTATAGATTAGATCAAGTCATATGACAAATCCAAGGTTAGATTCGTAAACCCCTCATAATCAATTTTTAGTTCAAAATAACAAACTTAAATTAGGGACACCCATTCTTAAGGATTGCCGAAGTACTACTTTTTCTCCTTACCATCTGCGCATGAAAAGCTTACCCAAGCAAGAAACAGAACAATATCTTTTAAAATCTTAATAATAAATAATATGGTTAAAAAATCATAATCGATTTTGGAATTACAAATTAAAATTATTTAAACAAAATCCTTTTCCTAATTTATTTTTTCCATTTAAAGTTGTAAGTTTCTAAAGAGCAGAAAAATATAAAAAAAAATTCTATATTTGGTTATTATATCAGTGATGAGAGTAGAATTCAATTGTCGATGGAAATAAAATCCAAAAGTAAAATAAATAAACCAAATAAATTTCATTCAAAAGAATTATTAAATATTGTAAGGAGTACAGTATCAAAAAGGGGGGACAGTACATTTTTTTCTTCTAGTATATTTTTCCAGAATTCGCCGCATTGCACCATCAGCCTTGTTTGACTACTCTGGTCAGTACTCTTCATCCACTTTTCTAACTCCACTCTTCTTCTTCCTCTACCTTGGTCACTGATTCACTGCTCTCCGAGCTGATCATTCTCTCAACCAATCAAAAAATTATTAAAACAGAAGAATTTAAATTTTTAAAAAATCTCAAGGGGGGATAATAAAATGGAGTAAAAAATCTGTAAAATTATAAACATTGTCGAAAATCATGCGCAAAAAAGAAAAAGGTTGGCGCACCGAAAGAATTTCTGTGAATATACATTGTGAGTTATTCCGTGATAATTTGAATAACGCCCAAGAAGGATTATGAAATATAATGTGGATATTAATTTTCGCGAAAAGTCAACAAAAAGTCAATATTGTGGTACTAAAGGCGACTAAAATAAAATTGATGCACGATTAATGGGTAAATCCAAGTTTTTTAATTTGGGCATTGTCCTTTCAAATTTAACAAATAACACTTGGTTGGCGGCCGTCAACTGAAAATATAGTACTACTGAAATCAATATAGATGATGAAAAATCTTTTTAATAATTAATATTATTTTGAAAATTATTAAAAAAATCAATGAAGATGTTGTTATTCCTGTTTAAACTTGGGAAATAAGAATATTAAAAATGAATGAATTAATAAAACGTAGAATATCATAAGCATTTTAATGACTGATTGAATGAGACCGCAATTTCATGTTTGAAACAAGAAAATAAATAATACAAAAAAAAAAATGATAGCCTTTTTAAATTTTAAAAGCCAAGTAAAACCCTGCTTAAGGATTTTAAATAAATTATTGAAAGGAAAAAAATTGGAATAAAAAAATAATATGAAGTCTATGAAAAGAAAAGCAATCTTTATTTTATCTCTAACCATGCCGAATTATCAAAAATATTTCCGACGATAGAAGTCGAGAGTAAATGAGCAAAAACAATTAATTACTAAAAAAATTCATTAAAAAAATCATGAATATGAAGGTCACGGCCCCAAAACACATTTGCCAATGGAAAAAAATGTTAAATTAAAATTATGACATTAAAAAAACATTGGCTGGATTTTTCAGGGCGTGATTAGAAATGGGAACTTACAGAAATTTTCATCGGTTTGGGTGCGCATGTGCCGTTGCAAGTCCCAGTCCCGCTTAAAATGCGTGCGCCATACATGCAGTGCGTTACCGCTTCGATGGTCCGCTTGCGCACTGCAGTATCGGCAAAAAGCGATGCTGGATCAGCACGCGATGAAGATACATCCGCTTACTTAGACCGTGATTTTGAGAAATGCCAAGACCGGCAAAATAAAAAAACACAACGAGACCAAAGGCGGCGAAACTTCGATAATACTACATTGAAGACAACCACTCGAAATACTTTAAATATACAACCGAAAGATTGGATGAAGAGCCGGGAAAGATAGAACCTCCTCACACCCAAATACCAAAAGTGAGTGAATGCCCCAATTCTTAATTATTTTTTAATAAGATGGTCCGAATTAAGGAAATTGCCATTTATTGGGACCTATTTCTTATTTCTACAATATTTTTGTGTTTTCCTTTTTTGGTATTCTTTTTTCTCTGTAAATATTTTTCAATTTTTAGGAATTATTTTTTTAGTTTTCCATTATCGCGCTTAGAAATGAAGAAAATAGGGCTGAATATTATTATTTTATTTTTTAAATGTGTGCCTTTGGTACAAAGATGCGCGCACCACAACAAAGGGGAAGGTTAAAGCGTAAAAGAAAACACAAACATAACACACAACGATAAATGCAAGTAATTTAAAAAACTTTAATTCGAAAATAATAAAAATTTTAAAAAATCATAAAGTTTTGCTTCTGAAAATGCCAATATTTATTTCCAAAATTTGCAATGGCGTTATTTTTTCTGCAATTGATATAAGGTTACCAATTAGGTATAGGAAGAAAATTATGCAGGTGAAAAATTAACATTAAAGATGAAAGCAATTTGAAAAAAAAATATGTAGTAGTTATTTAAGCGTCCTGGGTCTTTTCATAAAAATCGTCACAAAAGGCGTTTCAAAAAGCCCATCATTTTTATATTTTTTTGCGATATTTTTTCGAAACTTTAGTTTTGAGATAGCTTTTACTTATCTCTATTAGTCTACCAAACTTAAAAAAGATTAATAGAAATCTAAGAAAACGTAGACATAAAAGAGCCAAAATCATTTTTATTTTCATAAGCTTAGCTTTTCTATTTTCTCGAAGTTTGGAAGAAGAATAGAGCTGACCAATAGCTATCGGACCATAAATAGAATATTTTATTAGGTTGCGTTTGAGCAAAGTTATAAAGTATTTTTTCTGGGAAAATTGTAAAATAACGGAATTTATCAAGCACCAAAATTGACAGTTTATAAATCAAAAAAACACCTACTGCTATTAAGAATACAAATTTTTTGCTTTTGTGAATTTTAATTAAAGAAAAATTATTAAAAAAAAAAATTCAAAAAATGAATGGCCTGGATTTTTTTTTGCATTTATGCCATCTCATGAAAAACTCTCAAATTCGAGCGATTTTTTAGCCCACCAAAAAACATAATTGAGCTTTTGCACAATCTATTGCACAATCGGAGGTAAAATATATTTTTTACCTATTTTGTTTTGACAAAAAAAATTTGTTATAAAAATAAATTTTCGATGCAAAATTTTCAAATTTTTTGTGCAACATCATAAATTGAGATAAATTAATCTCGAGGAGGGTTTGACACCTTGTATGTATATATTTCGGGAGTTTTTAAACCAAAATCCGGCCCCTAATAATTGTCTAGATCATCGATTGTATTTTGGAAATATTTTCACTAAGAATTATGTTTTTTATATTATTATTATCACAAGTTTATTTTTGGATTAATTTTTTTTGTCTGATTACTTACAATTATTCCTCAAATCAATTATTTATCATAAAGTCATTTACTTACTATTTGAAAAATTGAAGATGAATTAAATAAAAATTCCTCTTTATTTTCTTTCTAAATTTTTGCATATTTGGTAAAGTGCATTGTTAGATAATCAATAGACTCCGTTAGTTTCTTGCTTAACTTATTTACCAGGAATGTTGCAAGTTTCGCTTTTCGCTTTTTCGCATTTTCGCCTTTCGCTTTTTGGCGCAAAAGAGAAATAAAAGTACACTCCAAAAGTTTGAGTTTTTTTTTTGGAAGATATGTAGGAAAATCTCGGAAAAAAGAAAATTAATAAAAAAACATAATATATTGCCGCTGACTAAGAAGTATTAGTTGGTATCATCGTCTCCCAATTTTTAGTTCGGGTTCAAACCCCCGCATTACATAAACATTTTTTAGTCTCAGCCTCAGAAATTGGCATTTTTTTGGGGCAAAATCTGTTAACAAACTATACCAAAATTAGTAAATTTTTACCAGCGGCGCCTATCGGCACCGCCGGACAAAGCCGTATAATTTTGACCATTTTTTTAGACTAAATCACATAGAAATAAGTTCTTTTTCTTATCACAAAGACAAGAAAAGCTGTCAAATTTTGCGCCCATAGTACTGTAAAATATTTATTTTTTAGTTTTATTAATTCAAAGGGGAGAGGGCGGTGGTGCCGAAAGGCGCCACCGGCGGGGGAAATTTGAATACTTGTGTCAGATTTGTTAAGATATTTTTGCCCAAAAATAGTTAAATTTCAATAGTTTGGGGGGGGGGGGGTATTATTTAAAAAAAATGTAAAATGAAATGGTTAATTGTTGGGAAACAATTAAAAAAAGGTACATTTATTTTGTGCGGCATCGAACACAGTAAATTTTTTTTCAAACCGAAACCGGGAAACCGGTCCCCCCCCCCCCCCCGGTTTTCAGTTAGGCCTGTCTTCCAACCCGCGGTTTTCGGTTTCGGTTCGGTTAACTGTTTACTCTCAACCCTACTAGATATAATTGAGATTGGAACACATTTGAAATGATGAAGATTTATTGGGCAAACTAAAAATTTTGTATTAAAAAAATCGCCTTTTCGCTTTTTTGGGCATTTCGCTTTCGCCTGTTCGCTTTTGCTTTTTATTTTGGTTTCGCTTTTTTTGCTTTTTTTGCTTATCGCCTTTCGCTTTTTATTTTTCCTTTTGCAACATCCTGTTATTTACCATTCTCTCTCTCATCGAATAATTTATGTAAATTTTTAAAAATTGCCACGAACTAATGATTTCTTCTTTCTTATTTTTCAATTCTATTTGAAAGCCCACAATAGTAAGAAAAATTGTAATAAACAAATATAATTAATATTTTTTTTAATATAATATTTTTATTAGTCTTATTTCTTATTCCTTTTTTATAAAAGTAAAAAATAAATATTTTTCAGAATTTTCAGTTTTAGGTTCATCTTTTTGGCAGTACATATGTAATTTGAACTATCATAGAGACATAATTGCAAATTCCCATGCCGCCTTTCTTATTTTTAATCATCAATCACAGTGCAAGATGCATTTTTTGCGTTTATTTTGTAATTATTTTATTATGTCCATTAAAATAGGGGCTTTAAGTTCGTTTCTTACCTCCTTCTGGATTTATTTCGTTATTATAAATATTTCGTTTTTAACACTCTTAAGGATATTATAGTTTTATTTGTTTTTTATTTTTTTCTCCTCAGGGGCTTATTTAAATTTTTTCATTTTTTGCCTCTTCCGATACTTTTTATTATTTTGTTGATTTAGGTTTTTTTCTTATTTTTTTAATTATATTAAATTTTAAATCCAGTTTTATTTCATAAAATAGTGCTATTATCGTGTCCCACGTCATTACTAATATCTCGCTGTTACATAGTCAGTATGCGTATAAAAAAAAACTGAAACAGGCAGCAATTTCTTGAAAAGCTTCATAAAATTTTATAAAATTCTTAACCACTATAAATTTTGCCTATATTTCAGTTTTTGCCCAAAATTTCTTCCTTAATGAATTTTATGACAACAACTTTTTCAAAACTTAATGATTTTATTGAAATTTGAATGGCTAACAGAGCAAATCAAAAGCTAACAGGCGATGCTGTAAGGCGGGGAGCAAATGGGTGTTCGATAAGAAAGGCAATCCAAAAATGGCAAACAACATTTGTGTTTTTGCGTTTAATGGGAAGTGTTTTTACTAGGATAGGTAGGACACGACCGGTTTAAACCCCGTCCCCCCGGTTTTCGGTTAGGCCGGTTTTGCTACCCTTGGTTTTTGGTTTCGGTTTTTGGCCCAGACCCGGTTAACCGAAAACCAAAATTAAATTAAAATTTTTTAACAACTTCTTAATATTTGGTTAATATGTAGGGTTTTTTTGGACAAACCCCGACTCGTACGGTTCCAACTCGTACGACCCCGACTCGTACGGGTACCCCGACTCGTACTTAGTTACCCAACTCGTACTTAGTAACCCAACTCGTATTTAATTCTAAAAACGAATGAAAACGAAGGGGAAAAAGTGAATTCGGGGGTTTTCGTGGTCGCTGATCACGAATATGGCATTAGTTTTTGCCAATTCCTAACCCCGGACTTAAACTCGAACAAAAAGTCGAAAAATTTAAATTTTTTCTAAGTCGATTTTATTCGTCAAAATTACTCCAACAGGCAAGATTCGACTTGGAATTATCTCATTTGTTTTTTGGGTACCGAATTCGAACAAAAGTCGTGAATTCTATTTTTCATAAAAAAAAATTTTTTGTCCAAAAACCTACTTAAAGCCCATAAAAATAGACCATAAAGCTTTAAACAGATATTCTCGAACATTTATTGTCGATAAAAGCGACTTAGAAAAAATTAAAATTTTTCGACTTTTTGTTCGAGTTCGGGTCCGGGGTTAGGAATGGGCTAAAACTAATGCCATATTCGTGATCAGCGACCACGAAAACCCCTGAATTCACTTTTTCCCCTTCGTTTTCATTCGTTTTTAGAATTAAGTACGAGTTGGGTTACTAAGTACGAGTTGGGTAACTAAGTACGAGTCGGGGTACCCGTACGAGTCGGGGTCGTACGAGATGGACCCGTACGAGTCGGGGTTTGTCCAAAAAACCCCTTGAGCTTAATTTTTCGTGGCGAATGAAACATAGAATAATTTAGACACTTTTATTCAGTGTAAGATAGAATTTGCAAAATCATCATTTGGCTGGCAAAAATTCATCAATCATCATTTTGAAAATTGATCGACGAACAAGAAAACCTAGTAAAAAGCATTAATTTTTTCAATTCTAAGGGGCCGGAGCCGGTGGTTCCAATAGATGTCACGGGGAAATTTTTTTTGTTTATTATGTCTATTTTGTTAAAAGATTTTAACACAAGGTTGGGACCTGTCAAGCTTGATTTCAAAGGACGAATAAAGTGATTTTATAGGACACACCAAAATTTTTTCATATGAAAATAAAATTTTGAGTTTGAGAAAACCTAAAAAAAATTGGGGTAAGGTAGTGCCGATAGGCGCCACCGGAAAATTTTTTAGCTTTTGACTATAAAATCTCAATTTTAAAGAATTAAGTGTTAATTTCTTAGACAAAAAGCCAAAATCCAAATTTTACCATGAAATAAACAATTCTTAAATTTTATATGCAAAAAGCTGTTTGCTCTATGCGGGTAACGGGTTTTTTAATTTAGGGCGGACGGGTAAACCCGCACCCGTATGCGGGTTAGAGGATGTGCGGGCGGGTACCCGCCTTTTATAACGCTTGGCTCTTGAATTCCAAAAAAAATTAAAATTTGTTCTTTTAAATTGCAACTTTTAAAAAAAACGGTAAAAATCAACTGCCATCTGTTCCGAAAGTCAATGTTGGATTTTTACCTATTTCGTAGTGTTGGCATACAAAATTCTTGCTTTGCTAAAAAGTCTTTCGCTTGATACTGACTTTGTCGGGATTGAGTGAAAATTTGTGCCAATTTTGTAAGATCGGGAAACTGTTTAATTTTTGAGGACTTGGGAGCCTATTTTCCGAATAGTTACAAATTTTTAGGATAAATTTTGGAAAAATTCATAGTAAATGCTGTCCGTTTTTCGTACCGATAGCCACCGCCGGGAAATTTTTGAAAAATCAAATCAAATTTATAGAGAAAAATTGGGTAAAAAAAGTCCATTCTTTGACATTTTTAGTTACAAATTGAAAAAAAGAAGAAAATAAATCATAAAATTTGGCATTTTGTTGAAAAAAATATAAATAATTTTGCAAAATATCCAATCTTTACCACTGCTTAAAATAACCGTTTTTGCGGGTACCCGCAGGGTTTACCCGTACGGGTTTCGAATTTTCAAATTGATTACGGGTAAGAACCGCGTGTGCGGTTTGTCATCATTAAAAATCTGATACTCAACTTGTGATAGATTTTGCTGATTTTTTTCGCCCGCGCACAATCAATTTTCATCGATCGTTATGAATGTTTGAAAGCAACGAGAGGGGAAGGAGAGGACTTCCGCCAATTTATTAATTCGGCACCGAAAATTCTCGCCAATTTTAAATTCACTGAATTGAATAAGCAAACTCAACTGTCAATAATAAATTATTTTTAAATATTATTTATTCCGGTGCACTAATTCCAAGTTCTTATTGCAATTAGAAAGTAAATGAGTAAAGAATACTACATGAAAAGATCAGATAATTACAGTGCCACATTAAAAAACCCAAAATAAATTTTTGAATAAACAAATTTAATCTATTCAATTATATTTTTCTTAATGGCAGAGTTAAAAAACGCCAACGGAATTTAAAAAAATGACCCAGCACGTTAAAATACCATGACTAAGTGTTTGATCATTGTTAATGTTCCAATACCGGGGCCCCGGGGCCCAATCCTGTAAACACATGATGGAGGGCTTATCATGGACTTGCTTTCAACTTTGCAGCATGTCAAGCATACAAAAATATTAAAAAAACAATCTAAAAGGTTAAGGGAATTGAAAATGAACTTAATAACAGTTTATCAAAATGAAAAAAGTGGTAAGAAAGTCGGCTTTAAAAACAAAAATATATTAAACAGGTTTACCCAAAGGGCCTGCTTCTAGCAACCATTCAACCGCAAGAAAGGAAAAGATGAATAATAAAATCTGTAAAATCAAATAATTCTTCATTTATCTAAATGAATAAGGTCAGCAAAAGAAATATGACTTTTTTTTTAAATGGGAGACACCTTTTACACGAAAAGACATAACAAGCTTCCAAATGAACATGTTTTAAAAGTTGATGACGAAAGTTACTCAATATGAGCATTTTATAAATTCTAATCTTTTATAACTAACTTTTAAAATAGAATTATAAAATTAATAAAAAATGACTTCAATATAACAAAAGTAATATTCTTCATTTAAAAGAATCTTGAATCAATAAGCTAAAAATTGAAAAAAGAAAAGTCAAAAAAATAGATAACTATAATTTAAAATCAAACCATAAAATAATTGATTCCTCACCCTATTCAACACCAGAAGTTAATCAGAAAACCATTAATCAAAGAAAAATTTTATGATACCAAAACGCCTAGTTTGGTGCCTTCTCTACAGCAATTTATGAAATTGTATATATGAAAAACAAAAAGAAAAAAAAAAGAAGAAACTTGTTTATTTACTTATAATCACACCCAAGATAATATTTATTAAAAATAAAGGAATAAAAAATTAGTGCAATTATCTAACATAATATTAATTAAAAAATTTATTAGTTAAAAAATAAATAAAACTTAACATGAAGCAACACTTTATAACATTATGGGTAAGATAATTCGCAGAATAGCAATAAAAATTATGCAATTATTTTACAAAAAAGGTAGTTTTTTAAATTTGTTATTATTTTATTATGCTTTAAACTTTTGACTAAAGTAGCGAAATATTCATTGCCAAACTAATTTCTTTATTTATTTAAATCGAGCAAACTAAGTGCTAAAAGTGCATTTACAGTGGTGCAAAAATAAAACAAAATCCAAAATAAATAAAATAAGGTCCACAAGATGGTACAAAAAATGTTTATATTAAAAAAAATAATCAAATGCAAAAAAAAACCCAATGTTAAAATCAGCAACTGCGACATTTGCGGCGCGGGACCCAGAAAAAATTGTAGAATGAACTAAGCTAATTGCCCTTAGTGCCATTCGAAAGACCTATATATGCTCTACCTTATATCAAAAAATCAAAAGAATTGATTAAATTTCGGAAAAGTTATGATAAAAAGATTACCAAAAACAGACGTTCCCAAATTTTCGAAAATTTTAGGTTATAACTTTTCTGAAATTCAATCAATTTTTTTGATTTTTTGGTATAATGTAGAGCATATTTAGGGGTTCGAATGACTCTAAGAATAATAAATTTAGTTCACTCTACAATTTTTTCTTTGTCATGCGCCGCAAATGTCGGCCAATCGCCAAAATTAATGCTTTTTTTTCGTAAAGAAACTTATAATGGCTTGTGGAATGTTTATAAAACCACTCAGAATGTGGGTATTTTATATGTTAAACAATTATGCAAAGATGAAAAAAGATATGTATATGCGTGCAAATTTTTAACGAATTATAAAATTTTAATAAAACAATGTTATAAAAAGAAATTTTTTCTTGTAACTTAAGCAAAAAAAAAAAAATTGTATGCAGCTAAAATAATCCATTTGAACTTTTAAACAATGATTTTTTTAATAATAATTCTATATATTTTATTTTATAACAAAACAATACATATAAAAAAAGAGAAATACTTCTATTGCATAATTTCTTTTGACGAATTAAAAGTGAAATTCATCGGAAATTCCATATACTTAATGAATAATTTTATGATACCGATAATGCCCAGTTTGGTGCACTCTTTACACCATATATGAAGGGAGGGATAACATTGAAAATAATAAAAAAAGCTTATTTATTTACAAACTAAATGAAAATAAATTGAAACAAAGAATAAAAAAAATAATGCAATTATTAAGTATATAAATTAATTAAAAAATTTACTAATTAAAAAATTAAGAATGATATAACATGAAGCAACACATACTAAGGCCATTAGGAAGCAATTAACTGAATTAGTAAAATGTCAGATAAAATTTAAAGAATATACAAATTTTTGTTTTGACAAAAGCTCAAATATTTAAACAAGCTAAATTTTAAAAATGACAATATATATAAACCATTTACACTTACAATAAAATATCGTGGCAATTTTAAATATGTAAGCATTTCAATATTCGGCAAAAAATAAAAGATAGACGCTCAGATTACTCATGGTTTACTTCAAGTGTAAAAAATTATTTCCAATGCCCTAATTTCGAATATGTTAAATAACGGTTCGACATGAAAATATTTAATCTTTAAAAATAAATAAACAAAAAAATAAAATTAATAAAAATTTTTGTGAATAAACTTCAAAAATTCACATAGCGAAAATTAAGGCTTTTGCAAGATTATGGAACCAAATAAATCATCAAAAATGCTTTATCAAAAGTCTTTTTTTTATTGAAATTTCATATTGCGCAAAAGAAAGCACGATAGAAATGCAAAAATAAAATTTGAGCAAGTGAAGCAAACATACCCAAGAGCTAGAAAAATATGGGAATTAACATGTTTTTAAACAAATATTTTATTTAAAAATTTAATGTTAGCATAATTATAATGCAGACTACAAAAGATGTTATTTTGCCATAAAAAAGGCAATCAATTTTTGTATGAACAGATTTACTTGCCTATACGGAATATTATTCGACTGTCATATTCAGTTTTTAAAATGAATAATTTCTAAACTATTTCAAGGGAAAAGGACCGAAAATTAATATTTTAAATTAAACATTTTTTCAAAAACAGATATTTTTTCTGAAATAGCAGGTACATGGTTTAATATTTTATCAAATATTAAAAAAAAAAAAATTATGCTTTCAAAAATGAATTGCAATTAATTAATATTTATTTTAAAAAAAACTAAGAGTTTTTCGCTCCATTTTTTTAATAAAAAATTAAATAGAATTTTTTTTGATTGTTGAATATTTTGTTTTTTTTTTTAATTTTATATGCATTAACACGTCCAGTCATTTGCTATGGACATTTGCGGACAATACAAAGTTCAAAATTGCTTGGAAACAAAACTCCAAAACATATATTAGGATTTTGAATTATCCAAAGGTATTTTTTTCATCCGCAAATTCTTGGGATCCCATTACGATGGGCTGGAAGGTTAGCATTACTAAAGATTGATTCTTACGATCCATTCTTTCCTCTATCAAATGAATGGTGAATCAGCAAATCCCATTGACGTTTAGCAAACTTATTGATTTTTAATTTGACCCGAAATTGAAAAATGGGCATTCCCGGCAGCTTCTTCGCCTGCTTCTCGAGATCAAGCATACCTTTTGTCCTTAAACTTCACCTAAAGACACTAACGGAGCGTGCCTTTCCCAAATTGTCATGGGGGATGAAAAGAAATGCCTCTCGGTGAAATTTAAGGACAAAATAAATACCTAATTGCATTTTTTTTGTGCAAACCTATTTAAAATTACACTAAGAAATTTCAGTTTTCCCCGGCGGCGCCTATCTGCACCGCCGGAATCCCCCTCTCACCCCGCCCACCGCCGTCCACTAGAAATTGTTCAATTTTAATTTTGTCAAAAAAAGAGAAGAATTCTTACAAAAAATTATTCAAAAAATATAAGAACATTTTCTGGTAAAAATCAAATAAATAACGTTTTTTATTGCGACTGATAAAATTTATGAAATGTATTTGAATTAAAACAAACTGCCCACCTTATGTATTTTGAAATTGCTTTGCTATATGTAGAGTTTTGGCTGATCCGTGCCCTCTGATGTAAATACACTTTCCCCTATTTTTGTTAAAAGCAGTAAAGAAATATCTTTTTCTTATCGCTTTTAGTTTCTTTTTTGACTTTGAAAATTTACGAGTGAACAAATTTTAAGTAACAAAAAATAACACCGCCGCCGATGCGGCGGTGGCGGGGAACATTATGAAGAGGCGGCAATCTTTTTTTTTTTGGATTTTATTGTATTGATTTGTTCTTTTGGTCCTTTTCTACATAAATATTATGCCTCTTTTTTTAAGGGTTTCTGACTTTTGGTCAAATCAAATCTAAGATAAAATACGATTCTAGAAGCAGAATAAAAAAAGAACAAAGTTGAAAAAATTCAAATGAATACTCCATGTCAAAACATTTATTATTAAATATAATTAAAAAAGATATGCCCGCCCCTCTCATTTTAATAGTTTCGGTCTCTGAAAATTAAGAACCCAAAGAATTTGGTAAGGTACAACATTAGATTTTAGATTTAAGAGAAAAGGTTAATGTTTATGAAGGACATGAAGGCAAAATTGTCACCTAGGTGAAATTAAAAAATAAAATGGAAATCAAAGTAAATAAACTATTCATAAAACTTAAATACATTTATAATTCACAATTTCATCAATCCATCGAGGTCACTCTAATTGATAAAAATAATTAACTTTTCGTCAAATTACTTAATGGCGAAATAAGGTTACAAATGGAAAGAAAAAGAAATTCTTTGAGTCCAGACCATGCTAAAAGCTTAAACATTTACCAAAAATAAATTCACGCACATAAATATATAAAAGTAACGTTTTCTGATGCTTATGAATTATGGTGGATTTTGAGACGTAACCAAGATAAAATCAAAAAATAACTAAATCTGAAAAAAATAATCACATTCAAACAAAAAATTTATATGTAATAAAAACCCCAATAATGTTTTATCAATTGCAAAAAAAAACATTTAAGAAATTAACGAATAGCCATGTTTTTTTATCTTTTTAAGAGGAAAAATATTTAAAATTAAATATTTTTTTTTCTAATTAACAAAATTATATCGGAATGAAATTCTTGGAACTAAAATTAAAATTTAGAAAAATTGAGTAATTCATATCGACTTTTATGACTTAATGAATAAAATTTTTTAATGCAACATCATAAATATTAAATCCGGAAAAAGTCAGCATGTGCGTCATATAATACGAAAATTTAATTTTTAAATGAAACTAATTAAAAATTTTAAGCTTATTATCATTAAGCTGGAGATGAATTCGTGAAAAAAAGAAAAAAAAACCATATTCAACGAAAGAGCAGAACGTAAATATATTAAATATACTGCATTTTTTAATTATTTAATCAATTAAAAGAAAATAATATGAAAATTGACAAAAATAAAATTCCCAATTAACTAGCGAAAAAAAAGCGCAAGTGAAAAGAATTTAGAATTTTTTGAATGCATGATAAACTAATATTGAGTAGACTCGAACTAAGAAAGTTCCCTCAGGCAGCGCCCAATCGCACCCACTCCCTCCCCCTCCAACTATAAAATTCATCTGAAAATTTGAACATTAAAAAAAATGTTTTTTTTCCAATTGAAAAATGATCATAAGAGTAAAATTCTCTTAATAACTATCCCAAAATCTGAAAATAGGGTGGACATACATCCCTAATAATGGCACTTCTGATGGAAATAAGAATAAATTTTCATTTTAATTTGGAAAAAAGAGAAATTTTGGAAGAAAAGTTCGTTAAAAATTCTTTTTTAATGACCGATCCAGATGAAAATTTGTGAGGTTATATAAGAACTGGTTCACCCGGTTTTAAGTTGGGTTCAAACCCCGTTATAAAGCAGGAATTTTAATAAGATTTAAATTGTAAACTTGTTTCGAAAGTTTTACAAATTTTCATCAAACATCAAAGCCATATTTTAGTACTTTTGTGTGAAATTTCAGTTTTTGCCACAATTCCTTAATTAAAATACAAAAAAACGAAAAATAGACCCCTAAGAACCGACCAAATGATTTGTTCAAAATACACAAAAATAGGGCATTTTTTCCAAAAAAATTTTATGCTCAAAAAGATTCAGATTTCCAAAAACTCCTCCGGGGGCGCCTATCGGCACCACCGGACCTCTCTATAGGTTTTCTAAAATCAAACTCAAAAAATTGGCCAAAATCTGTTACCAAAATACCCCAAAATTTTCAAAATTTCCCCGATGGCGCCTCTCGGCACCACCGGCCCTCACTCTTCCTAATTTTAAAAATAAAAAAACATGCCGAAAAAATACATAAATAAAAGCTTAAATTCTGTAGAGAGTGAAAAATAGAAGCAATGGGTCAAAATTTTTGAGATGATTTTGAGGAAGTTTTTGGTGCTGTTATGCGGGCCGATAGGCGCCGCCGGATTTTTTTATTTAGCTATTTCTTTTGACTAAAAATTTCTGAGATACAATTGAGAAAAAAATAAAAAGGTGATCCCGACCTTGCTGACTCTGACAAACCCCGACCCCGACATTTGTCAACCCCGACGTCGGGGTTCCAACGGCATCAAGCATGAAATTTTAGGAAATAACGAAAAAAAGAAAAGAAAAAAGAAAAAAATTAAACAATTCAACCTTATAAATTCAAAATAAATAATTGAGTCAATTTTTGTCCGTCGCAACAACTTTTGCACTTTTTTCGGTTATCTCACAACATTTTACCTTATTTAGAACTTCCATTTCTTCTAATTCCCTTATTTACCTGTTAGAAAATATCTAAGTAAATGCACTTTTTTGGAATTATTAAGCTCTTTATGTTAGAATTTTAAAAACAATGCTATCAATAAAAAAGAATTGTCCCAGCGACGTATAAAGGCTCGGTTAGTTAAATTTTAAGGTTTTTTTTCTGAATAAATTCCAAAACTTACATTTAAAAAATGGTATTATTAGATTACATTATTAATTTTTGCATTAAAATAATGAAATTTATTTCTGGGAATTATTTTCAATCAGAATATCCCGTCCCGCAGTGTTGTTCGGGACCAAGAATTTTTCGGGACTCGGGACCGGGACAGGGACTAGACACCGGGACTCGGGACCATTTCGGGACCGGGATCGGGACTTCATAAGCCATATTTTGGGGGTGTGTTTTAGAAAAATTTTGAAGAAAAAAATTTGTTATGTGAATAATAATTTATGTTCTCATTCTTCGTCATCAAAATTATGATGCAAAAAAAGTTGCATTTTAATTCCAGATCCTTCCATTTAATCTGATTGCTAAACATTTAAGAATAGTTAAGTGAAGCATGATTGGAAAATATCGAAATTAGACATTTAGCATAATTAGAATATATCATCAAACATAAAATTTGAAGAATTCTTGTCGATAATTTTTTTTTTCAAAAGATAATCCAGTACTGAAAATTTTCTTCATTTCCTTAACACTTTCTGGTCCATAAGTCAATCTTTAGGGGGGTAAAAAAGTCCCGAAAACCGGGACAAACACCGGGACTCGGGACCGGGAGCGGGACCAAAAAAAAACCGGGAAATTCCCGGTTTTCGGGACCGGGACCGGGACTCCCGAACAACACTGCCGTCCCGCAATCACAAAGTGATATGGGAAATGGATCGGAAAGTCCAGTTTAATATTTAATTTTATTTTAAATTTATCGATTTAATTTGGTTGTCTTTAAAAAAACAAGCATCACAAATTCTAAAAAAAGGTTTATCTTCCGTATTGACTGGATTAAATTTTATTCCATAAAAATTAGACGAAAAATATTTTGTTGAAAATATAAATTAAATCCTTTATAAATTATTTTTTATAAAATTTAAAAAATTATAATGATAGGGCCATTAATATTTTGGTGCCAGCAAAATTATAGGTCAATTTTCTGTAATTTATTTTTTAAACCTAGTGTAATTCGGTTATCTCTTCAATTACTATTATACTCATAAAAAATGTCATCTTACTAATTTTAGCAATTTCATGTCTTTATTTATTTTATTGTTATTTTTATTCAACTCAATTGTCAAAATTTAAAAATGCAATTAAACTCAATGAAATTTGTTTTTATGAAAGGGACGGAAACGCAAGAGGAAGAAAAAATAAAGCTTTGTCCGTAAACTGACAAAATTAGAGGGCGTGCAAATAAATAATGTTTAATTTTATTCAGAAGACAAAATCTTAAATGGAATTTTAAGTATGTTAATATAAAATTCAAATTTTAACCAAATATGAATAAAAATTGATATAAAGTCTGGGAATGCTAGTGTCATCCGACAACAAAACAATCTTTGGATTTAGAATACAATTTCGTGACTTCAAAAATTTGGGAAATAAGGAAATTTTTAATATTTAAAATTTTTAGAATTTTGAGTCAATTAATTGGGATAGAAAATAAATGAGAAAAATTTTTTCTTCATAATGAACCAATGTTAAGAGAAGAGAAATAGCCAATCAATACGTTCGCTCAAAAAAATTGTTTTAAACTTTAAAAAATAATTAAAAGACTCAAATAATATGAATATTTCTCTTAATTTTTAAAATAAACATAATAACAAAAAATATGTTAATTTTAGTTTTTGTTAACAGATTTTACACCAAAAAAATGATCATCCAAATTCTTTAAAAAATTAGACCAAATTCAAAATTTCCCTCTCGCGCCCCTTTAAATTAAAAAAAGTGGATGAATGGAATAATAATTTAAGATCCATATTTACATTTACGCTTTACATACATACTTTATATATTGAGATTTTTTTTTTGTCAAAATTTTTTCACTAAAACCCGGAAATATGCGCGGACGGATATATGACTAAAATGGGACGGATAAAGTCGGATACAGATATGAACCCGACGCATATGTCCGGACAAGAATAAGAAAATTGGTGTCTGTGATCCCCCCCTTCAGTGAATACTAGAGACCGGAATTTTGAAAAACCCGGGAACGGGGAACCCGTTGCAAAAATCCCCGTTTTTCCGGGGCCCCCCTTCCCGGTCCAAAATTTTGACCAGGACCCCGGCCGGGAACGGGGATTTTTCAAAATTTCAAAATTTAACCCAAATTATGTGTATTTTTCGCCAATTATTTTGTTTTTTGCGAATTTTCTTTTTCCGGTAAGCATTTTCTGTATCTCGACTTATTTGATCCCGAAATCAGGCTTAAAACCCTCGATATTTTAATGAATAGTTTTCATCAACTTTCAAAATTTTTCGAAAATTCTTAGGGTTCCGGCGAAGGGTTCGGCGGTGCCGTTAGGCGCCGGCTAAGAAATTTGAAAATTTTGGTGAGATTTGTTTAAAGATTTTAACTATAAAATAATAAATTTTGAAGAATTTCTTGCAAAAACAAATATTTTGGACAGAAATTTTTCAATTTATAATGTACTTTTTTCGAAAATTTTTAAAGCTAATTTGAAAAATTTCCAAAGTTGATTCTTAGGGGTGTATTTTTTCGTATTTATTACATTTTTCTCATGAAATTTTTCAAAAATGCCAAAATATGGAATATGGACATAAATCGCAAATATGGAAAAAATGGATTTCCATATAATTCGTATCCTTATTAATATGTACTCAGATTTAACTATTTTGTGTTAAAATCTTTTAACAAAATAGACATAATTAAATTGAAATATTTTCCCGGTGGCGCCTATCGGCACCACCAGCTCCCGCCCCTTAGAATTGAAATAATTGATGCTTTTTATTGTTTTCTTGTTCGTCGAAAAATGAGGCAAATACTTTTTTTGCGCACTAATTTCGATATATTAGGCATAAATAACGCATTCGTAATTTTTTTACTGTTTCGTCCAGCTCTGATTCGCCCGGCTTTACTTCTTACCTTCTGTTCTGGAGACAGAAAAGGGCCAAAAACTCTTATGTGGACCACGCGAAAGCTCTTTATTTTTTAAAATGACATACATATTTGGTTTCATGTTTCGTATCGTCTAAAAAATTTTGACCTGTTTCATTTGGTTTCTTGTTTCGACTCATTTTTGTTTTATTTTGTTTCGAAATTTTCTTTGAAAAGAATATATTTTAAATATTTTGGTTTAATTAAGAATTTTAAAAAGTTGTAAGAAATATCACTACTTAAAAATTAAATTATTACAAATTCAAAAATTTAGTTTTCAAATCGAGACATCAAGACTGAATTCCATTGGTAAACTGCAATTATATTTGAAAAAAATAATTATTATTCTTGAAAATTTTTGCTAGTTGTATGTTTGTATTTAAATGAGTAGACCTAATTTTAAAGGAGAATATATTGCAAAAAAAACTGTTTAATTCTCACGTTTATCAAATAATAAAATAAAGTAAATGTGCAAGTAAAAATGTGCAAAAATAATCATAAAATTAATTAAATAATTAGCAAAAGACCAATTCATGATTGGTCGCCAAAAATAATAATATAATTTATTTATTTAATACATACACATATATTAAAATAAAACAAGAACCTATAAGAAACCAATTGGGTTATTGATTGACAAACAAGACTATCTTCTGGATTTAAAAATAAATCCGTTTAAACCCTTATAAATTTAAATTTTGATAACTTAAATGCGTGACGTGGTTTTATAAAAAAAAAGATTTTTTTTATAAAATTTTAACTTTTCAAGCTTTAAAAAATTTTTATCTCTTGAAATTTGGCATTTTTATAAAATAATCGGGGCTTTTGAATATGTGTAAATTGGAATAAAGCGCAATTTGAGGATAAAGTTTCGGAGTTGTTGGTTGAGCATCAGCGGAAACAGCTTCCAAGATTATTAAAAAAAAAAACTTAAAGCAAATTTCGCTGATACTTCGAGCGAGAAATTTTACGTTTCATCGATTTGCTGAGCTAATGTTCTAAATTATGCTTATTACGAGTAAATGAGAAAGAAAGTGTTGCCAATAGACAAAAATAGTAACTTGAAATATTTAAATAGCATCTAATAATAAGTGAATAAGCAATATAAATACTTCAATAATTTTCTTCGGGCCAGAAAATCTTCCTTAAATAAATCATTCTAATTTGATAAGACAAAGGAAATTAAATTCATTTCATATGACAGATCAGCTTGATAGCAAAACTGAAGAAATATGTTATTTTTGAAAGATGTAATACCCCTTTAAACTGAGGACACTGAAAGCGAGAGAAATGGAAAAAAGGTTTCTTATGGTCAAGAAGAAAAAATATATATTATTGCATTCCAAAATGCTGTGATCCTCAGTATGCTAATATTATTCTTTTAGAAAAGATTATATTGTTTTCAGATTACGCTAAATCATCTTAAACCAGACAAAATGATTTTTATAACCTATTAATAGCAAAAAATTAAATTATTCAATTTAAAGAAATCTGTTTCTCCAACAATGACTAGAACCAAAAGGAAGAAAAAATTAATCAAAATTTTAAAATCTTCTTAGAATTTTACATTGTTGGAATAGAAAGAAAACTATTATGCACTATAAAGTTGTGAACTAAAGTGGATGTCTGTAATTGCGCAGAAAATCTTTTTAAATAGAGTGTATAAATTATTCATTTTTTAATGCAATAAAAAATTCTTGATTATAAACTTAATTATAACTAAGGGCAGGATTTTTATTTGCCAAAAAGCCAGAAATTGGTAATAAAAAATATGTTAAAAAATGCTGGACTATGTGCTAAAAACCAAAAAAATGCCAAAATATGTGCTAAAAAGAAGGCGAAAAAGCTAAAAAGTTGTTCAAAGCCAAAAACTATTAAATTCAACTTTAAAATTATTCTACGGATATTATACCTATAAAACGAATTTTTAAAAATTAAGAAATTTTTGCTCAATATGCACTTTTTCTCTAAAAAATTTTGAAATAAAGTGTTAAAATTGTTATAATTTTAATGATCTTGGCAAGAAAATTTTGGAATTGTTTTGCATGGACGAAATTTTTTTGAAAATGATGTAAGAAATCGCAAAAAAAAAAAGTTGATTTCTAAGGGTGTATTTTTCAACTTTTTTGTATTTTTGTTAAGGAATTTATGAAAAATGCCGAAATTGTGAAAAATATGTGCGAACTCCCAAAATATGTGGCGATATGTTTTATAACCCCTACTCCGACCCTCAACCCAAACTCGGGGTCGGGGTTAACATACACCCCTAACAATAGCACTTTGGATGAAAAATAATTAAACATCAATTTATATATTTTTTGAATTCATATTTAGACTATTTTTGGGGGAAATGTGGGGTTTGCCTCAAAATTTCTTGACTAAAATACAATAAAAACGAAAAATACCCCCTAAGAACAGACCAAAAAATAGTGAATAAATTGAAATTTTGCTAAAAATTGTCAATAAGGGGAGGGGGGATGTCCAGCGATGTAGATTGGCGCCGCCACATACAATTTAAAAAATCTGCATCTAATTTGTACAAATTTTGACGAAAAATGGTCAAACTTTTTGAGATAATTTTGAGGAAATATTTGGTGCTCAGGCGGGCCGATAGCCGCCGCCGGAAATTTTTTAAAAAAATTATCTCAGAACCAAAATTTCCTGATTAAAGAAATGATGCAATGCGAATAAAAATAAAAATGGTCATGAGCATTTAATTATTATTTTTCAAAATATAATGATGAAACTTTTAGCCCCGGGCCGTACCAAAAGAACGAGGCACGTGTTAAAAATAATTAGATTTACTATTTTAGCCAAAGCAATTTAAAAGTACGTAATAGGAAAATTTGTGCAGATTCAAGCAATTCTTTAAAAATTTTATCATATGCAATAAAATGGGGTAATTTAAAATTTCGCAACCGAAATTTTTCCACTGAAATTTAAAAAATTCTTGAAAAATTTATTACTTCAGAAATTAATTAGGATTTTTGTAAATTTTTTCAAGTCTGATGGAATTTTTTTGAAAAAAATAAAAGATTCTAACAATTAAATTTTTTGCACGATTATCTTAAAGTAATATTTAATATAATAAATTACAATAAATGCTTTAAATCGAATTATAAAGAAATTGTAAAAACAATAAGGGATAAAATATAACTCTTTTTAAAATTTAACCAATCTCGTTCCAGAAATGAACTAAAAATATAAGATCCTTTGTAAGCAGTTGAATGGAAATTATTCGCCTTATCTTGTTTGGAATACCTCTATGAATTTTCGCAAGAATAGGCCCCCGAAAAAGAATAAAAAATACTTAAATAAATCCAAAAACAAACATTCAACAGTTAAGATTAATTAATCCTCTGTTAATTAATTGGTCAAACAACTGAACAGTTGAAATTTATAACAAATTTAATATTATCCATTGGCCCCCGACACGGAGACTCCAATTTGGTACGATATTCTCGAAAATGACGCGGATGTAAGAAAATATTTTTTTTTTTTGTATTTTCTATTTTAAGCAAATCTGCAAAGAAGTCTAAAAAAAAATAATGATTGAAATGAGACTGAAAGATTTTTATTTTTAAATTAAGAAAATTATTATGCAAGTGCATTGTAATTAAAACCAAACAAATCAATAAATTAAAAAATAGGACGCATAGAGAGAGATCAAAACCCGTACTCTTATAGCGTATAAGAAATAATTAAAAGGAAAAATAACTAATTATATCAATAAAACTGGAAACACCTAAAAGAGCAAAAAATATATGAATAGTTGAGGATTTCCTCAAATAAATGCGGAGATTTAAAATATTAGAAAATGAAAATATATTTCTCGTATTGAAGAAAATTTGAAATTATACAAGAAGGCATCTGAAAATGATAGTTGTAAAATTAAAAGCATGTGCCTAAACATGACAAATGGTTAAATAAAAGTCCAATTAAAATAATATTTATTTTTGAAATGAAAAAATAAACTTAAAAAAATTGGACAACAAAAAAATCCATCTAATAAAACCGTTAGTTTGGGAGAAAGATTAAAAAAAATCGTTATAAGTATTATTTTCCTATAAATGCTATAAATTTGTGTGGTGGTTGAGACAGTCCTTTTTGAGTAAAATTACATTAAAATTAAAAAGAAGTTTTTATGGCCAAAATTTTTAGATGCCCTCATAACCACATATAATGACTCAAAAACATTGAAGAAATGGACCATTTTCAGGATTTGGTTTTGATGATAATGCCGATTGCGTTGAAATAAATGACTTACCAAAAAGGTGGCCAATAGAACTATTAAATTCTTAAAGTGAGTATAATATAAAACTGATGAATAAAAAAAATTCTGAAATTGCTTTAAATAAAGAGCAAATTTTTTTTTGTTCTTATTTAAAAAAATAAAAATTTTAAAACTTAATTATCAAGCAGAAATGTTTATTTAAATTATTTGAGCAATATTTGAATAACCTAAGAACTTAAAAAAAGTAAAATTTAAATTAAAAAAATAAAGGAAACGGACCTATTCAACATAAATTAATGTTAGTAAATTTAAAAAATTATCAAAATGCTCCACAGCAAACCCGCAATATATCGAGCGAGGTCGTATGGCCGCCTTTGCATTTTTTTTTATTAAACGAATTAATATCAATAAGAAATGAAATATGAGCTTTAAAAAGTAAAATTTATAAATAAAATTACATCACTTATTTTATAAAATAGTCATAAAATCCGAAAATATAAAGATGATTGGTAATTTACTCAAATAAAAATTAGTGTTTTATATAAGAATTTGTCTTGGCAGCTTTTTCGAGAGAAGCCCTCAGTTTTAGTGTAATAGACAATTGGCTTACCAGTACTTTAAAAATACCTATTTGCAAATTGCTTCAAAACAAAGTTAATTTTTACAAAAAATTTTTTGCTTTTTTTTTCGAAATTTTTTTTTTGTATTTTGTTAAAAATTTGAGCCTATTTTTTAATTTGAGTTTGGTTTAAAAGGTTTTCAAAAAGTTTAAAAAAACTTAGATTGTTTTTCAACAACAAAAAAATTAAGCCAGGTTTTTAGGGTTAATTTAAAAATATGATCTCTTTTCTATTATTGGCTTGGGGCCGAAGCCCGAAAACCGGGGCTGAAACAAGGGGGCCGAAACGCCGGTGGCCCTTTCAAGTGCAATAAATCAGAAACATTTATCAATAGAGTAGCCGAAGTATGGGAGTATGCAAATGAGAAAAATCTGACCAAGCGGCAAATTTTCGGCAAGGGTATAGAGGCCAAGTGGCAAAATCGCGCAAATACATGATTTATATAAACATTTGTTTGTTAACTATTGGGTATTGTTTTTCGCGCAAATGTTTTTTGATTATGATACGGTATGAGTTGATGGGTTTTTATATAACGCCCCGAAAACTAATGATAAACAAATAGAATCATCTTATTGAAAAAAAAATTATTATCTTTAATAAATAATTCTTTTTGAAAAACTGGATACATACAATAAAAGCAGGTTATTACTGCAAGAAATTAATGAAAAATTTTAAGACTTAAAATTCCTGATTTCCTCAAACCAAATAAAAATTATAACTAACAAATTTTTTAAATGGACAAAAAAATGATTATTTGATTAAATTTTTATATAACAAATTCGTTTTTTTATTAAGAATTTAATAAAGGTAGCGCACTTTTAAAATTTGATTCTAAAAAAAGTTAACTGCCTTTAATGGCTATGGACGGAAAATAAAAAAAGAAAAATTTGATAGTATAAGCAATGAAAGGTTCAAGTAAACAAATTTTCTCTTCAAAAAAAACTTGAAATGACTGGGCCTTTCTTCAACATGAGCTGATGAGAATTATAAATATAAATTAATTAAAACCCAAATTAATATTTAAAAATTTCATGGCTCTAAAAAGAAGGTAAGAATAACGTAAATTAATGAAAGATAATTTATTACGTAATTCCGGATGATATTCTAAACATTGTGCAAAGATTTTTTTGCTTATGTCACCGATCTTACGGTTACGATCCACTAGTGTTGATCATAATTAGAGACCGACTAAAAAGGCACCAAAAAAATTGAAAAAAAGGCATTAAAAGCAGGGTTACCCTTGAAAATTTCCCGAAATAAGTACATCGCTGGTCAAAAATAAGTTTTAGGGGTCAAAAATAAGTACATTTTTTGAAAACGTTGTTTTGAAGCTTTATCTTGCTTTTTATTTCATCAAAATCAGTAACCGGGGCATATTTTCTCCTCAAACAATTTTTTTGAGCAATTTTGGCTTTGAAATGAGAAATGCAGTTTTAATTTTGAAAAAGAAAGAATTGGCGGTGCCGATAGGCACCGCCCGGAAAAATTTTGAAAATTTGAGTTTTTTTGGTAACAAATCTTGTTAAAAAATGACCAATTTTTGAGAATTTTTAAAATAAATTTTGAGAAAACCTACGCAAGTGGGGGTTCGGTGGTGCCGATAGGCGCCACCGGAGAAATTCTGAAAATTTATGGCCGATTTCTTAACAGAATTTCCCCCAAAAATAATCAATTTGTGATTTCAATAGGATTGAATGTCCGGCGGTGTCGATAGGCGCCGCCGGAAAAATTTTTAAAAATATTCCCTTTATACCTTGAAATTCACGCTCATAATCAGCGTGAAATTTATTTGCGCTTTGGTGGAGCCATTAACGTAAATAATCTAAGAGCCGGAGAAAAATTTGAATATTTTGGCGAAAATTGTTAAGATTTTCTTATAAAATTCGCTTCAAGAAATAATTTTTCTTTCAAATATTGTTATAAAAATCGAAATTTTCTTTGAGTCCCAAAAAGTACAAAATAAGTACATTGAGCTCAAATAAGTACAATACTTACAAATAAGTACATTTTAAATTTATAAGTTTTGCACCCTCAAAATAAGTACAATACTTAAAAATAAGTACAAAGGGTAACCCTGATTAAAAGGCACGAAAATCCCGAAAAAGGCATGAAAAAAGGCATTTAAATTTTTAAATGCACGTTTTTTCTGCCATTTAAAGCCAAAAAAGAATTCCGATTCATAGGGGTCTTTTTTTTATTTTTTTGCCTTTTTTCTTAAGAAAATTTCTCTAAATGTAGAAAAAAAATGCACCCAAAAACGCCAAAAAAGGCATGAAAACACGAAAATGCCAAAAAAGGCATTTAAGGCACGAAAATCCCGAAAAAGGCAAAAAAAGGCATTATAAAACTCAACGTAGAAGCTTCAAACCAAGTGGAAAATGCTTTATTTATGCTTAATATATCGAAACTAGTGCGCAAAAAAAAAAGGCATATGCCTCAAAAGTCGGTCCCTAATCATAATATATGTGTAAAAATATATATTGTGAAAGAATATAATTTAATTAAAATTAACTATAAAATATTCCTACTTTTATTCTTATTTCCTAAAATTAAGACAAATAAATCAAATGTCTAATCAAAAATATTTTAATGTGGAGAAAAGATAACTAAAGAAATTTCAATAAAGCTTTTCTATTTATTTGCTATCATATTAAAAACAAAATTTAAAAAAGAAACGGGCATATAGCTTCAAGCTGCCTACGAAAAATGAATTTTTTAAAAGCCAGCTTGACGATATTTTGATTTTGGCCCAATTTTAGAATTTATGGCTCCAAAATAGTTATTTGATACTTTTTTTTCTAGAAATTAAACAATCTTTTATGATCCGATAGCTATAGTTTATCTATTAACTATCCAAATTACAGAATATTTATTTTAAGAAAATTAATTTTTTCGTCCATTTTTTCTCAAAATTTGTTTTGTCAGAAAAACCTGTAATTTGCGGAATTTATGAATTCGATAATGAGTGGTTTCGACAGTAAGTATAATTTTTTATTTGGGAGAAAATTAAATTTTTTCTTAGAAAATTAAGATGGCGCTAGACAAAAACACACACATAATTTCCTGCAGGACGCGTGCGCAGGCAGCTGCACACTCCCTTTGGCGATGTGCGCGTGTGTGTGACTATTTCTCGCGATGAGTCCGTGCATCACGGCTCCCCTCTCCCGACAAGGCGACCGATGGCATATTCAATTGATTGTTTACAGAATTAGGCCAAATCTTAAGAGAGAAAAGCGATACTTTTGTGCTGTAAATTTATAATCAAGCATACATAATTTTAGGAGACTTAGCATTAAATGAGCAAATGACAGCTTAACATTATGAAAAATATGAAATGTTTTAATCAAATGTTCACGCGCAATTCAGCGGAAAAAAAATAAATCTTGAACAGTAGAAAATAATAAATGCTTATTATAATATTGAACAAAAAAATAGAAGCAACATAATAATAAAGCAAAAACGAATAGGTAAATGATGCGGTCGAAAAAATGATTAAATGACAAAAGCTGATTGCTATTTTTTAAACAGTTTATTATTGAATTAAAAGTTTATTGTAACAAAAAGAATTTTCCTTTCCCTTTCTTCATAGATAAAAGACATATTTAAGGAAGCAAATAATGAGAATAAAATAAAGGAATGATAAAAACGAAATTGAAAATATTCATGAATTAAAAGAGCAGATCATTGGAAAATAACAAGGAATTAAAAAAACCAATCAGACAGCTATTAAAAAAAATAAATATTCACAAAAATAATCGACGGTTATCATGAAAAATACATTAACTATGTATTTTGAAACAAAAGACTATATTTACGGAGGCAATTAATGTTATGTGAATTTTTATCCATCTTTAAAATATTGTAACATTCAATAGTTAACCTATTATTGAAATACTTTTTGTTTAGCTATTTCTAAATTTTAGATTTTACTAATTTGGGGGAAATGTTTAAGATTTTGAAAAAATAAATAAATAAACTAAAATTTTGCGTAATATTTCGCAAATCGGACATTGAACGAAACACGAAACGAAAACAAAGTAACCAACATCTTCTGAAGCCATCGGACTCTGTTCAGTCGCTGAGAATTTTCTCAGAGGCAGTTGAACGAATTTGTCAGCAACTGTCTGACTATGGAGAAAATGAACAGAATAAGTTCATGGCCTCCACAATCAAGTCTAAATTGCCTTTTATTCTCCTGACTCAGGTCGTGGAAAAGGAAATGGCTTCAAGCGGAACATTTGACTGTTCCGACCTAAGAAAGGCAATCACTTCAATTGTTGAAGTGAAAGAAGAAGTACAAAGATGTATTCAGGTTTTTCGAGAGGAAGAAAAACCGAGAAATTCTTCCCATTCTCATAATGGGGGAAGATATTCACAAGAAAGAAGAGCACCGTAACCGCTACTCCCAGCAATTTCGTCCGGACAGGCCATGGAGGCCGATGGACCGAAATGAGAGGGCGAGGGAGATTGTCTCCTCAGCCAAATCGATCTTTCTCGGCAATAAGTAAACAATGCCATCCCCAAGAAAAGGGGAATAGCCGCACATTTTCCCTTTGTGGAACAAAGGGGCACTCACCTAGTAAATGCACCAAGTATGCCACTCCTAGGGAGCGGAAAAGACGCCTTATGGACCAAGATAGGTGTCTTAATTGCCTTGTCACAGGGCACGATTCTTTGCATTGCACCTCTTCCAAAGATGTAGTCAATGTGGCGAGAAGCACCACTTTATGGTGTGTTATGAAGAAAGGAAGCCTCGAGAAGGAACTTCACGAGGTGGTTCAACTATGCCGATAAAAAGAGAGAAGCAAAAGGCATCTCAAAACCATTTTTCTATGTGTGAGCTAACACATAATGAGGAATTTGTAGAGGGCATTCCCATTACAGATAAAAATGCACCCATTACCACTAATGTAATGGCAAGCATGATGGGAAAGAAGCCACATGCTTATTTGATGACAAGGCGGGTTATGGTGACGTCAGAAGGATGGATAACAAATGGGAGAAAGTCCTCCTAAATCGGACGGAAAGATCTCATCACCATTCGAAATGGTAGAGTGGAACTTAGAAAAGTATCCCACAGAGGGTGAGGATGCTTACCAAGCATTGAGTTTTACTCGGGATGAGCCCGAAATCCTCATAAGTGCCTCGACACTTTTGGCACTTTTTCAAAGGGAAAAAAAGAAGTTTCCCCGGGATTGTTTGTCATTGAAACAACACTTGGCCGTTGGTAAACGGAGAATCAGATTTTGGTCCGGATGTTCCAAATCCGGGACTCTCAATGATGGCCATTGATGAGTCCAACTTGGAGCAAATGCCAACCAGGAAAGAGGTTGAATACTTCTTTAATTTGGAGTCTTTGGGCATCAAAGACGACCCGAATGAAGATGATGATCAGACAGCTATGAAGCTGTTTAATAAATCCATCCGTCAGGAGAAAGACGGACGATATTCAGTCAAATGGCCATGGAAGGAGAGGTGCCAGACCTCCCTTCCAATTATCGGATGGCCTTTCAAGGCTCATGTCCACTGTGGGCAAATTAAAAAATGCTCCAGAACTTTTAGAGCAGTATGATGCTACTATTAAGGACCAATTGTCCAAAGGAATCATTGAGGAGGCTCGGAAGGCTCCGGCACTCTTGAACATTATATCCCTCACCAAGGAGTTCTTGCAAAGGGCAAGAAACTTTCGCGTCGTTTACGATGCGAGTGCACATGTCAGAGGAGCAAATAGTCTGAACAATTGCTTGTTTAGGGGTCCAGTAATTTTACCGGACTTGGTCGGAATGCTCTTGCGTTTCCGATGCCCAAAGTTTCCATTGCTCTCCGATATCCAAGCAGCTTTTTTACAGATTGCCTTGGAACCGGAAGACCGAGAGGTTACGAAATTCCTCTGGGTAAGGGACGCCAGCAAACCACTGGTACCCCAAAACCTGATCACTTACCGATTTTGCAGAGTTGCATTCGGAGTGATCAGTTCACCCTTCATTTTGGCTGCCACATTGCGGCACCATTTGAAGGGTTATGATTCAGATGTGGCTAAAGAATTGGCCGTGTACGTGGACAATGCTCTCCTCGAGTGTGAATCAGTCGAGGAATCTCTGAAGAATATTCAGAGTCGAAAGCCATCCTTAAAGAAGGATGCTTTAATCTGAGAGAATTCGTAACGAATTCACCTGAGGTAATGAGTGCGATCCCTGAAGAGGATCGCCTCAACAAGCCCAAAGTAAAAGGTCTTGGGCCTCATTTGGATATAAGCAAAGACGAGATCGTCT
Source organism: Heterodera filipjevi (assembly GCA_039877585.1). Classification (NCBI taxonomy): domain Eukaryota; kingdom Metazoa; phylum Nematoda; class Chromadorea; order Rhabditida; family Heteroderidae; genus Heterodera; species Heterodera filipjevi. The sequence continues at coordinate 969 of JBDPZO010000215.1, read as the reverse complement.
TTGACTTCCCAGCAATCGGTTCAGAAAGATGGCAACCCGCCGTCAAGTTCTGAGCTTTCTTGCTTCTCTCTTTGACCCGCTCGGATTATTGGGTCCGTGCATACAACCCCTTAAGCTTTTCTTCCAAAGTCTTTGGGAAGAGAAGAAGGGGTGGGATGATGTTCTTTCAGAGAAAGAACAGAAAAGATGGCAAACTTTTCATGAAATTTGGAAAGACCAGACCATCACAATTCCACGTATGGCAATGGTGTCAGGGAACGAATCCCTCCATTGCATGCATTTGTGGATACCTCCATCCACACTTTTGCCATGGCAATTTATTTGAGAGTAGAGAAAGAGAGCCGAAAATCCGTTTGGCTCATCTTCTCGAAAAATAGGCTTAAGCCTAAAAATGCCTCCAAGGCATTAACCATTCCTAGAATGGAGCTCATGGCCATTCTAATAGGATCGAGAGGCTTAAGATTTGTTACTGAAACAATTTCGGCGGCCAATCTCCGCCACTCACCTATGGAGTGATTCACAAATCGCTCTTAATGGGTTGCTTCAAAGGAAGCCAGCCAAAATTCATTGAAAGAAGGGTTAGGGAGATCCGAACACTCAATGAATGTGGCCTTTTCCGCTTCGTCCGAACAGCCGAGAACCCGGCAGACATAGCGACAAGAGGCGCTAAACCAGAAGAGCTCAGGGGAAGTTCCATATGGTGGAACGGGCCTCCCTGGCTCAAGGAAACCCAGTCAAAATGGCCTAATGAGATGTTTTTAAAATTGAAGACCCTCCAGAAGAGTTGGATGACCAGTCTTCAGTAAGCCAAAGAAAAAGTGTTCTTTGCCAATACAGAATTAAAGGAATTGAGACTTCCTTTAATTGATTCCAGAAGGTTTCAGTTCTTGGACAAAGATTGTCCGGGTGACACTCTTCATGTTGAGATACCTCATCTTAGACTGATTCAGAAAGGAGATCCTACAGAAT
>JBDPZO010000214.1:0-26741 GCA_039877585.1 Heterodera filipjevi | reverse complement strand
TCGGGTCGCGAAAAATCTCGGTTCGGGCGGCAACACTGGTGTATAAGTTCATCCCCTCCTATTCACAAGAATACTAAAACCGATTTGTCTTCTTCATTTTCATCCACTTCTGCTTCATCATCTTCTACCTTCACTTTATCGGGGCGAGTATTCTTAGCATCTATTATCTTCGCTACCGACGATATAAATGGGCGACCCTGAAACAAGAATATTTATTTCGAGTAAATATGAAATGAGTCCCCGACTCGACACCCGACGTCCCTAGCTTTCTTCTCCAGATACCCCGTCCTAATTGCAATGAAAAATTAATATGGCAAATGATAGCTAAGGCAACCAAAGCAATACACCAAAAATTGTAAAAAGCTGTAAAGGGCATAAAAAGTCAAAAAAATTGCACTACAAATTAAATCCAGTCTTGAATTTCTTGATGCCCAAACTTTTCACTGCGGAATAACAACCTCAAACTGAACAGTCCTTTTTGATCCAGAAATAGGGTTGAAAAGTGATATCTTTGTAAACCTCCTTTGTTATCTATTTCAACCACTTCAATAGGAATGAGAGTTTCATAATTGCCTTTCAGTTTATGATAACCAAGATAACTTGATTGCTGTGATGATCTACTCCGGTAACAGAATTCCAGGATCTTTTTTTGGAATTTGAATTGTATCTGTTCGCGAAAAAAACTTGGCTAATAACAACAGCAATAGCGACTTTAGTGACGATAGAAAATAAGCTCATTTTTGAACAAGAAAAAAATGATGATTACTTCTTTTTTTGGATTTTGAATAATATATTGTCATGTTTTAATGTATGGTATTTGCACTTTGTCGCATATCCTACGTTATACATGTGACATAAATAAATGTGATATTTTTATTCTAAGGTTAATTTTTCGGAGGCCTCAGAAATTTTCATAAGGAGCTGCTTATACAATGTTTATTGAATTTTACATTAATATATTGTCTGGTTTGTATTTGCACTTTGGCATTATTCCTATGCCAACATATGAGACATTATAATAATATTGGGTTTTATGACTAATATTATTGTCTGATTTATTTACACTTTTTGTTTCTTTTTTTCAATGTTATAGAAATTTAATGTATTATATTGGTCCAGGGTCAGTTCGGCGTGGCTAGTTCGGCGTGGTTTTTTCGGCGTGAGGTTTTTTCGGCCGTGGGGTTTTCGGCGTAGGATCTCTTCGGCGTGGCCGGTTTGGCGTACGTTAAAAATGGACTTCGCGTGATAGTGTAAAAAAATAAAAAAGTTTACTTTTTTTGGCGATGCGAAGAAAGGACGCACCTGCGTGGACGAATACAACTGATTGCGAAACCAAATTTTATCAAAATGGTCACTGAACACACACACGAATCAACATTGCCAACGTCGCAGCGCAAAAAAATCGTCACTGGAGTCAAAAGGCTGCCGTTTAATCGATGGAACTGCCCTCACAAATTCGTGCCAATGCAATGTCAACGTTCAACCGCCAGTGCTTGCCCAGTTACAATTTTCAAATGGAATCAAAAAGTTAGAAAGCAGAGATAATTTGGATTATTTTTTTTGCATTAGATAATTAAACGTGCTCCGGCATGAAATCACAGCTCCACCGCCGGCTCCAAATTCCATCAATGACCTACAATTGGCGACGCATACCAAGTTTACTTGCGTGGCGATGGAGTGGAAGAGGAGCAATACCTTCTTTCGGATGGCCGCTGTTTTCATCATGGCGACCAATCGCAGCATCGGTAAAAAAGTTTGTTACAAGGAACCAAAAAAACTCATTTTAATTCAGAATCATTATCTTCGGAAAGGGAAAAGGGCTCTACTCCGAACTGGGCTCACGCCATGACGGAAGTGTTCGCTGATGGAACTTTTCAATTGCCCCTCACCCATTTTTTCAGTCTACGTTCTGCTGGAAAAGTTATTGTTTGTTTTTTTTTCATTTAAAAGCCTTATTAAGGAAGGGCAAACTTTTCCGGTTGCGACAGTCTTCTCACTGGAAAGCGCGATGATTTATGAAGGATGTTTCGAATGATCGTCGAAGCAGGCCTTCGTTGCGCCAGCGTCCATAATGTTGGATTTTGAGCAAGCCGCAATGGAGGAGCAAGCGCTGTGTTTCCGAACGCGCAACTGCGCGGTGCCTTTTCCATCTAGTGCATATTTGCATAATCATCTTGCCTCGGAAGACTGCGAAATGCAAGCCGTTGCTTTTTATTTTCTTTTTTATTTAGAAGTGACCCCGTTTTCGCAGAAAACATCCAGAATGATCACCGCCCTTGCGTTTGTGCCCGTTCACATTGACTGTGGCAGTTACTGCACTTAACGATGTTGTGCCACAAGCACTGGACCAAATTCCTTGCTGGTAATATTTCGTTTTCTTTTTAATTACCTTACGCATAAATAGGTTCTCTGATCAACTACACTGCGTTCCTTTGGCGAATGGAACGCGTACCCGTCCACGTTTTCTAGTTGGATTTTGGAATGTTTACGAACGGACTCTCAATGAAGACGAACGCACGAAAAATAACTGCAGATGCAGCACATCGTCGTCTTCGGACAATTTTCCGCGCGTTATCCGACATTTGGCGCTTCATCGACGTTCTTAGAATGGACCAACGACGCGCGTGACGCCGATTACGTTCGATGTGTGAAGGGCAAGACCCACGCCGAAGAAGAAGAAGTATCGGGCGCAGACAAACGCGTTTGAATATGGTCGCCAATTTCGATGTCCAAAATATTATTGAATTTCTCAGAGGAATATCCGCAAAATTGTGTTAGGACCATAATTGATTTTTCATTTTTATTATTCCGTATCTTTATAAAGATTGAAAATCGAATGACCAACAATTTTATTTTCGTTTGCACAATAAAGTAAAATTTTTATTTTTACACTTCACGCCGAAAAGTCCATTTTATAACGTAACGCCGAACCGTCACGCCGAAAGATCCTACGCCGAAAAAACCCACGCCGAAAAAACTCACGCCGAAAAAAAACCAGCGCCGAACCGGCCACGCCCGAACTGGCCACGCCGAACAGGGCGGTTCTCATTTATTGGCTTTTTGGAATTTTATTGTATGAGTTTTACTTAAATCTGGCACTTTGTCATCATCCTATGCCACACATAATAAGAAAGGTAAAATAGATGACTAATATATTGTCTGGTTGTTTTGCTCTTTGTCTTTTCATCCTAGCCATGAATATAAGACAATATATAATATTGGATTTTATGAATATAATTATTGTCTGGGTTTGTTATTTGCACTGTGGCATTCATTGCCTATTATATGATTAATAATGAATAAAAAACAAATTCATTAACACTTAATTTATTTGACTTAATGAACATCGGTGCTTTGAGAAATCATAGAAACCATGGTAATTTTTAATCTACTAAATGTTTCAAATGATAGTTACACAACGAATAGCAACATATCAAAATCAGAATCACCACGGGCAGCAATACCATGTATCATAGCGTCATAGTATTCTTTTGCATGAAATTCCACTACACTTCACAGAACATCGAGACTTAGTTTTTCTCTCTTCGTCCTCTTCATCTCCTTTTCCTCTTCTCATCTTTTTTATCTTCGTTTTCCTCCTCTTCTCTTCCTCTCTTCTTTTTCTCTTCCTCTTATCCTCTTTTTTCTTTTTCTTCTTCTCCTCTTTCTTTTGACATTGTTCTACTTCACTCACCACACTCTTTTCTCTTTCACAGTGTTTTTTTCTAATTTTTCACTCTCACATCAATTTATAAAGGGACCATCCGAACAACCTATTCATTTTGCGATAAAGAAGCTATAGTGTGACCGTGCCCAGAAGTCCTTCGACTAGGGCGTGGCTGAAACGAACCGAAACCGGACGGAAAACGGGAAATTCGGTTTCCGGTCGGGTAACCGACGTCGGCGGTTTCGGTTAAGCACGGTTCGATTAACCGAAATGCTTGATCTCCGATTTTTCGGTTCATCTAAATTGAAATTACCTATTTGTGTGTTAAATCATCCGCATAGCAATTTGACACAGTGGCTACTTCCCTTGGAATTATTTGAACGCCTAAAACGCTTATATGCTATTCCAACTAGTTACTTTATGTTTTTTGACCATTGGGATGATAGTCGATTTACCTTTGTCGCATTATCTGAACGTTGCGACTATACCAGTAAAAACCAAGGGGTTGGTTGGTACAAAATTTGATGATCAAAAACTAAATGGTTGATGTTTGGGGAGACGAAAAAACTCAAAGAGCAAAAAACCTAAATAGTAGGTTCAATCTCATTTTATATAGTATAATGTATCAATTAAGCAGACCTCATCAAAGTCTTTTCTTCCAAACTGACTGTTTTTATCCCACACATGTTTGGTTGTCTAGGTTGAAACTGGCAAACAACGTCTGTAGCACTCATTCTTTCCACTCTATCTTAACCTCCTCATGGTAGTGCATAATGGCAGTTTTTGGGGAAGGATAACCGAGGTTAACTTGTTTGGCTGTGATTGATTGACCCGAAACCCGAAAGTTTCCGAATGCCCGACCCAAAACCCGAACCAGAATTTTTTCCGACCCGCGGCAACACTGTTATACACTAAGAACATGCTGACGTTTGAGTATAGTACACGTTTTTTTGCTATTGATGCTTCTGTTATATTGATGTTGTTATTTTTAACTATTTTAGTAAAAAGAAAAAACAGCATTATTTCTAGGCTTTCTAAAGTGATTTTTATAACCAAAAATGAATTTTTCTTATATCAAGTGCGACAAGCAATGCTAATTAGGGCAGGGGGCATTCTTTGGCCAGCCCATGCCTGTAGGTCTCTTTTAGGGGTCGAACGTATGGCAAATAGGGAGTGCATAATTAGTTATGGTGCAAGAAAATATTTAAAATTTGACCAATAAAGGTAATTACTGATTATTTTGCGGTAAAAAATCATAATTTTTATTAATTAATAGATCATTGGGAGTTGGTCTGACCAATTCTTATGCGCGATTAAATTGTTTTGGTGCTCAGGGGGGTGAGTGACAGTTTTCCTAATTGAACATTCAAATTTTCTCTCGGGGTTTTTCTTTGTTGTGTGATATTTGTTTTTATTTTTTTAAGAATGCTTTTGATTGTAGTAAAGAAAACTAGCGCGGGCGTACATGCGTGTTACTGTATTCAAAGCGCTTCGCGCTTATCGAGCTTCGCTACCTAGGTCCGATCAATAGGGCCGAAAGTGTTCCAAGGTTCGGACCAACGGGTAGGGACTGAAATGAGAGTGTTCCAAGGATAGGGACTGAAAATGTTCCAATGATTAGGGACTGAGTGTGTTGATTAGGGACTGAGAGTGTTCCATGATTAGGGACTGAGAGTGTTCCAATGATTAGGGACTGAGTGTGTTGATTAGGGACTGAGAGTGTTCCATGATTAGGGGACTGAGAGTGTTCCAATGATTAGGTACGAAGAGTGTTCCAATGATTAGGGACTGAGAGTGTTCCAATGATTAGAGACTAAGAGTGTTCCAATGATTAGGGACTGAGAGTGTTCCAATGATTAGGGGGGACTAAGAGTGTTCCAATGTTTTTCAATTTTTATTTTAATAATTTCTATATAGAAAGATAGAACGAAATGCACACATCTTTTGCAGTCAAATAAATAATGATTTTTTAAACAAAATTGTGTCTTAAAAATTAGATAGAATTTAAATATAATTTTAATTTTATAAATGATATAAAAGTGCAAAGAAAAAAATTAAAAATAATTTCGAAAATGGTAAAATTCCAAATAAAAGAATAATAAACATTTGAGTGTGGTGATCTAAGCCTTCCCTCCCCCCTCCCCCCACCCCCAGAATCCCCATTAACGTAGGGATTCAGAGACTTTAGCGAAGTCAAAACTAAAACCTGATCAGATATTCGTGATCAGCGTCCAAAATAGGCTTAGAAAAGTGTTTTTAAATAAATTTTTGGGTAAAAAATTTTTCAAAAAAATTTCAATAGGGTACCCCCTATGGTCCGGATTTCCAAAAGCAGTTTTTGGGCCCTAACTTTTTTTTGAATAGAGATATAAAAATATTCTCAACTATATAAAATAGAGTTAAAAATTAGCAATTTTTCTATGGGAAGAAATTTTGGAAATTTCTATTCTGAAAAAAGTTATGAATTTTTTTCTGAAAATTCGAAAATTTTCAGAAATTCGGACCTAACTTTTTTCTTACTCATAATTGAAATCCCTAATTAATTTCATAAAATTCGCCGTATTTTTCTGCATTTAATGAGCTTTGGTTTGCAATAATTGATCCAAACAAAATTAAGTTATGATTTTTTAAATATATCACCAAATTTCCGGGGCCAAAAAAATAGTCGATTTTTCAAGAATTTTTAAATAACTCAAAAATTCCTGAAACCGAAAACGAAGTTGATATTCGTGATCAGCGCCTAAAATAGGCCCAGAAAAATATTTTTTGCAATTTTTTTGACCCCTTTGAAGGTAGGTGAAAATTTCTTAGGGGGCCTAGCTCGAAAATTTCTGAAAATTTTTGAACCTATGTTATACCATTCGATAGCCCGTTTTGTGCTCTACAAATAAAGGCAAAAAATCTTTCCACTCCAGGCACCCCCTGGCGAGTTACAGCCCCGGGACTGAAGTGTCCCGCCTACCTTAAAATTTTTTGAAAAAATAAAAAATTTCCAAAATTTTCACCAATCGATAGAGCATCAAAAACGGCTGCTTGGAGGTGGTCTCCGATTATTTTTAAAAAATCGTTAAAAATTCATATAAGGCAAAAACCGAAAAACCTTTAACCCCCCCTAGCTCGGAAATTTTTGAAAATTTTTTCAATTTTCTTTTTTCATAAATTAGAGCTAATAAATGCCCTCATTTGAGCTAACGACCTCAACCCGGTCAGAATAACCCATAAACAGTTATAACAGATACACTCAAACGGGTCGAAAAAAATTTAAATTTTTAGGAATTTCTGCAGACCAGGGGGTTAGAGGTAGGGCTTAGGGTTCGCTGTCAGAGTTGTCAGGGACATCCCAACTTATCATCCTCCAGGCATGCGCTAAGCCCTCCTGGTCCAAAGAAAAATTTTCGTAACACTGGTACTGCCAAAGTGACCCGCAACTCAGTCCCTGGGACTCACCTGGCCGCCTAGGCCAAATTTCCTTATTTTTCCCGGATGCGCCGCAAAAAGTTTTAAGACCAATGCACAACTTTTAGAGCACTCCCGGCCTTCGGCCGGGAGATATCCTTTTTTGAACCACATTGGCGTTCGGTATTGAAAGGTAGAGGCAAAATAGCGAAAGTTGGCAAAAGCCAACCAAGGAGGGACGACATTTTCTTCACTTGCAAATATCATTCATTCATTCTAACAACTGCTTCTGTTAATGCTCTTCAGCATCAGCCATATGTAGCAGCAGCAGGTGTGATTCCAAAATTTCAATAATTTTTATGAAATTTTTAGCAGCAAATTAACAAATAAACTTATTTTTTTCAATAATTGTGATACATTAAAATGGTGCTAGGTCGTTTGTTAAATACCGCCATTATGGACGTTTGTTAAATCCGCCATTTTTAAAGATTTCCCAAACATAATTCGTCTTAACTTGGCTCAAAAGTAATCTAATTAAACAATCTTGTATGGTCCGATAGCTATTAGTTAGCTCTATTCGCTTTCCAAGTTTCAAAAAGTTTAATCAAGTTTTAGGAAAGCTGTGGCCGTTAAAGTGAAAAAAATGATTGTTTTTTTAAATCTTTCTTAAAAGTTAATCAAATTTTTTAAAATTGAAAGACTAATAAGCCAATTAAAAGCTATTGAATGATACCAACCGTATTTCTCTAATAGAAGCATAGTTCTTCTATTTTTCAATCACTCTGGTGGGGGTGCTTCTATTAGAAGAAAGAAAGTATCTCGCATTTTCCAGTGTCGGCGGCCGGTCACAAATATGATTTTTTTTTTTTGTTATACAGTCAATTGCAAAATTTTGGGCATATCCGTCCGCGGATATATCCGCATTTTAGTTAAAAAATTTGACAAAACACAATAAAAAATGACAATTGAAAAGTATGTAAAAACGTAAATGTAAATAGGCATACTAAATTATTATTCTATTATCCAAAATACATGAAATAAGAGCAAGGCAAGTGCAAATTTCTCGAAGGACAAAAAGTGCAAAATCAATCATTTGATTTTTCTTCAAAATAATAGTAAATAAATTTCTTAGAATTTAATTTAAAAAAATAGTTAAAAAACTTAACGTTTGGAACTTGGGATATTTAATAGCTTAAAATTTTACTCGAATTTTCTTTTTGAAACGAATAATTAAAATCAAGATCAATAAAATTAGGGTTCAGCCCCGACCTTTTTCGGGGAATTATGAAAGTCGTCAATTGCACTTCAAATAAGATGGAAGTGTCTTTAAATGAGTTTTTAAGACTTTTTTGTTCTGGAAGTTTTTCTTTTATCTTTTTTTCGGCTTTTTATGAAAATTTTGTCCCCGACAGAGGAGTCTGTCCCCGACATTTTTTAAATTTCTCCAGCCATCCCCGACAAATTTGGTCGGGGAATTTTGTCCCCGTTCCCCGACATTCTGTCCCCGAAGGGTCGGGGCTGAACCCTAAATAAAATATAGTTATAAAATTACGGAAACTATTGCCATCGATTCTAAACCGTTTAACTTAAAATAAAATTATATTTTTACATCAAAGGTATATAGAGAATCATCTATTTAGATGAACATTATATTAACGCATCCATCAAGATAAGTTAATGTTTACAATAGTTAAAATTTTTAATTTCTTTTATGCACTATTTATATTTAATTTATTTGGTTAACATTACTTAAGTTAAATGTTTGTAAATATTTTCCGTTATTTTTTTGTTCCATAAAAGGTAAAATTTTAATTAAAAAAATGAATTTTCCACGTCTCCTGTGATATTATTTTTTGCAAATCAATAACAATAATTTTGCTATCGAAAGGAAAGGGCTGCTTCAAAATAGTATCTATCTCAACATTATGGAAATCCTCATTGGAGCCTTACAAAACCAATTTTGGCATAAAGAAAATATTAAAAAAACCAAAAGTTTCAAGAAAAAAGTTAACAGTCGCCATATTTTTGGGTTGAAAAAATCAATTTCCAAAAAATAAATTCTAAAGAAGCGTTGCAAGACAATGGAGGAAAAACAAGCACATTTTGTTAGAAAGAGTCGCGCCTGGTCGATGACATGGAATTATGCTAACTAACTTTGCCAATTGTTCGTCTGAGCAAAAAATGCCCTTAAATACCTTTGAAAACGGCAAAAAAATATAATTTCAGAGTCATTCGCATCAAACATAAGCAGCTGCATATTGGTCATAAATGTTTCATATTTTCTCTGTTTTATTCTCCTGCTGCTAAACGAATGCCATGGGTTGCCGTTAATTTCTCATAAAAAAAGGAACGTTAGCCCAAGAGTAAAATGATTTTTTTTTTTTTACTATTATACAATTTTTCATTATTATTTTTTTATAATTTAAAGACAATTATGTTGGCATTGTTAATGAAGGTTAACAGCAGTGCCGTCATCATCATTAAAGAAATGCCACCCAATGTTAAGAGATGGCAATAGCACACGAGAGAGAGAGAGAGAGAGATGCCACTAACATATACATATATACACATAGGTTTTAGAATCAGCGGGATGCCGTAGAGAGAGAATACAATGCCTTAAAAATATTTAAAAAAAATTGCATGGCATTGCAAATTATGTTGGAAAGAAATGCCATAGCATTGGGAGAAAAAGGCACGCCGCACTCGACCCTTTTCAAATTAGAGGAATATCAATGGCATAGGAGAGAGAGAGAGAAAGAAAAAGAGAGAGAAAACCGGCTAATATTAATACTAGGGATACTTATAAATGCCTAAAAATCTCTTCTAAAGAGGCATTGCGTGGAACTGGTGAAATAAGCAGGCAAATTTCGTTGGAAAGAAGCGCACTCTGTTCGATGTCCTGCTGGAATTATTGTGCCAACTCTTCATCATAAAAAAGGGTCCTTAAATATCGCTAAAACAGTCAAATAAAACATATTTTCAAAGTCAAACGCATTAAAAATGGAGCAGTTTAACACTGCCAAGAAGTGCTTCATGCTTTTTCTTTGTTTAATTCTCCTTCTGTTAAATGAGTGCCATGGGTCATCGTCAACTTCTCGCGAAAAAAAGAAAGGTTATTTTGTAAGCTTATGAAATTTACAAACTAATTAATTAATAATGTTTTTTATTTAAATTAATAATGTCTTCTAAGCTAAGTGCAAGTTTTCGCTTTTGCGTTAGGGCGCTAATCTCGAATATGAATTTGATATATGACATCGTCTAATCTATGATTTTTTTCGTCATATCTATGATTTTTACTTACATTTTGAGGGCATCGCCAGACCCAATTGGTGTCTGGCCATTTTATTCCTATGATTCCATTATGCAAGAATGTCCCACTGAAATTGATTTTGTAAATTTTTCCAAAACAAAGGGTTGCCCACAACAGCAAAGCATTTTGAAAATCATAGATATGATAAAATCATAAATTTAATGATGTCTATAACCAATTAGCTATCATATGCGTGATTAGCGTCCAAAAAAATATCAAAAAGCATTTTTTATTTAAAAATTTCAGAGGGAGGTGATCGCAAAACCAAAAGGCACCAAATTTTCTTACTAAATTTTGTCTTTTTTTTTTTATTTAAAAATAGTTAAAGCTCTGTTTTTAAATCTATGAATTTTTTTCTTCACTGAAGATAAATAATATATATTTATAATAAATTAAAAATCCATCCATCAGCAGGAAAAGGTGCAAACCCAGTAGACCTCAAAGGATTGACACAACTTCTTACTGTCACGACACTATTAAGTCAGCAGCAGGGCGCTTATGCAGCACGACCGGTGAAAACGACAACCGACGGATTGGTTCCTGTTGTTGTGGACTCATATAGAGCGAGGACAGGACCAACTGCTTCAATTAGAGCGATGGCACCGGCATCGGAAGAGCCGTCAGATGGAAAGGCAATGCAAGAACATTATAATTCTGTATGGGAAGAGGAAGGCAATTTTGTGGAAACAAATGCAAAATCGGAAAAAAAGGTATCATAAAAAAATAAATTTTTTCAATATATTATTTAAATTTATCATTTTTTTTTCTTTTTGTCAAGTTGGAAGAGGAAAGACGCCAAAGCAGAAAGGAAGCAACACTCAATGCTCAAAGAATACAGGTAGTAAGTAATGTATTTTCGGTGAAGGAAAGTCGATGGTTGTCTTGAATTGACTTGGAAAAGTTGAGAATACTCAAGATATCGCGGTCGACTTTTTCGGTGTTTTTTTCGACTTTTTACCAAAAACCCGTGTGAAAGAATTTCGGGGGCTCTTGATCTTTTATCGAAACCCCGATCGTCAATATTTGAGTTTTTCTACTTTTTTTGACTTTGACTTTTTTGCCGAGAAAAAAATTCTTGTTCGTTCTCTAGTGAATATAATGGTCGGTAACGAATGGAAAGTGGGCTGGCGGGGCGATGATTTTACGATTTATGAAAGACACGCACACTTTGGGGGGATTCCGATCGGGATATGGGGCTAATAAAGCTTTCTTATTCTTTTTTCTTAGGATTTGGCCAAGAGAGGCATTGACAGCAGGGGTCCTCACAGCCGAGCGATAGGCCGCGGAGTTTGAGCAGCAGGGATTTCCAATTTGCAGGAAAAGATTATCGAAATAGATATTGAGATAAGCATTCATTTTTTCAAGGCATCACTAATGGATTTTTTTCGGTATGTAAATCAACTTTTTTAGTATGCATTTACGTCTTTTCCGGGAGCATTTCTTCTTCTATGGGTTTGGCTTCTATGTTTTTTTTTTTGATTTAGCATTTTTTTGTATTCTGGTTTTATTATTAATTCACAATAATTTGATTTTAAAATTTGTTATTCTGTCATAACAAAGCTTTGTTCGATAAAAATGTTTGGAACAATAGGTGAAACCAAGCAGCAATATAGAAAAATAAATACTAGTTGGCTTTGTATCCACATTTTTTGCAAATTTTTTTAATTTTTTTTTTTGGATGAAAAGTCATGCAAACACCTTTCCTAAGATTTTCATGGTCGCTGATCACGAATGTGACATTTATTTTGCCTATCAAACCCCAGAACAAATTCGATCAAAAAGTCAAAAATTCCAAAAATTTTAGATAACGATTTTTGGAACTTAAAATGACTTAATACATGGAACTCACAAATCAGCCAAAAAAGCATAATGGAAATTCAATATTACTATTTTAAGATTTTTTGGCCTAAAAAAGTAAACTTAAATTTTTGGAAGTTTCAACCTTTTGTTCGAATTCGGGTCAGGATTTGGATTTAGTCAAAATGAATATTATATTCGTGATTAGCGACCATAAATACCCTAGGAAAAGTGCTTGCAAGACTTTTTAAACCGAAAAAAAAATTGCAAAAAATGTGGATACAAAGCCAACTAGTAGCAAAAAAAAAGAAAAGAAGAGGTATTCGATTAATCTCTAATCATTTGATTTTCTTTTTTTTGACTGAAAACTACCTAATCTTTGGTTTTCCATTTAGCTAATAAAATGCTAGAGTTAAATTAAAATAAAATTATTTAGCATATTTTGCGTCTTCATAAGGAATATTTTATTTTTGAAAAAAACAAAAAAAGCTTTATCATGATAAAATTGCACGAGCTTGGTCAAGCACTATTCGCGGATCATCAACAGCTGATGGATGGGTGTTAAGCTCACATAATTTGTTGTCCCTTTAAATATAAAATCAAAATTTGGCATTACAGTTTCGTAATATTATGCTTTTATTGTTTTGAAATTTTTGAAAAGAATTTTTTCTCGCAAAATAAATGCCCTCTAATTATTTAACAAATTTATTTATTTTTTTGCCTCGGATCTCTCCAACCACCATATCCACCATTTGGTACTGATGCAACACCGGACATATGGTGATGAGCATTAGACACTACCAATTTTGGTGGGAAAAATGATGAGTTTACCCGTCTGAATAAGTTCCTGTGAAAAAGTAAATTAATTCGATAATGATCATCTTTATGAGAAAACTGACAATGCACTGTCCAATGATCGATGATCATTTACACATTTGTTCCAATGCACACCGCAGTCACCGATATGAATTACCCTTAATTAAGTTAATTACTTGTTAATTAATTACCGTAAGAAATTTAAAAAAAAACAAATTCATTAACGCTTAATTAATAGAAATAAAATCTCTTCTTTTATTTTCAAAGTTTTAAGTGTTGGCTTACAAATATATACAAAATTTCCGGTTGCTATAATTTAATAAATTATTAAAAAAAAACTTAAGAAATTGTATTTTCAAAATTGTTTCTAGCCAATATATACTCATTTTTCCAAAAATAAATATTCCGACCTTGGTGCCTCGGTGTAGATTACCTCCAACTGTTTGGGCAAGCAATGAATGCTCAATTGCAGCAAAGTCCAGTCCCAATTATAATCATCCCAGGAGCAGAAAAACGGGAAAAGGAATAATTAATGAAATGGACATAATTTTTTTATTTGAATTTTATTTAACTAATAATTTTATTGTTTCCAAAAAAAATGCCAAGAAATATAAATTATTTAAAATTCTTAAGCAATAATTGACAAATATTTTAATAAAATTATTATCTTTCATAATTTTCTTTAAAAAAAAAAATTAAAATACTTTTGAGCAACTTTGAATTTGTCGCCATAATTGTTGATCAACAACCAATCCTAAATTGTTTTTGCTGCTGAACCACACTTCGACACCCAATTTGTTCACATTCTTCGCATAATTGACAAATGTTTTCGGATATGTGCCAAGGCAAAGAATTTCGCACTCAGAACATATGCTTTAAAATATTGCAGTAACTCGTTAATTTTTTTATAATTCTCCATTAAAGTATGCCCTGTGAGTACAGTATTTTCAATATATAAAAAAATTCATATTTTATATTTAATAAATTATTTTACTATTTAAGAAAGTTAATTTTCAAGAGGGCGCTAAATTTAAAAAGAATTTGTAAGTCCTCCTCCACCCTACAATTTTTTTCTATGTCACCGGAGTCAAATTATCTAAAAATGCCTGTTTTTGGCTTTGTGTCTAAATATTTATTTCTTTGTTTTTCTTAAGTTCCAAAAAGTGACAATCCTTGTTGTGTTGCTTACTTTTTACGATTTTCGACCATTAGTCGGAGTATGTGCAAAAAATCAGGGGCCACAATATGGTCTTCTTCGAGTAGAATCAACAATTTATCTTGCAAATCATATTTAGGCATTATCACTTCGAACATGTAGTTGAGCTAAATATTTTTAAATTTTAATCAATTTTGTGTGCAAAAATTAATTATTGTTGAACCGGCCTTTGCAAATTATATGTAAAACCCTCAAAAAAAAAACCTAATTTCACAAGTTAGGAAATTAACTACTATTTGTTCGAATTGGGGCTTCCATTGCCTGGTTCTATGTCAGAATTAAGTCGGAAATAAAGCACTAATTCGTTTTATAGCTTTAAAAATGAATAAATTTAATAAAATTCGAAAAAAAGGATATCAAAATGGGAGTTTATATTTTATTTTATACATAAACCTATACATATAACTGACATACTTTCCACCACCAATGGTGCTTAATTTGTGTAAGACTGGCATTGCGATGTTGTGCACTAAAATAAATAAACAATAATAAAAATAACAACATTAATTTAAAATTAAAAAACTTTTAAGCAAGTTTTATTGAAACCGAACTTTTCTTGGTTCGACGGACCAGGAAACTCATTCGGATAATATTGGACACTGAACGGAAAAGCGATGTGAAGTGTCTTAAGAAAAATTTTTTGTTCTATTTTGAGTTAAACGGCATTTTTTTTTTTCAAAAGATGGCATTTTTTTAAATAAGAATTCATTTAAACCCGGGCTAGATGGCAACATTTCACAGGGATTTCTCCCACCTTGTTCGTTTTGTACAGATCCCTACTGGCCTTTTTGTCCGTTAATCCGGCCCCAATTCCGGCTTTAAAATGCTTTTCCTTACTTCCTTCGTCCGGGCCTGTCCCGGAATATTTTTCACGAAATATCCTGACCCCGGGTAAAACGATCCAAATTTTATATTAAAATAATTAAGTAAATTTCATGCCCTGCAATATTTGATGCTTCGTATCAAAGCACTAATTTCTTCAGAGTGAAAATCGCTGCTGAACACCAACAAAATACGCTTAATTGAATAAGCATTTGACAATGATTGAATAAGTGATTTCAAATACTTTATCCGGTCATGGACCTAAAATTCAAAAAAAAAAATCGTTTTTTTTGTATTAAATTTATTCAAAACTAAAAAAAATTGATTCAAACCACCTGCACTATGATCACAAAATCAATGTTTTTCGAGTTTGGGTCTTCAAGTTTATTGTAATCATTATTCACAATGGGAATGTAGTCCTAAAATTAAGTAATTAAATAATAATTAGGTAAAATAATAATTTACAATGAAATAATAATATTAAAAGTCAATGATTTTGACGTTTAGTAGATTTTTTTTTCATTTTTTTTATAAATTTTTTAAATTAGATATTTGTTATTTAAACAATTTTTTACCATATATTCAGATTTCAATAATTGTTCATCAGCAGCTGTAATCTCAAGTAATGACAAAACATTTGATGAATTTGTCAACAATTTGTGCCATTCAAAATCATCATTGTAATCATCCAATGTTGGCAAATTGTCCAAATCTTTTTGACCATTTGTCCAATTTTCTGTATTATTGCTGCTGGTCAGCAGAAATGTGGCGTTGAATTCAATTTTTCCCAAATAAATTGAATTTGTTGCATTGTAAGTTACATACAATAGAAATGGCAATAAAAAAAGGAACTAAAATTATTCATTTTTTAAAAATTTTTATTCGTTTATACATATTACCGCAATGATAAAAATTATAGTCGAAGGTCGGACAACGCGTAAAATAATTTCGTACATAAAATTATATTCGAAATTTAATTTTTCATAAAAATTATTATTATTTTTTCTAGACGAAAAATTTAAATAACAATGAAAATGTATGAGGCCTACATTTTATGTTTATATTAGGGATTTGAATCTGCCAATAGTTTCAAAAATAAATTAGGGCGATGGTTGGGAAAGTGGGAGGAAAGAGGTGGTCGCGAATAAATTGGAGGATTATTTTACAAAAAAGTTTGCATTGATTAAAATCAAAAGAATAAGCAAAAAATAATAAAAGAATAATTTTAATTAATTTTAACATTTAAAATTATATAAATTTTCTTTTTAATTTGATTGGTGGAAATTGCTTCAATAATCATTAGTTTGTCAAAGCTTGTTTCTTCGTTAAAGATTTTCTAGAAAAAACTTGAGTTGCATTTTTGAACAACATTTGCTTGAGATGTTATCAGATTGAAAATAATATTTAAAAATCTTTTCTTTTTCAAGAAAAAGTTTAAAAATAATTTTAGGTTCCAATAAATTTGAAGATTTAAATTTTTTTTTTAGAGTTCGTCCAATTGCTTAACAATACCATTGGTAATAGCTTACAAAACAAATGATTTCTAATGATACCGAATTTGTTTAATTTCGTATTTTTTATAAATAATTTTTTTTTTAATTTTTACATTTTTTTTATTAAATTAATATTCGTTTAATTTTTGTTTCATTTATTCTTGTACATATGACATTTGAAAAAACTTTAACATAAATGAACAAGCATTACTCACCTTTCATCAACAATAAATTTTGCCATTTCAACAGAAATTTTGGTCAAAAATTCAAGTGATTGCACAAATTTGAGTCATCGAAGGAACATTTAACAAAAATTGAACATTTTATTGTATAAAATTCACACCATATTACTCCTTGATATCATTGTTAAAAATTAAAAAAAAAAATTCTTCATTTTATATTCCGCAACAAAAAAATGTCCATTTTTTACTTTATTTCATTCTTTTTCCTATTCATAGGCGTTTTTATTGAGGTAACAAAAAACTTTTATTATTTTATTTTTAAATTATTTTATCCGCTTTTTAGCATTAAGCAACAATTAGACTCTAAATACGGTGTACTTTTCTAGATTCTGTGGTCATTTGTATTTAGGAATATATATATATATATATATATATATATATATATATATATATATATATATATATATATATATATATATATATATATATATATAATATATATTATATATCGTTATATATCGATATATGTATAATATATATATATATTAGCCCGATGTTGGCATTGAATTTGGGTCGAAACCGTAAATGATTAGCAAGAACATATCATCCCCTAACGCTAATTTTGTTTTTAAATAATTTGTCATAATGTTTAGCCCTTCTCGTTGGCAAAGACTTTTGCAAAGCCGACAGGCTGCAAAATAAGCGAGGGCACCCTGAAGGACGAAGATGGCAAAGAGGTGAAAGGACGGTTCCAATTTTGCCCAAAAGGGTTGAAACGATGTGCCAGAAACGATATGTTCGGCACCGCTTCATTTTGTGCCGAGCAATTGACAGACGAAAAGGCGGAGACGAAAAAAAAAGAATGAAAACGTGCCAAGAGGTGTTATTGCCAAATCATTGAATTGTGATGATTACCCTTGAAAATGACTACATAATTGCATAAGTATTGTTGTGAAAAAATAAAACTTGCATAATTCAAAAAAAAAAAAAAATTAAACCCAATAAAACAGTGTTACACAATTATAGGTTTTCCCGAGGCACCTGGTTTTTACATAGTTTGGCCATTTTTTGTTTAGCATGAAATTTCGGCTTTGTCCAAAAAAAGGAATTTTTCGGTTTCAGTTCGGTTAGTCGACAACAAAAACTCTAATTATTCGCGTTTCAAATCTTTTCTCATCAAAATAAACAAGACATTTTTTATTGGTGCATCTGGCAATGATTTTATTTTATTGTATTAGATCAATTATGAAATTTAAGGGGTTTTATTTATGAAAACATTTTAATTAATAAAAAAAGTCGTTTTAAATTTTAGAATAATTATTGGTTTAGCTAATTAAAAATTGACGCAACTTATCCATTACCAGAAAGCCACATTTTACCGAACCCATATATTGGAAATAAGAAACTCGAAAAAATCCACTTTATGGATTATACAGTGCTTTTTTAGTGCATAAAACAAAATGACAACATTTAAATATATTATTTATATAAAACATATATTCTTTTGTTCTCAATTATCCCACACTGGTTATACATGGCATCATATTCTGCTGCTGTGCCGGAGCCGTACGATTTGCCCTTGGCATTCGTTTGAAGATGAATAATAATTGGGCTCGATAAGCATGCCGGTACTCCGTACTAAAATATATTATACGTCATACAAAATAACAAAAAAATCATAACCTAAAAAAAATTCTCAAATTTGGCATAGTGTTCGGCCTTAAACGACTTATTTGATTTTTTTTAATGCGCGCCCAATCGTAGTGTCCTTTTTTGTTTTAATTCATTTTCAAAAATTATACAATGTAACAAGAGGATTCGATTTTTTTTTCTTCCTTTTTTTGCTGCCCAAACGGCAGTGCCGAAAAATGCGATATCTATTTTTTGGTATTTGATTTTTTTTTAAATGCATAAATTTAAATGTTTTGATCACCTTGTAAAGTACAAAATGGGCCCATTTGATGCAGCACCAATGTTCAATGGAATGGCGGTGAGCTGTTGAGCCAACCATGAAGTGATCGGCGACGAAATGCGTGGTTTGATCAGTAGCAAATAGAACAACAGGATGAAATAGCCTCCGATATTCAGAGCAATGATGCAAAATAGTGAACGAAAAGCTCGTTCATGTATCGACTCAGCTGATGGCAACCCTTAAAATAAACATTAATTTCAAATTATATATATATTTTTGTTATATCAATTTTTCACAGGCCCAAAGAGTTAGTTGCCTCGAAAATTAGGTTTTTTATGTGAAAATTGGGTAAAATTTTGCTTAATGAAGCAAGTTTTCTTTAGGGCAGGTGTTGCATCCCTTGAGGGCACGATAATGGAAGGCCAAAAAAGTCCGGTAGTGTTAAGGGCCGTAGACGCGCTCTAGTTTTCATAACAGTTTTTTGAAATTTCAATTTTCCTAGTGGCTGCCACTAAGCCTGAAAACCAGAAAATTTTAATTGAAATTTAATTTCCCAACAGTCGCTTCAGGCTGATGTAATCACGTATTTACCATGAGATTTGGTCTTGATCACAATGCCAACAATGATGTATATAATGAACGTTAAAATCACGAGTAAAATGTATACGACGTCAAGGGACGACCCCTATAAAAATAAATTGACCCAAAGAAATAAGTTTTTTTATTTTGAATTTTTGTTTCGCTATTTTTCTTCAAATTTCTGGACGTCAAAGAATGGTTTTTTTAAATGTCTTTTTTTCACGAGAACTAATAATTTTTTAGATTACATTAAAAAAGTCGCCGAGCGTTCCGGTGATCATCTGATCACCATACAATTTCATTTTCAGATAAAAGGAAATGCATGAAGCAAACCCAAAAGTTGTACAAATAAATGTTATCACCGCCAAATACAGTCGAATTTTGATTTTATCATGGCTAAAAATAGGAAAATTTGCTACTTTTGAGAAAAGAAAAACGAAATTTTAAATTTACATTTCTGTAAACATAATGCCAATCAGCCGATCAATGCCCGTGAAAAACATTGTGGGGAAAACCCCACCTGAAATAAAAATTTTTTTTATTTTTTTATTTAAAATCCCACCAATTCCAAATGCTGAAATAATGTTGATTTTTGTGGCCAAACGATACTCAATGAAATTCTGTCCTGATAATGCAGTGTACACAAACAGAAAATGCCCAGTTTGATGCAGCATTTCAAAAAAGGAATAAAGTATCAGGAGGTAATTGACCGTGCCATGGAGAGACCCAAAAAATTGATCAAATTTAAATGAAAAAAAAATTTTTGAACTTTAAATTTAACTAACTTGGAACGAATTGCCACAAAAATCACCGAAATATTAAAAATAATTCCAATTGCAGCAATGGATCCCAATGTGAGAGCACAACTGATCAAGAGCCAACTGGGATTTATATCTTTGTAAGCCAAGTAAAACTGAAAAATGTATTAGCAATAAATTATTTTATTCTTTAAAAAAAGTACCGTATTTATATCGTCGGAAGAAGAATATGACATTTTAACTAAGAAAGTAAAAAAATTTTATCAAATATTGTTTGTTATTTTGTTCGTTGTTAAAAGTGTGCCAAGTCGGCGAAGGTCAAACTCCATCTAAGTGATATTATTCAATTAGCCAATAAGCATCAAAAATCAGCAAAACGAACTTTGGCTAACAGCATTATGCCAAATATTAATCAAAAAATATTAATGAAAGTGAATTGTGCACTGCACAAGACAACTAATAGAAAATAATAAACCAAAAATTTATATGTAAATTTCTAAAAAAAAACTAATTTAAGCATACTGGACGATGGAGTTAGGAATTAGCCTTTGTTGACATAGTATGCCAATTTCAATGAAAATAATAAAAAAATTAATTGAAAAAATGAAACGCCAAAGAAATTATTATTTTTTGACAAATACGAATATTTTTTCAGACTTCAGACAGACATTTCCGGCCTCATAAATTTCACATGAATAAATTGTAAAATTCAGCAATTTCCCTAAATATTACAAAGATTTGTTGTTTTTGTTTTTTTATCCAAAATCCACGTCGAATACGGAAAGCAGCACATAGAGAAAAACTTGGAGTATTTAAGCTTTCCTAATCGAAGACCAAAACATTGTAAAAATAATATTAGTTTAATTTAATTAAAAAAAAATAATATTTTTCCATGTCTTCTCTGCTGCTCTACATCCTCCCAATTGTTTGCTGTTTGCTCTGCTGTTATCCATCGCCAATTCGTAAAAAACATTATTTCCTATTTTGGTACTTTTCTGTTCTGGGGCGTCACTTTCAAATTAAAAAAGGCCCATAAAAAACCGCACAAATGATTGCAGGAATAAGTCCCACAATATTTACAAACATTTCGTCAAAAGGATTATGTTATTTGCGCGACCTTTTATGGCCCTTTTTTAAATTTGAATGTGAGGCCCCAGAAAAGGAAAGTACCACTGATTTTGACACAGAGCCCAATGCCCCAAATTCAAACTATACAAAAAACATTTTTAAATTACATTTTTAATTTTTTTGAATTTCTTAGAATTGCCATGCTGTCCCGGCAGTCAGCATGTGGTTGCCGTCATGTCCAAACACATTGGCACTTTCTCCTCTGCTGATGTTGTCGGTGCGGACGAAGCTACAGTATGCTCAACGGCAAATGATACTGTAAATGCAATACAAAAAGAATTATCTTCTGCTGGTGACAAATGTCCCAGCGGAGGAGCAGAAAAAATGGCTGAACAAGTTAAACAACAGCTGACCAAAATGGGTAATTACTAGAAGGAGATAAGAGGAAATCAAAATTTATAAAATATCAATGATTCATATTAATTACAATATTATAATATCATAAAAGATATTAAAATATATATATATATATATCCCTATTATATATCTAACATATATATTATATATATTACTATAAAGAACACGTGAAAATGGAGATCACCAATAATGACGTGTGCTCCTACCATTTGGGCTTTGCCTGTGCCATGTTCGACTTGGCCGCGTCTGTCGCTGACCACGCGGGCACAGGCGCAGAATGGCACAAACTGAGCAAACAATTTGAGCAGCAAAGCAGTGCCATTAAAGAAATTAGTGAAAAGTTGAACATTTATGCTGCGGAATTGCCATTTGCGCATCCATTCAAAGGTAAACCCCAATAAATCATTAAAATATCTAGAATATTTATTAGGAAATTCTGCCCACAAAAATGTGCCAAGTCCAACCCAAGTGATTGCCGAGCCAGGCAAACTCAGCGCATTTAGCCAAGAAAAAGATGCCGAATTTGCCGAAGACTTTTGAAAAAAACTAGGAATTTCATAGAAAAGAAATAATATTGTTCACATTTAGAAATGTTGTTGTTAATAAAGATGGCTATGAAATTTTTATATAAATATTTTTAAATAATCATATAAAAACAAAATAATACATTGTGTTAATTTAAAAGTAAGACACCCTATTTTTTGTGAGGTTTTGCCACCTTTTTCAGAGGAAGACAAAGGGCATTATTGATCACAAAAATTCTTAAAACAGAGCCACGAAATAATAGTAATAAATAAACAAACTATACAATTTATAGCATTGGATTTCTTATTTATAATTATTTACCTTAATAAAAATTCGCATTTTGATAAAATATTTTATAAATCTAAATCCTTAAGAGATTTCAAAGTAATAAACGGAAGATAACATCAAATTTTTTGTATAAATTACTAATTGTAAAAAAGGGTTAAGTGCTTGGTTCTTTTTTTCATAAAAGATTATGAGAGTTATGCTAAATTTGGTGAAAACAAATTAAATCTTAACGCTCGAAAATTGATTTAGATAAAATTGAAATGTGATTTTAGTCTTATCTTTTTCTAAAACATTGTAAAGGGTTAACATTAAGAATAAACAAAATAAATAATGCCATTTTGCCGAGCATGCCAATGATCGATTATTTTATCGATCATCAAACGTCGAATAGGCCAATCGTTTTGCGCTCCAATGATCAATATAAAATGGCAAAAACAAAAAATAGTAAAACCGAATAAATGTTAAGCTAACATTTTTTTCGATGGATTTGTTTTAAAACTTTCTTAAACTGAAATTCATGATTCTTTTCGTATTACTTTAGTTTCTGCTAATTTCCAATCATTTTGCTACAGCTAAGCGATATTTAGCTTTATTTGCACATATTTGGCTTAACTTTTTCTTTTTTTTTACAATGCAGTAAAGCAATATCAAAACCTCACAAACAACGATTCAGAAATCATGTCAGTGCAGATTATTTTTTGATTGTTTTACCGTAGATTATTTTGTTAGGGAAAAATGATTTTCAGATTTATTGGTAGCTTTCTTCGAGCTTTAGGGTGGGCTTTTATTGCAATATAGTATCTTTCTTTCATTTTTTGATAGATGAGGGTCAGCAAAATAAAAGGTAACCAAAAAAAGGAAAAATGTGAAAATTAGTTATAGTAAATATATTCAACCTAAGGAAGAATCGATGAAAACCCTTTTTTTGGGTCAAAGAAAAAGGTTTTCACTGATTTATGTTTAAAATAGAAAACCCATTTATTTGTGTGAAATGTAATAGACATAATAGTAATTTGATTAAACATTTTTGATTTCATGCAAAAATTGAATTCTTTCCCATTTTCCATCTCCTTGAAGAAAACCATCACAGTCCAATTGTGTGTTGCATTGTCTTTAATAAAAAAATATTAAAACAAATATTTAAAAAAATAATTAATTTAAAAATAAATATTATAACTTTTATTGTTATTTGAATAATTACCATAGCAACAAAAAGAGCTGACAAGTGTAAATGTATGGTAATACCTCTTTGTAAAGACTTATATTCCGAACAGGAAACATTGTTTCCACTTTGGCGATTCCAACCCCAACATTTATTGGGCGCTCCATCCACGGCCAACTCCTTCGCAAAAAAAGCGAATTGTAAAAAAGTTTTTTACTTGTTATGTTCGGGTAGGCTTCTTGTATTTTTTGGAAAATGTCCCACAAATACACATCCGGGTCAAAATTTTGACTTAAAATGAAAAATAATGTTTTCATTAAATAAATAGAATCACCTCATTGCTGTTTGTATACGATACCAATTTTGATTGACCCATTCGTTGGCATTTTCGACACGAAAAGCCGAACCAATTTCATAGCGGTAGATGTGAATATGCAGGTTGTAATGATTGGCTATGCGCAAACAGGTTGTATTGTCACAGTGAAATGCGTAATAATCCTTCTCCTCATAATCTGATTCCGTGAGAAGGACTGCATGAACATATCTTACAGAAAAAAAAAATTATTATTTGCTAAGAAAACATTAATTTTTGGACATAGCAAAAAAAAAAAAATTTAGAATTGCTCCATGACCCCGATATCTATTCAAAAATTTTTTAACTCTTGCGGTCCTGTCAAATCAACGCGGTTGAGCATGGATGCGGCAGTAAAATTCATGATTTGAATGTCCTTTGTGGGTACGTCTTGTGAAATCTCGCTCATGGCTATTGACGCTGTAATCGAAGGCCATGTAAGCTGCTGAAAGGAAAAGATTTAGATAAAAACAACAAAACTAGCCATAACAAGCTTAAGTGGCAGCCATTCTGCAATTTTATTCATGGTGCCATGCAAAAGATGGTGTAACTC
Source organism: Heterodera filipjevi (assembly GCA_039877585.1). Classification (NCBI taxonomy): domain Eukaryota; kingdom Metazoa; phylum Nematoda; class Chromadorea; order Rhabditida; family Heteroderidae; genus Heterodera; species Heterodera filipjevi. Next base: position 2,428 of record JBDPZO010000214.1, on the reverse strand, counting down.
ATTGAAGCTATATTTCACTAGTTCAGGGCTTGAGCTGGTAATATTGATGCATGCGGCTTGGATTATACTCTGAAAGCAAAATTATAAGTGAGTTTATTTAAAATAAATAACAAAAAACATTTATTTATAAATAAATTGTTAAAAAAATTATAGCGAAGTATTAATTCTACCAATTTAAAGACATGCTGCCGAATTGTATCTACCGTATCATACAATGCTTGTCTTTTCCAATCTTTGATAGACGCAACTGTATCAAGAAAACAATATCTGTCAAAATTAAAAAATTAAAAAAAATTTGTTTTCAAATTACTCAAAATCCTCTTCTCTGTACAAATCCAGTGTCTCTTTGATTTTTTCAACAAACATCTCTGTTTGGTGAGAAGCGGATAATTCTATAATATTCGAATTATATAATAGGAAAATTCAAATTAGAAAATAATACAGCAAACAAATAATAACTAAATTTATTATTATTAAAACAAATAGCCTAAGACCTGTTTTGATTTTTGTATTAATAATTAAAATAATCTCATCTTATCAAAAAAATTATCTTTTTCATTATTTACCTGCGTTCAAAAAATGTAACATTTTTTTTGCCTTGCGCGAATTCATTTTGCCCAATTGTTCAAAAAATTCTTAAATTTATTTATAAAAAGGTGATTTGTTTTTTCAAGTACTAGTTTTGTAGGCATTGAAAACCATAGGGTTTTGTTGATTGGATTCCAACTTTCTGCTGAAGATCGACATTGCCCAAGCGTGATTTTCCGCTTGTCTTTTCATGGGCAACTTACAAAATCGGTTTACGACGTCATTTAACCACTAAAAAATAAATAAAATCACTAATATTTATATAATAATTAAATTAATTTTGATGGCATTAATATTTCCAAATTGTAATTAGAAAATTGGACCGAAAAAACTGCTACCTATAAACCAAAAATCCTTAACTTTTTTTAAGCCACTGTAAGTATAATATATTGAACTACAAATATATAACTGACGAGTAAGGCGGAACGCGGTGTATCCCCAAACAGACATTCACGTTCAAATGGTTCCTAAATGTTGAGGAAATGTTTTATCGAATATTTAATAATAATTTTATTACTAAATATCATTAAATCCTTTTCATTGTAGAAATACTTTAAAACTGCGTCGGTCTGCATTGGGATCGACAACCATACGAAAATAGCCCTCAATCGACTGAATACTCTGCGTAACCTTCTGAAACAATCATTCACTTTTTGGTAAAACCATCTATTTTTTATAAATAAAAACGAACTGATATATATTCGCCCATTACAGAAACCAACATTTGCTCGTGGGCTTTTAGCTCAACCAATTTTTCGATTTTCGTAAATTCATCATTTGCCATGTTGTACAAACGCTCGATAGCTTTATATTCCGGGGAACCGGGCTTAAAATTTTATTATAAACAATGATTTATTAAGAAATAATAATTGATTATTTATTTTTATTAAATTTATGAGACCATTTAATTATAAAATAAATAAGTTCCATTAACCAATTGAATTCCAAAAAACAAAATTATAAAATAATCAAAATCGATATTTAAAAAATAATTGTTCATAAATTTATATACTATACTAATTTATAAATTAAATTTTTTGGCATACTTTTAATTGTGTACTCACACCAAGAGCAACCAATGAAGAAACCGGGCCCAATATCTTTACAAACGGAGCAATTGAAGCCGTGACGACTCGAAATTTTTCTGGTAAATCAGTTGTCGCTGAAGTCAGTTGGCCAAATTTATCAACCGCCTCTTTAATTTGATCATCAACAGCTAAATTTTCAAAAATACCATATTTTTTCTTATATCATTTGACTTACTGATGTCAAAATTTTCTTCTTGTTCCTCGTTACTGTAGTCGGGTTCGGTAAGTACCGTTGACAGGAAGAAGCAACTTAGTAAAGAAAAAAAGTGGATTTTGCAAAAATACATTTTAGCTAAAAAAACGTTTAGTATTACTACATATTTAAATTTATTTGTTTTACAAATATTAATTCACTTAAAAAAATTTTAAAACCATTAGATAAAAAATAATAAACTTTTTTGATTCTAATTGATTTATCACCATTTTTTGGTATAATTTTAAACGAAAATTAAGTGTTTTGGCAGTCGTGAACCTTCTCATGTTGAAAAGTTATATGCGCGGAAAGTGCAAGCAAAAAAAGTGTATGCATTCTAAAATGACTGCAAATATAGATATTTTGGCACACAATCGCTAAATTTTGGCATCCAAAATCAAACCTACCGATTCCATTATGAAAATTGTTGTATAAAGGTGAACACTCGAGTTTTCGGTGGGATCATATAGAAATTTTCATTTAGCCAAACAATTTGGTATAGGATGATATTTAATCCGTTTGAAGTAAATGATCCGTTTCTATGTCTATAAAGAATGAG
>JBDPZO010000213.1:0-15123 GCA_039877585.1 Heterodera filipjevi | reverse complement strand
TTCTATCTTTTTTGATTTTTTTTATTAGATTTTGTTTTTTTTTATTTGTATTTATTTTTTTTTTTTTTAATACTTTTTATTATCTGGGGGTTTTTTCTTTTATTGGGGTTTATTGTGTACCAGGTTTTCTAGTATTAGTAAGGTTTAGTCTTCCTTTGTTTTTTTTTTTTTTTTTTTAAGGGTTTGTTTAGGTTTTTTTTTGGTTTTTTTATTTCTTTTCTTTAAGTTTTTTTACTTATTGGTTTAGATTAAGAATTTTTGGGGGTTTTTTTTTTTTTCCTTTTTTTTTTATTATTTATTTTTTTTTTAGGTTTAAATTTTTTAGGGTCTTTTCGTTCTTTTCAAAAAATAGGTTTTTTTTGTTAATTAATTTTCTATCGGTTTTTCTAATCTTTTATTATTTTTTGGTTTTAGAATATTATAGTTTATTTTTTAAAAATTTAATTTTGAAGCGATTAAGAATTTAATATTATTTTTTAATTCCTTTTAGTATATTATATTATTTTTAATTTAGGTTTAAAAGAAAGCCCTTAGGAAAATTTTAACAATTTAGTATTTTTCAGGTATTTAATTTTGTCTATTTTAAGGTTTTTTTGTTTCCTTGGTAAGCGCAAAAAAAAGAGGGGGGGGGTAAGTTCTCTTTCCTGGTAGTCAATTAGGTATTCCGCTTTTCTTTTTTTTTTTTTAAAAAAAAAAGAAATAGGGGGGGGGGGCCGGTACTCCCGCCTCCCCCCCAATGACCTTAGAGAAATTGCCACTTACAGTGAACAAATTGTGAGCATTTTCCAATCATTTGTCCCATATTCCATTGGTTCTTTCTTCCATTTGGCCCATTGTTCCGTACATTTGTCAATTGGACTTCGCTCTATCAAATCACAATTATAACCACCATTTGACATTTTTCGACTTGTCAATTGTTCATGCGTCAGCGAATTGACTAATTCAAATGGAGCAACAGAAGAGAAATGTGAGGTAAACGGATGATAAAACTGACGGAAGTGGCATTAAGAAAGGTCTAAAAACTTTGTGATCGAGTTTTTAGTAATTTTCTTTTTTGGCCCCAAAACGTATTTAAATAATTACTTATTTGATTATGCCAATGAAATGAATTAAACACACAGAAAAAATACTCTTAGAATAATTAATTAATCGCCACGAGTGTCTGATTAGGTTTCAAAGTACAGGCAAACTGATTTCAAAGTACACAAGGGTGAAAATTTGTGAATTCAAAGTCACGTTAAATCATCTGAGGTATCAGTTACAGATTAAATATAATAATATTCAAAGCAAAAACCATTAAAGGTCAACAATCATGTGAAAACAGAAGAATTCAGGGCCGCATATCAGAATTAGTCGAAGCAACTCAAATTATCAGTGAATAATAAGCGGAACAGGTCATCTTGGCCTGGCCATCTTGGCTTCTTTGGATATAATAACTTTTCTCAGACATTCGACAGCTCTTGGTAAATTCTATAAGCAATATACGTTAAAAAATTTGTCGTCCAGTTAATAAAGTTAGGTATGTTCCAAAGGTTAGAAAAAATCGATTTAACCAAAATTTTCGTACTTTTAAATGGACGGCACCCGATTCGTACTGGGCGAATTCGTACTGCCCCGATTCGTACTGCTTACGTGTTATAAGTATAAGGACTGTCTAACCTCCGCTGTCTGCGCTCCCACGCAAAACAGTACGAATCGGGGCAGTACGAATCGTCTTTTTACCCTTTTAAATATGTCTTTTTATTAACCAATTTTTTGAAATTTGGCTAAAAAATAGCAAAGAGCTGTCGTCTCATGTTTACTAAGAATGTTTGTTTAGTTTGGTTGCCTCAGAGGAAAATTATATCCAAAGACGCCAAGATGGCCACACTAAGATGACTTGGACCTTGAATAAGTTTTTCTCTCAGTGTTACCTAATAAACTACGAATCTGATATTCATTCCACCAAGCCCGAGTTCCGAATTCGAGTCATTGATTTTGATTTTTCATCAAGTATTTTTTTTATCTTATTTATTAAAAAAAAGACGATTTATTTGGTAAAACCACCATATAAATCAAAGATTTTTTAGAAAAGGTTTATCTTAAAAAAAGAGCGGGAAAGCTCACGGATTAATTAGTACCAATTTCTGCTGGTCTTTTCCATGTCAACACCGACAGGGAGAAGTAGTGTTTCGTCAACTAAGCCAAAAATTTTACCAAGGCTTTTCGGGAAAATTTGTGCTTCAATTCTTCTTGGCCCGCGTTGGTCCTACTGAGCCTTGAAAGGATTCAATGAAAAAACATTGCTATAAATTTTATTGATGAAACATTGCTTTTTGGCTTTGAAGTTGACGAAACCTTTAAGTTTTAAATCCAAAAAATTCTAAATATTTAAAAAACGACTTCTTCCAATTGACTATCGGCTTCACCAGCCCCCTCACTATGGATTTGATCCGGAGCACTACGATTGGTCCGGCAATGATTCGTCCGGTTTTTCGAGTCCGCCCAATACGAATAAGATGCCGTCCGAGTTTTGCTCCACTCTCATCATCAGCCAGAGTCTGTCTCTGGGATTTGCTTGAGGGGAAAATGGCTTTCATAAGACATGGGCATCCATGACCTGTTGACGGGAGCGGTGGCGGGTCGGACCCCTTTCGGCTCCCAGAAAATCTGTCAGTGGAAGGACAATCTGTCAGTAGAAAATCTGTCAGCCAACAATGCGTCAGTGGAGAATCTGTCCGAGGCAATGTTCTTCACTGACAGATTTTTTGACGGATTATCCATTGACGGATTGTCCTTCATCCGTCCTCCCATTTGATAATCTTCAATTGGGGCACTCAATGTCAAACTCATTGAATTTGCCTGTGAGAGTCATGCTTATTTCTTTTTCAGTCTTCACAAATTATAACAATATTTCATAATTATTAATTGTCAACAAACGAACGATTGACCATCCAAAGAAAACGCAGCGAAATTTGAAGCGAATGTGAGTTGAAATTAGAAAATTTTTCGAAGTTATTTTGACCCCAACGTTTCCGCCCCTTGAGGAAATCCCGACATTTCTTAGCATTAGTGGAGCGGGGGGGGGGGGGGGGGGTTGCAACCTTTCTTTTGACTGTTTTTCAGTTTCATTTGCGATGACATTTATTTGGATGTTCGGATTGGAATTGGCATTTGTCTCCGACAGATTCGACGCATTGGTCGACACACATTTCAAATACAGAAAAAGGACACTTGTCAAATTGGGAATTTATTCAAACAATATTGTCAAAGAGAATGATGAGGGATCAAAGGAAGAATTGCCATTTCCGCAGAAAGCATTGCCCAATTCAATCGTTGGATTCGCTCGTGTTTACATTTTGTGGGTCTCATTGAATTTAAATCAAATATTTTTTATCTCAATTATAGTTCGACAAAATCCGATGCCATTGCCTTACTCCAATGCATTGGTCGTCTTTTTGTGTCGGATGTCTGTTTGGAATTTGACATTTATGGCGAGTTAAATTGGAACAATTTTGCCACTTCCGTTTGGCCTCTGCTCAATGTGTCCGCCATCACCAAATTGAATTTTGAATATTCAAATAATATTCAAAACTTCCGTCGTCTCATTTCACCGTCCATTCTCTGTGACTGCTCCAATCTCCGAATGATCAGTTTCGATTTGCGTCTCTTTCTCCAATTTCCACCCGATGACAGCAAAGGATCATCCGATGGCCAAGCGATGTGCCAATGGTTGCACACACCGCGGGCGGATGGTCAACCGAAACTGATCAAAGGCTATTATTTTATGGAAGAACTTCCAATCGATGCACTCAAATAGGTGATTGGTTTCTTAGTAAAATACCCGGACCAAAGTAGAGGGCCCCGTAAAACCAAAAAACCTTAACAGAATCCGGTCCTGTCCCGATCACTATTATTCGGATTAATTACCTAATCCTTTTGCCACTTTTTTAAGACTTTTCTGAATGCCACCACTTCTGTCAGTTTCATCATCTGTTTATGTTCCGTGCCTTCGGTTGGTCGATTTAAATTGGCCAATTCACTGACGCGGGAACAATTGTCAAGTCGAACAATTCTGTACGATTGTTATTATTGGTTGTTGATCGAGCGAAGTCCGATTGACAAAAATGAGAAACAATGGGCCGAATGTGAGAGAGAAGCATTGGAAGATGGGAGAAAAGATTGGAAAGTGCTCAAAATGTGTCTTTAGACTGAATGTTGAAAATTTTAAAAGAAACTTTTTTTGGCGGCGCCAGTGTCGTATCACCTTTGGGTTCCGCCATTTGCGCCCCAAATGCACCGCTACAAAATGGGAGTCGTCCACTGCTTAATTCCTCCCGGGAACTTGGGAACATCCATGATTCAGTATTTGCAGATATTGGAAGATCCAACAACGGAATTGAAGGTTTCCATACAAAGGAAGTGACAATTCAATTGATTAATGGCTGATATTCATAGATAATTTTCCGTTAGCCCTTTTTGGGAAAGACGTTTATGTAAAAGAAATGTGTAAACTAATGAGCGCAAAGTCCGGGGCGCAAATGTGCGGGGCTCAAATGTGCGGGGCGCAAACGTTCAGTCACTATTTTAACAAAGGGTTCTATCAAAAATTTTCCGAACAAAAATATCGCTGGTTAAAAAAACGATTTTGTGGTAAAAAAAAAATGTGACTTTTTAAAAAGAATCCAAATAGCATTTTACTAACAGCAATTTGCCATCGTTTTGCAATTTTCCTGTTGACTTAATTGTTTTTGAGCAAAGTTATGATAAGATTTAGTCTAAAATTCTGTAAAAATGGCGCTGACATCATAATTATTTTTAACACATTTTCCTAATCACCACCCCTTTAATCACATATGACATAACCAATTATTGCCTTGGGGCGGTCCCCACTTCAATCATTAATCCACCTTTTTCCCCCTTCCCCTCCCTCCTCGATCAGTCTCTGTCCCGACTGCGAATCGGGAAGAGGCGGTTGATCCATTGTATTACTCTTGAATAAAGAATTGTTAACATCACCGCTACCAATTTGGGGTAATAATGGACCCGCCTGGACCCACAGTATTCATGGAGGTCCCGCCCTAAGGACAGAGACTGTGGATGTACATACTGTATCATATAAAATATTTTTTTTATTAAATTAGTTACTCAAAAATAAAATAATCGTTAAAATTTCAACAAGTCCAGCTAATGCAAAAACAAAAAGAAAAAAAATAATAATGAAAAATGATGATAAAAGAAAGAGAGAGAAAATATAAGGAATGAAAGCAATGAATTGCCGGAATGGATTAAAGCGTTTAAGCAAAAATTTGCCAATGGCACAACATATCCATCATTGGCCGAAGATTCACACAAAAGACTCCGAAACAGGCTAAAAAGGGGGAAATGACTTTTCCAATTTAATTTTTGCCAATTTGGGTGGCTCACAATAGCGAATGATGAGGCATTCTGACGAGTCCCAGTGCGAAGAGAGTGGCGCAAAGTATTTTTGTTGGACGATAAACGATCGCCGGAGGCAGGCTGATTAAAAGACAAAGATGAAAAATTTAAGGATAAGAGGAAAACCCTCGCAATCAATTACATTTTTCGAAGTACGACGAGAACGACGTCGAGAGCACAAAAGGCAGACAAAGAAAGCGAGGGAAAAGCCGAGAAAAAGGCCAAAAAACAATTGGGCAAACAAAATCAGCACAAATTGAAATGCCGGCAGAGAAAAGTAATTGGAGAAATTGTTAGGGTCTACGGAAGCCGCCAAACAAATGTTAGGGTTGTCGAAATGTAATGGTTCCCAGCAGCGGTTCGGAAAATCGCAAGGAATTTTGCAATTTGCTTGCAGTTCCCAAGTGACGTGATACATTTCAAATTTAAAATGGAAAAACTAATAAAAAAAATAATAATAATAATAAAGTGGCAGTAATTGTGAGAAAACAGCAAAGAAATCCGAAAAATGACGAACTGCTGATGAACGGCGGACTGCTCAATTGGAAAGAGGAAAGCACATATTGCACCTGCAAATAATATTATTTACATATCTCAAATTCACACTATTCTTCCAAATTATGCACAAAACTTTTCCTTTCTTTCACACATTTAATTCGAATGGTTAAGGCCCTCTCAAAAGAGAGATGACAAAAGACCAACACGGAGAGCAATGATCAGGCGAATTTTGGTGAATTGTCCTAGCCTAAAGCGCTAAGGCAGGGACTCTAGGGCTGATTGGTAAAAAAGCTGAACAGAAAGTGATTGATGAGGAAAATATAACGAATAATCAGTGGCCTGTCATAAGGTCACACGGTTGGCCAACCCAAAAATATAAATAAATACTAGCTAATTAAGCTAATTAAGAAACAATGTGATCTGCAGAAGAGAATAAAAGGATGATTAATTAAAATGTGACAAAAACGTGATTAAAATGGGTGAGAATAAAAGGATGACTAAACAAGAGGGGTTCAGCTTAACCTAGCCAGATCATTTTCTTCGTCTCCAATTGTCAATAAAAGTCATCTCGAATTAAAAATTAATAATCATATTATAACAGTTTTGGACAAAATCGGATTAAAATAAATTAAATAAATTTAGCCAATCCAAACATAAATTAAATTGCACCAAGCACTTTTTTGATCATTATCTACAATCGACAAATCAAGCAGTGTCAAGCAGTGTTAAGCAGTGTCAAGCAGCAGAAGTGTGCCGTTGTGTCGAACAGAAGTGTGCCGTTGTGTCGAACAGAAGTGTGCCGTTGTGTCGAACAGAAGTGTGCTGTTGTGTCAAACAGAAGTGTGCCGTTGGGTCGAACAGAAGTGTACCGTTGTGTCAAACAGAAGTGTGCCGTTGGAGACAATTGCCGAATTGGTGGGCGAAGACATTTGAATAATAATTAAAAATAAATAAATAAATAAAAATTGTCAAAACTGAGTCATCCATCAGTACCTGAATATTTGGAGAGCAAATTTAAAAATAAAAATCAAAGCAAAACCGAAAGGGAAAAAAGGATAAGAGAAAGAGAATTAAAAAAGGGAGATAAAGGAATATCGAAGAGTAAACAAGATCACAGCGGAAATAAAAAGCAAAAAATGGCCGATGCAGATGATTTGGAAGTGAAATTTGAGGCCTTAAAACTAAAAGTATAAAGGGCAAGAAACTGAAAAATTCGGTTTTTTTGAGTCATGCTTAAACAGAGCAAAATCCAAAACCGAAATGGAAAAGGGATCGGAAATGATAAGATTTAAAAAACCGACGAATCCCTTTCGCCTTTTAAAAGCGGAAATAAAATCCGCAGAATTGGACATCACCGGGAAACGCGGAGAAGAAATTCCTCCGGAAGGAAAGAAATTAATCTTCGGGTGGAAAAATGAAGGAAATGAAAGTGAAGTGACCAAAAAGCTGGGAGAAATACGACAGATGGCGTTGTTGATCAACGAAGAAGTACAAAATGTTTTGGGTTTAATTGAGAAGAATGGAGAGCCCCAGCATTGGCATGAAAATAGTGCGTGGAACAGACGCGGACGAGGACGAGGAGGAAGCTTTTACCAGCGAGGAAGCGGCAATTGGAATTGTAGAGGCAGAGGACACTTTCATCGTGCGGACTGGACAACTCCATGCACATCACGATCAATGATGAATGAATGGAAATGAAACGGGGAAAAGAAACCAAAAAAAAAAAAAGAAGAAGCACCAGCTGGACTGTAAATTAATGTTGCATTTAATTTTTTTTTTTTTCTATTATTTCAAATAACCAAAAAATTATTAAACTAAAATTATTCAAAAAAAAAAAAAAAAAACAAAAAAATGCAACATGTTTTCATTTTTGTAATTTTCGGGGTCGAAAATTTTCGGGCCCGTCGATGACATCATAATTATTTTGTAACACATTTTCCTAATCACCACCCCTTTAATCACATATGACATAACCAATTATTGCCTTGGGGCGGTCCCCACTTCAATCATTAATCCACCTTTTTCCCCCTTCCCCTCCCTCCTCGATCAGTCTCTGTCCCGACTGCGAATCGGGAAGAGGCGGTTGATCCATTGTATTACTCTTGAATAAAGAATTGTTAACATCACCGCTACCAATTTGGGGTAATAATGGACCCGCCTGGACCCACAGTATTCAGCGCATTTAACTAACGCACTAGCACCCTTCGGAATTAATTATTAATAATAATAATTTAATTTTTAAAAATTTTTTAAATAATTATATAATAATTTTCTTTTTACTTTTTTATTGCATGAAATACAAACTAATGATTAAAAAAAGTTTTGAACTAATAATTTTTAAAAAGTTTTATTATTAGTTTTAATTAGGGTAGCACGGGACCGGGGCTCTTGACAAAAACCGGGACCGGGACTTTCCGGGCCAGGAAAACCCGGGACCGGGGCCCTCGATTTTCAACCGGGACTAAACCGGGACTTTCTTGAAGCAAAATTTTTACTTGAAAATGATAAATTTATGAATAATTTTCTCATTGAATTCACATTTCGTCTTCAATCAATTTTAACATCATATTACTAAGAGCAGGGTTCCCATCTGTCCTTTATTTCAAAGGGCAGTCCTTTATTTTTGGCTTTCATCCTTTGAAAATTTGAGGCGTCCTTTATTTCAAAAATTGTCCTTTGAAAACGGCTTTTTGCTCCTCCCTTATGTCCTTTAAATCGCTTTATCCGTCCTTTGAAACCCTGACTGATGGGAACCCTGAATTAGAAGAAGTGTCGGCGGTGTCGATAGACGCCGTCGGGGAAAATTTTGAAAAATAGATGAAGTTTATAAAGAAAAAATTTTCATTTATGCATTATAACAGGCTGGAGGCTTCTTTTTTTTGAACTGGTTTCTGGAAAAACAATTTAAAAAAAATTTAAATTTCCTGCATGAGAGGGATTTGAACCCAAGCAAAAGATTTGGAAAAGCAATACTTCTGCCACCACACCGAATTACCATTAGATGGAATATTAACAAAAGTATATTTATAACGAATTTCCTCCATAATTTTCCTTTTCTCCATTTATTCTCAACAATTTCTTACTCAGACTCCCATTCTTACCAGTGCATACTTGGTCCCGGTTAGTCCCGGTCCCGCCGGGACCCAATTTTCGGGACTGGGACTTTCCTTTTTTTCAAAAACGGGACCGGGACCTGAAAAAACCGGGATTTTCCGCCCCGGTCCCGGTCCCGTGCTACCCTAGTTTTAATAATAACTTTTCAACAGATCTGTTTCTGCCTTGGAGAAACTTTTTAAAATATAAATAATTTTTTTCGTCTCAATTAACGTAAATTACCCGCGCTGCAAATTTCGCTCCGGACAAGCGCAATGGAAAATATTTCAAGCAAATAAAAACCAAAAATTTTGGCAAACAAAAAATATTTTCAGTTCAAAAACCAATTGGCCAAATTTGAAAAAAACTATTTCAATTAATTGACTTTTTGGATTTAATTTAAAATTTTGATTTATATGATGTTTAATAAAAGGTTACTAATAAATACGTGATGTAATTGATTCAAAGTCAGACTTAATTGGTACCATTTTTTATTCTAATGGTATTTGACGCCTTCATTTTTTGAAAAATTTTTATTTTCAATTCAATAAGACCGAATAGCCATTTGTTGGTGGGTGTCGCTGGTCTCTAATTCATTTTGTTGGCTATTCATTGCCCATCTTATCTGCATTTTTGAAGACCTTTTGTGTATACTATTCGCTGGTATGGTTCGACACAAATGGATTGTGAATTCTTATTCCGCGAATTTTGTGCATTTGAATAGGTTTTTTAAGGTCCTAAATAATTAATTCAAATGTCTTTTTGTTTTTCGCTTAGGGGGTTCGGTATTGGGAAAAATTAAATTCAAATTAAAGATCAGTGACAACGAAAAAACCGGGAAAGATCTCTTTCATGATTTTTTATATAAATTTAAGAATTTGAATGCCCATGACAATTTTTTCAAAAATTTCCCCGGCGGCGCCTATCGACATCATCGGACAGCGTTTCTTTAGATTTTCGTAATTATAAAATTCACTAAAATAGTAAATATTACTGTTTATTTAGTACATATTAAATGGAATGCGAATTTATTGATGAGAAAACTTGTTTTTTTTTTTTTTGGTTAACGCTTCTCTTGCCCCATGAAACTGTGAAAGGAATAATCAATAATCACTTTTATATTGTGTGGTTAACGTTTTTTTCGATGCCCAAATTGCATTTAAAATAAGTTTGCATAAATAAAATTTCAATTGGAAATAATATTTTTTCAAAAAAAGTGGACATATATAATTTGTTTTCTTGTAACTTTAAAAATTTTGTTGTAAAATATAAAACTATTTTTAATAATAATAATCAACAATTTAGACGCAATTTGCCCCATGGAATTTGGCGTCGGTGACCGTTTCTTATTTGTCCTAATTATTTCAACAGTTGCCTACAGAGTGTTGAACTTTTCCCAATTTATTTTCGTATTCATTGCAATTATTTCTGCATGGATTCTGTAAAAAAATCATTTAAAATATTGAAAAATACTAAAAAATTTTAGTTTTCAATATCGCCAAAAATTGCATTGGCAAAATTTGGGCGTGCCGGGTCCAAAAGTGAACATTTTCTTTGGCAACATACTAACACTCATGCGAAATGGCACTATTGACGTAAATAACTAATAAATAAAAATAATGAAAAAAAAATAATGAAAAAAAATTTGTAAAAAGGTTTCCAGATTGATCGAGAAAATTTCGCCAAATATGGAAATTCATATGGGTAAAAACCAATGTTTTATTTGCTGCTTCATAAATGTCCCTTTTCAAAAGTTCCTTTTTGTTTGATCGACGCGAATTTTGCACAAAAGACCCTGAGATGATCCGGCAAATTTTCATCAAACAATTCTCGCATTTCCAGAATCGTTTTGTGGGTTTTCTCTCTTTTTTTTTTAACAATTCCCATTTTATCTATTTATCCAGAAAATAGCATTTTTCTATATTTACTATTACTAGGGAAGTTCGGTACCAGCAAATTTCCCGGTACCCGGTACTCGGTTCCGGTACCGGTACCTCAAAAAACCCGGTACTTTTAGCGACTCGGTATCGGTACTACCGAACATCCCTAATATTTACTATTTCATTTCCATGAAAGGGAACCCGAAGCCGAATTTTTAAGGATGCCCTTAGCATCAAGGGAGTGTGCCGCCTTTGTAAAATCGTTTAAAAGTTAAAAAAGTTCACCGATTTTTACTGATGCCCATACTCTCATGGATGAATGACCCGCATTTTATTTAATTTACTTTGCAATATTTATTCAAAAAAATACATAACATAATTTGAATTTCCATGCGTGGGAACCTATCTTTCCAAGTACGTCCATGGAATACTCTTTATAATTTATTTCGAATGTTTATTCTAAAATCGATTTAAATTCCCATGAATCATGTCCTTTTTTCCAAGGACGCCCTTGAGTAACGTCCCTTGGCATTTTATGAGAAATTAATTAACAACATGTTTATTCAAAAAAAAACAAACAAACAAGGATTTTGCGCCCGGGCAAAAGGAGGACTCGCCAAAATCGCTGACGCGGAACATGATGACCATGTTGCGGGACGAGGACTGGAAACGCGTGAGAAATCGCGTGACGCCCGCATTTACGACGGGAAAGCTGAAGAAAGTGGGTCATTTGTTTGTTGCACTTCTGCATTACGTACCTTAGGCTTATTTAGTGGGAAAGCCCCGTTTCGATATGCTCGATTTTGTTTTTAGACCAATTTCAATTTGTAAAAAATATCTGCCTAATTACAAAATAACAATAAAGGATTGTTTAGATGGTGTTGCGACTTTAGCGGCCAAGACCACCCCAATGGATTACTACCTAAAGAGCCAAAAATGATGCTTTCTCTATTATTAATCGTTTTAGGGCATTTGGGATTAAGGAAATTCAATTTGAGGCGCAAATGTCTTGGCCGCAAAAGTCGTATAACGTTTCGATTTTCTTACAGCTTTTTTTAATAACAGGCTGTTTTTTTTCGGCTCCATTGCAGTTTACCGGACCATAAAAAATTAACACGATCATAAATAAACTCCCTTTGGAAAAAATTTTAAATTTTTTAAGTCTTGATTTTTCAATAAAAAATTACTTAGAGTTTTTTAAAGTAGGAAATTTCAAGAAAACCCTTGAAATTTTTGTAATTCAAAAATTTTACGAAAATTTCAAGGTTTTTCTCCAAATTTCCTGCTTTAAAAAATTTTCCAGTCATTTTTTATGGTCGTGTAAGCTATTTTGAATTTTGTTCAAAAAATACATACAATTTCAAATAATCGTTTGAACATTTAGCTGATTCCAATATTATGCGAAAGCACTGAAAAACTTGCAAAGTTTTTGAAGATGAATACGCGCCAGAAAAGAAAGAAATTCAGTTGAAAGAGTAAGTTTGCAGAAATAAATTTTTATTTATTTTTAAAATAAATTTATTAAAACATTAAATTTCTATAAAAAAAATAAAAAAAGAAGAAAAGATATTTCAGACGCAGGGGGAAGTTTGGGCACCAGAAAATACAAAATAGGACACATAGAGAGTAGTACACTACTCGAGACTTTAAAATTTCTCGAGTCGAAACCGAGACTTAATTATAAAAGCAAAAGCAAATATTTATTTTAATTATTCATTAATTAAAATTTTTGGCAAATTACAGTAATATATATTGTCCCACTTTCCGGATTGTTACGGCACGTTTGATATATATTTTTAATTTTTATGGCTTTTTATTTTTTAAAATTGGCTGTATGGTGCCCAAACTTCATGTCGCCATTTCAGAACGTGCTGGCGCGTTTTTATAATTCCGTTATTTTTACTGGATTTTCTAACAGGTCATAATTTTGCTCAGTTTAATCAATTCTGGTATCGTCCGACTGCTCTTAATTTGCTCTAATAACTAGAGAATTTTAATTCTACTTGTGTTTTAAAATTGTTGCCAAAAAAAGCGCAAAAAATTGATATAAATTATTAAAAATTTAATAAAGTTTTGTGAAATCTGGATTGGCTAATCAAGCCAATAAAAATCTATCGGATGATACCAAAATTGTTTAATTTAGTTGTGTTTAAGCAAAGTTATAATCAATTTTGTCTTAGAAAATCGGAAGAAATTACGGATTTATAAAAAAACGCACTAGCACCATTTCAGAATATCTTATAATTTAGGGTTCGGCCCCGACCCTTCGGGGACAAGAATGTCGGGGAGCGCTGGGGATGGAATATCGGGGACCGGGTCGGGGAGGTCAAATTTGTCGGGGATCGGGGACCCGATCGGGGAATAAGAAAAATTTTTTTTTTTCATAATATGTTTTCTGAATGATTAATTACTGGATGAACTAAAAGAAACCCTTTATGGTGTGTTCGGTTTAACGAAATAATTTTTCACTGATACACTAAAATTCAATTGGCCATTTATTAAAATCAGTGGGGCGAACCTAAAAAAGTATCAGTTATAAAAAAAATAATTAAATTTAAATGTTATAAAGCAGGGTTCCCATCTGCCGAGATCTATTTCAAAGTACAGCCAACGCGATTTCAAAGTACATAAAGGGGAAAATTTGTGAATTCAAAGTACACCCAAAATTTATCATTTGCACTAAAAACTCGTTAATTTTATTGATATTGATTTTTTCACCAAGCGGGAGGGGGGCGGAGGCGGTGCCGATAGGCGCCGCCGGGAAAATTTTTGAAAATTTGGGTCTGATCTGCAAATGGATTTTGGCGTAAAAACGAATGGGAACCCTGTTATAAAGTGATTTATTTTTTAAGTTTCTAGCTAGCTAATACTTTCTCATAAAAATTGATATCAATGTTCGAATTGAAATACGAGAAAAAATATGTAAAGAAATTGTTTATTACTAGGGATTGAATTTATATGTAAGAAAAATTGCAAAATATGTATATAAATATGTATTAAAAATGTCAAAATATTTATGAAATGAAACATGCACAAAAAATTAGAATTTTATAGGATTTACTCACTTTATAACATTTAAATTTAATTATTTTTATTATAACTGATACTTTTTTAGGTTCGACCTAGCACCAAAAATTCGTATCAAAATGGTTTGGAAATGAGAATATCACAGGTCAAAAATAAGATGTTAAAGTCCAAATATTCTTTTAACCAAAAATTTTACTTTGTTTTATAGCAATTTAAAAATTGCTATAAAACAAAAACTCGGCGGTGACATCAGGTGGAATTTGTCAACAGATTTTGCCCAAAATTGTCAAATTTTTAAGTCAAATTTTTGAGTACAATTTTGCAAAAGAATTGAGTGTTCGTGGGTGCCGAAAGGCGCCGCCAGGCAAATTTTAAAATTTGAATGTGATTTATTAACAAAGTTTGATCCAAAACTAGTCAATTTTCGAAATTCTTGAGATAAGTTTTTGACAAAATCCAAGTAAAACAAGTCCGGGCGGTGTCGACAGACGCCGTGGGAAAGTTTTTTGACGAATAATGAATTTTATATAGAGAAATTCTTAAAAAATCAGTACTTTTTAAATATTTTGAAAGATTGGAAATTCTACCACCACATTAAATAATCTTCAGCACAAATTATTTAAAAATTGATATTTATTATAATAAAAGTTTCCTCCTAAATTTCCCTTTTTTTCAACAATTTCTTGCTTAGCCTTCTTACCAGTGCTTATTTTTTGTCGGGGACGTCGGGGATGGCATGTCGGGGACCGGGTCGGGGAAAAGGCCCAAAAAGGGCGTCGGGTCGGGTCGGGGAATCGGGGACGTCGGGTCGGAGCCGAACCCTATTATAATTCCCTATATTTATCATCAGACTTTACGGCCGTTTTCTGTTGGATGTGATCGGGCGTTGTGGATTGTCATTGGATTTGAACACATTTGAGGAGGAAAATGTTTTTGTGAAACAGGCACAAATGGTATTCAATTTTGGCACCAAAGCACAGCGCACCAGAGCGTTGTTTTGCGGTAAAATAAAGAGGAATTAGGCACAATATTAATTTGGCAAATTTAATGGATATTAATTTTTGTTGGCACTAACCAATCAAAGGAAAATTATTTCATCAAATTTTGTAAAGAAATGATGCTGATATTATGTATGTACCTTCTTTTTTTATTTCAGTGTTTTTCCCATTTACTGCTCAATGTGTTGAGAGTATAATTGGCAAATCGG
>JBDPZO010000212.1:0-76546 GCA_039877585.1 Heterodera filipjevi | reverse complement strand
TGCATTTTTTGCGGGAGAGTTCTAATAATATCTAAAGCGCTAAACGGGAAAAGAGGAGCAAAAACAAATGATTGGGATTTTCAAAAGGTGTGGCGACTGCCAAAATATGGCTTTTTCTATTTGAAAAGTGAGTTTTGTGGTAACCTTAACAGGTGAGTTCTAAAGAAATTTCAAGCGCAAGACGGGAAAAGAGGAGTTGGATCAATTTGCATAAAATAAAGTTAATAAACTGCAGAAAAATACGCCCGATTTTATGCAATTTATTAGGGATTTTAATTATTTAGCAAAAAAGTTAGGTTCAAATTTTTGTAAATTTTTGATTTTTCAGAAAAAAATTCATAACTTTTTTCAGAATTAAAATTTTGAAAATTTCTTTTTATGATAAAATTGCTAATTTTTAGCTCTATTTTATATAGTTGAGAATATTTTATATCTCTATTCAAAAAAAAGTTAGGGCCCAAAAACTGCTTTTGGAAATCCGGACCATAGGGGGTACCCTATTGAAATTTTTTGAAAAATTTTTTACCCAAAAATTTATTTAAAAACACTTTTCTAAGCCTATTTGGGTCGCTGATCACGAATATCTGATCAGATTTTAGTTTTGACTTCGTTAAAGTCTCTGAATCCCTACGTTAATGGGGATTCTGAGCGGGTGGAAGGGGGTGGGGGGCGGGTGTTGGGGGAGGGTAAGGTTCGGATCACCACACTCAAATGATTTATTTTATTTTATTTGTTTCTTTCTTTCTTGTCAATTTTTTTTTGCAAAATTTAAATGTGAAAAAAGTTTTAATTAATTTTACTGCATTTATCACAAAAAATTTTTAAATTCAATGGAACATTTCAGCCACACTTTCCATTTTGTAACCCTTCAGTCTCTAATCATTGGAACACTCTCCATCTCTAATCATTGGAACACTTTCAGTCCCTAATCATTGGAACACTCTCAGTTCCTAATACACTTTCAGTCCCTAATCATTGGTACACTTTCAGCCCCTAATCATTGGAACACTCTCAGTTCCTAATACACTTTCAGTCCCTAATCATTGGTACACTTTCATCCTAATTTTCAGTCCCGATCCGTTGGAACACTTTGGGCCCTATTGATCGGACCTAGGTAGCGAAGCTCGATAAGCGCGAAGCGCTTTGAATACAGTAACACGCATGTACGCCCCCGCTAGTTATCAATATATATTAATTTGATGTTGATTATAAAATTCAAGATTTGACAAAAATTTAAATTTATGAATTTCTTAAAATTAATATTTTGTTGTTTTTTATGATATATTAAATTAACTTTTTGGCGGAGCCTTTAAAAAGCATTATAATAGAAACTTTAATAAAATGGTTCATGGCTTTAAGCACCAAATTTTATACTCGGTATATCATTCGATAACCGTAAGTTTTCTCGATTATCCTGTAAAATTTCAGAAAATTTATAACGAATAATGTTTGAATAAACTGAATTTTATGGTTTTTCTTGGTCATTAATTTTTTCAAATTAAAAGAAATTTTCTGAAATTTTGCAGGCTACTCGAGAAAACTTAGGGTTATCAAATTTTTTGTTAATTTTATAATGATGGTTTTTTAAATAACGCCCTTTATTATGGGGTTTCATTAGGACATTCGAGATAGTTTCTAGTTCTTTTTGTATTATTGTTTTCTCGTCTCTTATTTGTTCGAACAATTTTAATTTTTATTCCTCCATTAAAATCAATTCAATTTTTACATTTGTTAAAATGTGAAGTGTGAATTAAATTTATTACCAATAATTTTTTGATATTCTATGCAATCAATATCATAAATAAAATACAATTAACGAAATCGCCTTACTGAAAAAATATTAACGGTATTCCTAGTTCAATAAAAGCTTGACAATAAAAAAAAATAAATGAAACTATTTTTATAATAAATATAAATTAAATACCCTGCTTTTTAGCTCGTAACATGACAGCATGAACCCACTTCTTTTTATATTATTTTATTTTTATCCTGAAAATTTATTTGTAAATTAATAAAACTTTTGAAAGTCTTAAGCCAAATTTATTTGTTATCGAAAATAATAATTATTATTTTGGTTTTGATATTTGATATATTAGGCCAAAAATGTCTATTAATGTACTTGTATAATATTTTTATTGAATAAATTTTATAAACTCGCCAACCCCGAGAACCCGCGCCGGAAAATTCATTATGTCTAATTAATATCCAAATTTGTTATAATTAAATTCAATTGAAATCTCACGATTAATAACTCTTCGATTGGTTTCTCCGTCATTGCTGAATAATTCTTTAGAATTCATTTTTTTTTTAATAATATTTCGTTATTATTATTTATTCAATTCTTAATAAAGGCTAAATTAAAGAAATTTTTTGATTAGAAATGCTTTATGATCTCGTTTTTTTAATAGGATGTGCGTTTATTTTTATATTTGAGAATATTCTTTTGTTCATTAAGTTTTTATTTCATGCAAAGTCATCAAATTTGGGCGATATGTAGTGGTGAGATATATAATTTTTTTTACACTAGATCTCCTAATTTCACAAGTGCGATAAAAATTTTAATTTGCATAAATGGCATTATGCAAAGACTTTCCGCTCACCCTAACATATCGAGCGATGTATATTTTATATAATTTCTAATAATTATAAGTTGTAATTGAGTAAGATCTTTAAATAAATCGTTTAGCTTATCTTTAGCTGATTAATAATTTTTCTTTTCTTTCTATACTTTATTAAATATTTATATTTTCAATTGGAAAAAACTTTTGAAAAAACTCGAAATTTCATTTAATTTTTACGATAAGGTTATTGCCATTTGTTTTCTAAAATGCTTTTTATTAATGTTTTCAAATTTCTATTTTAGAATTTACCGTAATAAAGTAGAATATTAATATAATAATAAATAATAAATTTATTTTTTTTTTTGTTTTTTATTTGCTAATTTTTATTTCTATAAGTGTAATATAAATTTAAGAAGGATTTCTAATTTGAATATTAGATACTACTAGGTGTTAAATAAATAATTTTATGTTTTATTAATTGAGACGCACTTCTCTCAATTCTTGTTTCCATAAGTCATAATATAATTATCTTTCCTTTTTGCTTTATTAAATTTATGTTGACCAATTTGAATAAAATTAGAAAATTCTCAATAGAATTAGAAATTCTCTATAATATTTTAACTAGCGGGGCGTACATGCGTGTTACTGTATTCAAAGCGCTTCGCGCTTATCGAGCTTCGCTACCTAGGTATGTCTCACGGTGATTGGAAAATGTACAACTACGAGATGATTAGGGATTGAGAGTGTTCCAATGATTAGGACGAAGAGTGTTCGAATGATTAGGAACTGAGAGTGTTCCAATAATTGGGGAATGATTTTATAAGATTATTATTTAAATTTAAGAAATCTGAAGAAAAAAACAATAAAACAATGAAATGGATATTTTTTCAATTTTTATTTATTATTTACTATATATGTTATATTGACTAGGGGTTTCGTTAGAAAAAATTAAGGCTCCCGGCCGAAGGCCGGGAGGGGTCTGAAAGTAGTGCATTGGTCTTACAACTTTTTGCGTAGAATCCGGGAAAATTAATATAAAAAATCTAGGGCGCCACATGAGCGCCAGGGACCGAGTTGCGGGTCATTCGCGCAGTCTCAGTTCTACGAAAATTTTTCTTTTCGCCCGTAGGGCTTAGCACCTGCTGGGAGGGCGCTAAATTGAAGTGTCCCCGAAAAGATTGTAAGCGACCCCGAAGCAAAATTTCGAAACCTAAGCCTGCCTGCTTCGACAATTTTTCAGCACCAGAATGGTGGTTTTCAGCCCCAGCTGAATGCCGGGCTGGGGATTGAGCTGATCAGAATAGTGATCAGAGGCGCAATGTAGCGATTTTGGAGCCCGATTTTTTCAGAAAAAAATTTTTTGAAAATTTTGAAAAATTTCCGAGCTAGGGGGGGTTGCAGGTTTTGCACGTTTGGGGCTGTATGAATTTTTAACGATTTTTTAAAAATAAACGGAGACCACTTTCAAGCAGCTATTTTTGATGGGCTATCGTTTAAAAATAATTTTGGAAAAATTTTTATTTTTTCAAAAAATTTTAAGGTAGGCGGGACAGTTCAGTCCCGGGGCTGTTGCTCCCCAGTGCGTGCCAGGAGTGAAAAGTTTTTTTTAACCATATTTGTAGAGCATAAAACGGGCTATCGAATCGTGTTTATTAGGTTGAAAAATTTTCAGAAATTTTCGAGCTAGGCCCCCTCGAAAATTTTCACCTACCCTTCAAATTGGTCAAAAAAATTTCAAAAAATATTTTTCTGGGCCTATTTTATGCGCTGATCACGAATATCATATAGTTTTAAGTTTGAAAAATTTTGGGAGGGTTTAAAAATTTTTGAAATTTCGTCCATTTTTTTGGCCTCGGAAATTTGGGGATATATTTAAAAAATCATAACTTAATTAGGTGTTGATCAATTTGCATAAAATAAAGTTGAGAAAATGCAGAAAAATACGGCTGATTTTATGCAATTTATTTGGCATTTTATTTATGAAAAATAAAAAAGTTAGGTCCGAATTTCTGAAAATTTTTGAGTTTTCAGAAAAAAATTCATAGTCATAAAGCCCTTTTGAAAATTTTTTGAAAAATGTATTTAAAAACACTTTTCTAAGCCTATTTGGGACGCTGATCACGAATATGTATCAGATTTTAGTTTTGACTTCTGTAAAAGTCTCTGAATCCCTACGTTAATGTGGATTCTGGGGTTGGGCAGGGGGGGGGGGGGGGGTGGGGGGGGCGGGGGAGGGGGTTGAGTGGGAGGTTCAAGATCACCACACTCAAATGTTTTAGTTATTGTTTTATTTGCTTTGATTCATTTTAAGATATAATTAAATTTAAAATTAAAATATATAAAATTTTGTTTTAATTTATTTAATGCAAATTGTAAGGTGTATTTATTCCTGCTTTTAAATAAATTTAAATAATCAACAAACCAATTTTTGAAGTAAATTTTAATACAAATTAATGTTAATAATTATTTAAATTAAATAGGTGCGTTCCTTTTATTAATTTTAATGCCTTCAAATTAATATTTATTCATTTCTTCTGAATAAAATTTAAGTGTCTTTTATCTTTTCTAACACTTTCAATCCCTAATCATTGGAACACTTTCAATCCCTAATCATTGGAACACTCTTAGTCCCTATTCATTGGAACACTCTCAGCCCAAATCATTGGAACACTTTCAGTCCCTAATCATTGGAACACTTTCAGTCCCTAATCATTGAAACACTCTCCGACCCTAATCATTGGAACACTCTCAGTCCCTAATCATTGGAACACTCTTAGTCCCTATTCATTGGAACACTCTCAGCCCAAATCATTGGAACACTCTCAGTTCCTAATCATTGGAACACTCTCAGTCCCTAATCATTGGAACACTCTCATTTCCTAATCATTGGAACACTCTCAGTTCCTAATCATTCGAACACTCTCAGTCCCTAATCATTGGAACACTCTTAGTCCCTATTCATTGGAACACTCTCAGCCCAAATCATTGGAACACTCTCAGTTCCTAATCATTGGAACACTCTCAGTCCCTAATCATTGGACACTCTCATTTCAGTCCTACCGTTGGTCCGAACCTTGGAACACTTTTTGGCCCTTTTGATCGGACCTAGGTAGCGAAGCTCGAATAAGCGCGAAGCGCTTTGAATACAGTAACACGCATGCACGCAGGCGCTAGTTAATATATCTATTAAAATAAATTTTATTTAATAAAAACCCAAATTTATTATTTATTTATGCAAATTAAAAACACTAATTAAAAAAACAAAAATAAATTCCTTTAGTTAATTTTAGTGTTTGTTAATTATATACTTATTTTTTTAGATAATTTAAATAAATAAAAAGCGAATTTTTAAATTAAAATGGTTTAATTTACTTTTAATTATATAAAACATCATATTTTTATTATTTCTCTTTTTTAAATATATTTTTTTAAACTTAAAATCAAAATTAAATTCTGCCATTTTTAATATACAATTTTAATTAAAAAATCGTTATTATTATAATGTTACTTAAATGTGCATTTTTTTCTACCCAACAATACAAATAATTTTTATTATTTTCATTTGTTTTATTTTTTTAATATAATTTTTATTAAACACTCTCATAATCATTGGAACACTTCCAGTCCCTAATCATTGGAACACTCTCAGTCTCTAATCACTGGAACACTCTCTAATCATTGGAACACTCTCTAATCATTGGAACACTCTCTAATCATTGGAAACACTCTCTAATCATTGGGACACTCTCTAATCATTGGAACACGCTCTAACCATTGGAACACTCTCTAATCATTGGAAAATTCTCTAATCATTGGAACACTCTCTAATCATTGGGACACTCTCTAATCATTGGAACACTTTCAGTCCCTATCCTTGGAAACACTCTCATTTCAGTCCCTACGCGTTGGTCCGAACCTTGGAACACTTTAGGCCCTATTGACAGCAGACCTAGGTAGCGAAGCTCGATAAGCGCGAAGCGCTTTGAATACCATTGACACGCATGTACGCACCCGCTAGTTTAATAATTTCTATAGAAAGATAGAACGAAATGCACACATCTTTTGCAGTCAAATAAATAATGATTTTTAAACAAAATTGTGTCTCTAAAAATTAGATAGAATTTAAATATAATTTTAAGTTTATAAATGATATAAAGTGCAAAGAAAATAATTAAAATAATTTCGAAAATGGTAAAATTCCAAATAAAAGAATAATAAACATTTGAGTGTGGTGATCTGAACCCCCCCCCCCCCCTCCCTCCCCCACCCGATCAGAATCCGCATTTACGCAAGGATTCAGAGACTTTAACGAGGTCAAAATTAAAATCTGATTAAATGTTCGTGATCAGCGCTCCAAATAGGCTTAGAAAAGTGTTTTTAAATAAATTTTGGGGTAAAAAATTTTTCAATAAATTTTCAATAGGGTACCCCCTATGGTCCGGAATTCCAGAATCAGTTTTTGGGCTATAACTTTTTTTTAAATTGAGATAGAAAAATGTTCTCAAATATATAAAATAGAGCTAAAAATTAGCTATTTTTCCATAGAAAGAAATTTTGTAAATTTCAATTCTGGAAAAAGTTACGAATTTTTTTCTGAAAATTCAAAAATTTTCACAAATTTAGACCTAACTTTTTTCATACTCATAATTGTTACCCCAAATAAATTGCATAAAATGCCCCGTATTTTTCTGCATTTTAAGCAGTTTATTTTATGAAAATTGATCAACACCTAATTAAGTTATGATTTTTTAAATATATCCCCAAATTTCCGAGGCCAAAAAATGGACGAAATTTCAAAAATTTTTAAACCCTCCCAAAATTTTTCAAACATAAAACTAATATGATATTCGTGATCAGCGCATAAAATAGGCCCAGAAAAATATTTTTTGAAATTTTTTTGACCAATTTGAAGGTAGGTGAAAATTTTCGAGGGGGCCTAGCTCGAAAATTTCTGAAAATTTTTCAACCTAATAAACACGATTCGATAGCCCGTTTTATGCTCTACAAATATGGTTAAAAAAAACTTTTCACTCCTGGCACGCACTGGGGAGCAACAGCCCCGGGACTGAACTGTCCCGCCTACCTTAAAATTTTTTGAAAAAATAAAAATTTTTCCAAAATTATTTTTAAACGATAGCCCATCAAAAATAGCTGCTTGAAAGTGGTCTCCGTTTATTTTTAAAAAATCGTTAAAAATTCATACAGCCCCAAACGTGCAAAACCTGCAACCCCCCCTAGCTCGGAAATTTTTCAAAATTTTCAAAAAATTTTTTTCTGAAAAAATCGGGCTCCAAAATCGCTACATTGCGCCTCTGATCACTATTCTGATCAGCTCAATCCCCAGCCCGGCATTCAGCTGGGGCTGAAAACCACCATTCTGGTGCTGAAAAATTGTCGAAGCAGGCAGGCCTAGGTTTTGAAAATTTCGCTTAGGGTCCGCTGGAAAAGTTTTCGGGGACATTCCAACTTAGGGCCCTCACGGCGGAAATTTTTTGATCCCGATCCAAAGAAAAATTTTCGTAGAACTGAGAGTGCGCGAATGACCCGCAACTCGGTTAGGGGGGGTTACAGGTTTTGCACTCTTGGGGCTGTATGAATTTTTAACGATTTTTTAAAAATAATCGCAGACCATTTTGGTTCACCCATTTTTGATGGGGAATCGTTTAAAAATATTTTTGAAAAAATTTTTATTTTTTCGAAAATTATTAAAAATTTTGGGGGGTAGGCGGGACATTTCAGTCCCGGGGCTATCAGACGTCAGGGTGTGTGTTAAGTGAAAATTTTAAGTATGGATATTGTAGAGCATTGAATGGGCTATCCAACGGTGTATAACATGTCGGTGCAATGTCACGACAAAGGGTCGAAAATTGGGACAAAATGTCAAAATTTTCATTTTTGGGGGCAAAATTCACAGTCGCCCGCTGGAAAACTTTTTCCTTTATACCGCAATGAAAAAATTCCTGCTTAAGGATGATTAATGAAGCATTTATACGTATTTTATTAGTTGGTTGCTAAGACCTATCATGAAAATGGGGGTCTGGAAAAATTCCAGAACGAGCTAGGCCCCCTAAGAAAGTTTCATATACCTTTAAATGGGTAAAAAAAAATTCAAAAAATATTTTTCTTGGCCTATTTTATGCGCTGATCACGAATATCAACTTTGTTTTCAGTTTCGGTAATTTTGGGGGTTGCAAATAATTTTTGAAAAATCGACCATTTTTTTGGCCTCTGAAATTTGGTCATATATTCAAAAAATCATAACTTAATTGTGTTTTAATCAATTTGCATAAAATAAAGTGAATAAAATGCAGAAAAATACCGCCAATTTTATACAATTTATTTGGGGTTCGAATTATTAGTAAGAAAAAAGTTAGGTCCGAATTTCTGAAAATTGTCGAATTTCCAGAAAAAAATTCATAACTTTTTTCAGAATCGAAAATTTCAAATTTCTTTTCACATAAAAATTGCTAATTTTAAGTTCTACTCAATTGTCCTTTAGACCCTCCTTCTATCTCTTTCTTTTAAAAAGTTACTTTCCGAAAACTGCTTTTGGAAATCCGGACAATAGGGGGTACCCTATTGAAAATTTTTTCAAAAATTTTTTACCCAAAAATTTATTTCTAAACACTTTTCTAAGCTTATTTGGGTCGCTGATCACGAATATTGTTTTATTGCATACTCGAACTTTTGCAAATATGCTGATTCTTCATACAAATGACCATAAAACAAAAACACAAGTTATTTACCTTCTTTTTTTTTTATTATATGTTGCGTTTACGGCAACAAATTTCCTCAATTAATTTATGCCACAATACTTTCTTAGAAATTTTACCTTTGTTTCTGTTTTTCCCAGGCAGAAAAAATACAATTTTTTTCATTTTCTGACCAAAATTTGATCAGGGGGTTTTTAGTGATATATTCGAAAATTCATATCTTTTTTTATTATGGTTTCACGTCTATCATAGTGACGCACCTACTATAGTCGCACTTACCATTGAGTTGCATCTATAATGGTGTCGCACCTAACATAGTAAAGCATCTATTATGGTGTCACAACTATCATGGTGTCGCATTTACTATGGCACCGCACCTATCATAGTTTAGCATCTATTATGGTGTCGCACATCTACCATGGTGTCGCACCTACCTTAGTGTTGCACCTACTATGGCCGCACCTACCATAGTGTTGCATCTATTATGGTGTCGCACCTAACATAGTAAAGCATATATTATGGTGTCACAACTATCATGGTGTCGCATTTACCGTGTCACCGCACCTATCATAGTGATGCATCTACTATGGTCGCACCTACCATAGTGTTGCATCTATCATTTTTAATTCCACGTGCATTTTATCAAAAGGGAGGGGCCGAAGGCCCCTCCGAATTTCACGTGCATTTTATTAAAAGGGAGGGGCCGAAGGCCCCTCCGGATTCCACGGAACATTTTATCAAAAGGGGAGGGGCCGAAGGCCCCTCCGGATTCCACAGTTGCACCAATGAAGTCGTGTAGCTTCTAGCAACGAAGTCCTTTGCGCGAAGCGCTCAGTTAATACAAAAACAACCCCTAATACAAGCCATCTCACCTACACCGGCCCCCTCTATCACACACGCTAGTTCTATATACGTTATATAGGTTTCGGGTTTCGTTTCAAAAAAGGAAATCTCCCGGCCGAAGGCCGGGAGCGCTCCGGGATTGGTGGAAGGGTCTTACAACTTTTTAAGGCGCATCCGGGAAAAATATGGATTTTTTTTCAGCGCCGGCCATTTGAGCGCCAGCGACTGAGTTGCGGGTACCGTTGGCAGTCTTACTTGTACGAAAATTTTTCTTTTTGTTTGTATCGCTTAGCACCTGCCGTAGGGGGATTGTAGCTGGGTGTTACCTACATTTTGGCTGTTGACCATTTTTTGATCAGACCAAAACCCGGACCTGTAAAAATTCCCGAAATTTCCTACTTTTTCCGACCCGTTTGAGTGTATCGGGAATAACTGGATTCAGGTTGCTTTGAGCGGGATAGGGATAACTATGGGATTGTAGTGTATTTGAAACTACATGAGGCAGTGCAAAAAAAATTTTAAAAATTTTCAAAAATTTTCGAGTTAGGGGGGGTTACAGGTTTTGCACTCTTGGGGCTGTATGAATTTTTAACGATTTTTTAAAAATAAACGGAGACCACTTTGGTTCACCCATTTTTGATGGGGAATCGTTTAAAATAATTTTGAAAAAATTTTTATTTTTTCAAAAATTATTAAAAATTTTGGGGGGTAGGCGGGACATTTCAGTCCCGGGGCTATCAGACGTCAGGGTGTGTGTTAAGTGAAAATTTTAAGTATGGATATTGTAGAGCATTGAATGGGCTATCCAACGGTGTATAACATGTCGGTGCAATGTCACGACAAAGGGTCGAAAATTGGGACAAAATGTCAAAATTTTCATTTTTGGGGGCAAAATTCACAGTCGCCTGCTGGGAAAGTTTTTTCTTTGTACCACAATGAAAAAATTCCTGCTTAAGGATGATTAATGAAGCATTTATACGTATTTTATTAGTTGGTTGCTAAGACCTATCATGAAAATGGGGGTCTGGAAAAATTCCAGAACGAGCTAGGCCCCCTAAGAAAATTTCATATACCTTTAAATGGGTAAAAAAAATTCAAAAAATATATTTCTGGGCCTATTTTATGCGCTGATCACGAGTATCAACTTTGTTTTCAGTTTCGGTAATTTTGGGGGTTGCAAATAATTTTTGAAAAATCGACCATTTTTTTGGCCTCTGAAATTTGGTCATATATTCAAAAAATCATAACTTAATTGTGTTTTAATCAATTTGCATAAAATAAAGTGAATAAAAGGCAGAAAAATACCACCAATTTTATACAATTTATTTGGGGTTCGAATTATTAGTAAGAAAAAAGTTAGGTCCGAATTTCTGAAAATTGTCGAATTTCCAGAAATAAATTCATAACTTTTTTCAGAATTGAAAATTTCAAAATTTCTTTTCAAAGAAAAATTGCTAATTTTTAGCTCTACCGAATTGCCCTTTATAACCTCACTCTATCATTTTCTAAAAAAAAATTAGGGCCCAAAAACTGCTTTTGGAAATCCGGACCATAGGGGGTACCCTATTGAAAATTTTTTCAAAAATTTTTTAGCTCAAAAATTTTTCAAATCCCACTTTTCTAAGCCAATTTTGGACGCTGATCACGAATATTGTTTTATTGCATACTCGAACTTTTGCAAATATGCTGATTCTTCATACAAATGACCATAAAACAAAAACAACAAATTATTTACCTTCTTTTTTTTTATTATATGTTGCGTTTACGGCAACAAATTTCCTCAATTAATTTATGCCACAATACTTTCTTAGAAATTTTACCTTTGTTTCTGTTTTTCCCAGGCAGAAAAAATACAATTTTTTTCATTTTCTGACCAAAATTTGATCAGGGGGTTTTTAGTGATATATTCGAAAATTCATATCTTTTTTTATTATGGTTTCACGTCTATCATAGTGACGCACCTACTATAGTCGCCCTTACCATTGTGTTGCATCTATAATGGTGTCGCTCCTAACATAGTAAAGCATCTATTATGGTGTCACAACTATCATGGTGTCGCATTTACTATGGCACCGCACCTATCATAGTTTAGCATCTATTATGGTGTCGCACATCTACCATGGTGTCGCACCTACCTTAGTGTTGCACCTACTATGGCCGCACCTACCATAGTGTTGCATCTATCATTTTTAATTCCACGTGCATTTTATCAAAAGGGAGGGGCCGAAGGCCCCTCCGAATTTCACGTGCATTTTATTAAAAGGGAGGGGCCGAAGGCCCCTCCGGATTCCACGGAACATTTTATCAAAAGGGGAGGGGCCGAAGGCCCCTCCGGATTCCACAGTTGCACCAATGAAGTCGTGTAGCTTCTAGCAACGAAGTCCTTTGCGCGAAGCGCTCAGTTAATACAAAAACAACCCCTAATACAAGCCATCTCACCTACACCGGCCCCCTCTATCACACACGCTAGTTTCTATATACGTTATATAGGTTTCGGGTTTCGTTTCAAAAAAGGAAATCTCCCGGCCGAAGGCCGGGAGCGGTCTGAAAGTTGTGCATTGGTCTTACAACTTTTTCAGGTGCATCCGGGAAAACTATAGAAAAAAATTCTAGGGCGCCAGTTCAGCGCCAGGAACTGAGTTGCGGGTCATTACCGTAGTCCCACTGTTACGAAAATTTTTCTTTGGACCGGGATCAAAAAATTTCCGCCGTGAGGGCCCTAAGTTGGAATGTCCCCGAAAACTTTGCCAGCGAACCCTAAGCGAAATTTTGAAAGCCTCGGCCTGCCTGCTTCGACAATTTTTCAGCACCAGAATGGTGGTTTTCAGCCCCAGCTGAATGCCGGGCTGGGGATTGAGCTGATCAGAATAGTGATCACAGGCACAATGTAGCGATTATGGAGCCCGATTTTTTCAGAAAAAAAAATTTTGAAAATTTTGAAAAATTTCCGAGCTAGGGGGGGTTGCAGGTTTTGCACGTTTGGGGCTGTATGAATTTTTAACGATTTTTTAAAAATAAACGGAGACCACTTTCAAGCAGCTATTTTTGATGGGCTATCGTTTAAAAATAATTTTGGAAAAATTTTTATTTTTTCAAAAAATTTTAAGGTAGGCGGGACAGTTCAGTCCCGGGGCTGTTGCTCCCCAGTGCGTGCCAGGAGTGAAAAGTTTTTTTTAACCATATTTGTAGAGCATAAAACGGGCTATTTAATGGTGTAACATAGGTTCAAAAATTTTCAGAAATTTTCGAGCTAGGCCCCCTAGAAAATTTTCACCTACCTTCAAAGGGGTCAAAAAAATTTCAAAAAATATTTTTCTGGGCCTATTTTAGGCGCTAATCACGAATATCATATTAGTTTTGTGCTAAAAAATTTTTGGGGTTGCTTAAAAAATTTTGAAAAATCGACCATTTTTTTGGTCTCCAAAATTTGGTGAAATATTTAAAAAATCATAACTTAATTATATTTGGATCAATTTGCATAAAATAAAGTTAATAAACTGCAGAAAAATACGCCCGATTTTATGCAATTTATTAGGGATTTTAATTATTTAGCAGAAAAAAGTTAGGTTCAAATTTTTGTAAATTTTTGATTTTTCAGAAAAAAATTCATAACTTTTTTCAGAATTAAAATTTTGAAAATTTCTTTTTATGATAAAATTGCTAATTTTTAGCTCTATTTTATATAGTTGAGAATATTTTTATATCTCTATTCAAAAAAAAGTTAGGGCCCAAAAACTGCTTTTGGAAATCCGGACCATAGGGGGTAACCCTATTGAAATTTTTTTGAAAAATTTTTTACCCAAAAATTTATTTAAAAACACTTTTCTAAGCCTATTTGGGTCGCTGATCACGAATATCTGATCAGATTTTAGTTTTGACTTCGTTAAAGTCTCTGAATCCCTACGTTAATGGGGATTCTGAGCGGGTGGAAGGGGGTGGGGGGCGGGTGTTGGGGGAGGGTAAGGTTCGGATCACCACACTCAAATGATTTATTTTATTTTATTTGTTTCTTTCTTTCTTGTCAATTTTTTTTTTGCAAAATTTAAATGTGAAAAAAGTTTTAATTAATTTTACTGCATTTATCACAACAAAATTTTTAAATTCAATGGAACATTTCAGTCACACTTTCCATTTTGTAACCCTTCAGTCTCTAATCATTGGAACACTCTCCATCTCTAATCATTGGAACACTTTCAGTCCCTAATCATTGGAACACTTTCAGTCCCTAATCATTGGAACACTCTCCATCTCTAATCATTGGAACACTTTCAGTCCCTAATTCGTCCATTTTTTGGCCTCGGAAATTTGGGGATATATTTAAAAAATCATAACTTAATTAGGTGTTGATCAATTTTCATAAAATAAACTGCTTAAAATGCAGAAAAATACGGGGCATTTTATGCAATTTATTTGGGGTAACAATTATGAGTATGAAAAAAGTTAGGTCTAAATTTGTGAAAATTTTTGAATTTTCAGAAAAAAATTCATAACTTTTTCCAGAATTGAAATTTACAAAATTTCTTTCTATGGAAAAATAGCTAATTTTTAGCTCTATTTTATATATTTGAGAACATTTTTCTATCTCAATTTAAAAAAAAGTTATAGCCCAAAAACTGATTCTGGAATTCCGGACCATAGGGGGTACCCTATTGAAAATTTATTGAAAAATTTTTTACCCCAAAATTTATTTAAAAACACTTTTCTAAGCCTATTTGGAGCGCTGATCACGAACATTTAATCAGATTTTAATTTTGACCTCGTTAAAGTCTCTGAATCCTTGCGTAAATGCGGATTCTGATCGGGTGGGGGAGGGAGGGGGGGGGGGTTCAGATCACCACACTCAAATGTTTATTATTCTTTTATTTGGAATTTTACCATTTTCGAAATTATTTTAATTATTTTCTTTGCACTTTTATATCATTTATAAACTTAAAATTATATTTAAATTCTATCTAATTTTTAGAGACACAATTTTGTTTAAAAAATCATTATTTATTTGACTGCAAAAGATGTGTGCATTTCGTTCTATCTTTCTATATAGAAATTATTAAAATAAAAATTGAAAAAATATCCATTTCATTGTTTTATTGTTTTTTTCTTCAGATTTCTTAAATTTAAATAAATAATCTTATAAAATCATTCCCCAATTATTGGAACACTCTCAGTTCCTAATCATTCGAACACTCTTCGTCCCTAATCATTGGAACACTCTCAATCCCTAATCATCTCGTAGTTGTACATTTTCCAATCACCGTGAGACATACCTAGGTAGCGAAGCTCGATAAGCGCGAAGCGCTTTTAAGCCAATACCCACGCATGTACGCCCCCGCTAGTTCTATATACGTTATATAGGTTTCGGGTTTCGTTTCAAAAAAGGAAATCTCCCGGCCGAAGGCCGGGAGCGGTCTGAAAGTTGTGCATTGGTCTTACAACTTTTTGAGGTGCATCCGGGAAAACTATAGAAAAAAATTCTAGGGCGCCAGTTCAGCGCCAGGAACTGAGTTGCGGGTCATTACCGTAGTCCCACTGTTACGAAAATTTTTCTTTGGACCGGGATCAAAAAATTTCCGCCGTGAGGGCCCTAAGTTGGAATGTCCCCGAAAACTTTGCCAGCGAACCCTAAGCGAAATTTTGAAAGCCTCGGCCTGCCTGCTTCGACAATTTTTCAGCACCAGAATGGTGGTTTTCAGCCCCAGCTGAATGCCGGGCTGGGGATTGAGCTGATCAGAATAGTGATCACAGGCACAATGTAGCGATTATGTAGCCCGATTTTTTCAGAAAAAAAAATTTTGAAAATTTTGAAAAATTTTCGAGCTAGGGGGGGTTGCAGGTTTTGCACGTTTGGGGCTGTATGAATTTTTAACGATTTTTTAAAAATAAACGGAGACCACTTTAGTTCACCCGTTTTTGATGGGCTATCATTTAAAAATAATTTTGGAAAAATTTTTATTTTTTCAAAAAATTTTAAGGTAGGCGGGACACTTCAGTCCCGGGCCTGTAACTCGCCAGGGGGTGCCTGGAGTGAAAAGTTTTTTTTACCCATATTTGTAGAGAATTAAACGGGCTATTTAATGGTGTAACATAGGTTCAAAAATTTTCAGAAATTTTCGAGCTAGGCCCCCTAGAAAATTTTCACCTACCTTCAAAGGGGTCAAAAAAATTTCAAAAAATATTTTTCTGGGCCTATTTTAGGCGCTAATCACGAATATCATATTAGTTTTGTGCTAAAAAATTTTTGGGGTTGCTTAAAAAATTTTGAAAAATCGACCATTTTTTTGGTCTCCAAAATTTGGTGAAATATTTAAAAAATCATAACTTAATTATATTTGGATCAATTTGCATAAAATAAAGTTAATAAACTGCAGAAAAATACGCCCGATTTTATGCAATTTATTAGGGATTTTAATTATTTAGCAGAAAAAAGTTAGGTTCAAATTTTTGTAAATTTTTGATTTTTCAGAAAAAAATTCATAACTTTTTTCAGAATTAAAATTTTGAAAATTTCTTTTTATGATAAAATTGCTAATTTTTAGCTCTATTTTATATAGTTGAGAATATTTTTATATCTCTATTCAAAAAAAAGTTAGGGCCCAAAAACTGCTTTTGGAAATCCGGACCATAGGGGGTACCCTATTGAAATTTTTTTGAAAAATTTTTTACCCAAAAATTTATTTAAAAACACTTTTCTAAGCCTATTTGGGTCGCTGATCACGAATATCTGATCAGATTTTAGTTTTGACTTCGTTAAAGTCTCTGAATCCCTACGTTAATGGGGATTCTGAGCGGGTGGAAGGGGGTGGGGGGCGGGTGTTGGGGGAGGGTAAGGTTCGGATCACCACACTCAAATGATTTATTTTATTTTATTTGTTTCTTTCTTTCTTGTCAATTTTTTTTTTGCAAAATTTAAATGTGAAAAAAGTTTTAATTAATTTTACTGCATTTATCACAACAAAATTTTTAAATTCAATGGAACATTTCAGCCACACTTTCCATTTTGTAACCCTTCAGTCTCTAATCATTGGAACACTCTCCATCTCTAATCATTGGAACACTTTCAGTCCCTAATCATTGGAACACTCTCAGTTCCTAATACACTTTCAGTCCCTAATCATTGGTACACTTTCAGCCCCTAATCATTGGAACACTCTCAGTTCCTAATACACTTTCAGTCCCTAATCATTGGTACACTTTCATCCTAATTTTTCAGTCCCGATCCGTTGGAACACTTTGGGCCCTATTGATCGGACCTAGGTAGCGAAGCTCGATAAGCGCGAAGCGCTTTGAATACAGTAACACGCATGTACGCCCCCGCTAGTTATCAATATATATTAATTTGATGTTGATTATAAAATTCAAGATTTGACAAAAATTTATAAATTTATGAATTTCTTAAAATTAATATTTTGTTGTTTTTTATGATATATTAAATTAACTTTTTGGCGGAGCCTTTAAAAAGCATTATAATAGAAACTTTAATAAAAATGGTTCATGGCTTTAAGCACCAAATTTTATACTCGGTATATCATTCGATAACCGTAAGTTTTCTCGATTATCCTGTAAAATTTCAGAAAATTTATAACGAATAATGTTTGAATAAACTGAATTTTATGGTTTTTCTTGGTCATTAATTTTTTCAAATTAAAAGAAATTTTCTGAAATTTTGCAGGCTACTCGAGAAAACTTAGGGTTATCAAATTTTTTGTTAATTTTATAATGATGGTTTTTTAAATAACGCCCTTTATTATGGGGTTTCATTAGGACATTCGAGATAGTTTCTAGTTCTTTTTGTATTATTGTTTTCTCGTCTCTTATTTGTTCGAACAATTTTTAATTTTTATTCCTCCATTAAAATCAATTCAATTTTTTACATTTGTTAAAATGTGAAGTGTGAATTAAATTTATTACCAATAATTTTTTGAATATTCTATGCAATCAATATCATAAATAAAATAAAATTAACGAATCGCCTTACTGAAAAAATATTAACGGTATTCCTAGTTCAATAAAAGCTTGACAATAAAAAAATAAATGAAAATATTTTTATATAAATATAAATTAAATACCATGCTTTTTAGCTCGATAACATGACAGCATGAAACCCACTTCTTTTTATATTATTTTTATTTTATCTGAAAATTTATTTGTAAATTTAATAAAACTTTTTAAGTCTTAAGCCAAATTATTTGTTATCGAAAATAATAATTATTATTTTGGTTTTGATATTTGATATATTAGGCCAAAAATGTCTATTAATGTACTTGTAATAATTATTTTTATTGAATAAATTTTATAAACTCGCCAACCCCGAGAACCGCGCCGGAAAATTCATTTATGTCTAATTAATATCCAAATTTGTTATAATTAAATTCAATTGAATCTCACGATTAATAACTCTTCGATTGGTTTTCCGGTCATTGCTGAATAATTCTTTAGAATTCATTTTTTTTTTTAAATAATATTTCGTTATTATTATTTATTCAATTCTTAATAAAGTCTAAATTAAAGAAATTTTTTGATTAGAAATGCTTTATGATCTCGTTTTTTAATAGGATGTGCGTTATTTTTTATATTTGAGAATATTCTTTTGTTCATTAAGTTTTTATTTTCATGCCAAAGTCATCAAAATTTGGGCGATATGTAGTGGTGAGATATATAATTTTTTTACACTAGATCTCCTAATTTCACAAGTGCGATAAAAATTTTAATTTGCATAAATGGCATTATGCAAAGACTTTCCGCTCACCCTAACATATCGAGCGATGTATATTTTATATAATTTCTTAATAATTATAAGTTGTAATTGAGTAAGATCTTTAAATAAATCGTTAGCTTATCTTTAGCTGATTAATAATTTTTCTTTTTCTTTTATATACTTTATTAAATATTTATATTTTCAATTGGAAAAAACTTTTGAAAAAACTCGAAATTTCATTTAATTTTACGATAAGGTTATTGCCATTTGTTTTCTAAAATGCTTTTTATTAAGTTTTCAAATTTCTATTTTTAGAATTTACCTAATAAAAGTAGAATATTAATATAAATAAATAAATAATAAATTTATTTTTTTTTTGTTTTTTATTTGCTAATTTTTATTTCTATAAGTGTAATATAAATTTAAGAAGGATTTCTAATTTGAATATTAGATACTACTAAGGTGTTAAATAAATATATTTTATGTTTTATTAATTGAGACGCACTTCTCTCAATTCTTGTTTCCATAAGTTCATAATATAATTATCTTTCCTTTTTGCTTTATTTAAATTTATGTTGACCAATTTGAATAAAATTAGAAAATTCTCAATAGAATTAGAAATTCTCTATAATATTTTAACTAGCGGGGGCGTACATGCGTGTTACTGTATTCAAAGCGCTTCGCGCTTATCGAGCTTCGCTACCTAGGTATGTCTCACGGTGATTGGAAAATGTACAACTACGAGATGATTAGGGATTGAGAGTGTTCCAATGATTAGGGACGAAGAGTGTTCGAATGATTAGGAACTGAGAGTGTTCCAATAATTGGGGAATGATTTTATAAGATTATTTATTTAAATTTAAGAAATCTGAAGAAAAAAACAATAAAACAATGAAATGGATATTTTTTCAATTTTTATTTATTATTTACTATATATGTTATATTGACTAGGGGTTTCGTTAGAAAAAATTAAGGCTCCCGGCCGAAGGCCGGGAGGGGTCTGAAAGTAGTGCATTGGTCTTACAACTTTTTGCGTAGAATCCGGGAAAATTAATATAAAAAAATCTAGGGCGCCACATGAGCGCCAGGGACCGAGTTGCGGGTCCTTCGCGCAGTCTCAGTTCTACGAAAATTTTTCTTTTCGCCCGTAGGGCTTAGCACCTGCTGGGAGGGCGCTAAATTGAAGTGTCCCCGAAAAGATTGTAAGCGACCCCGAAGCAAAATTTCGAAAACCTAAGCCGGCCTGCTTCTAGAACTTTTCAGCACCAGAATGATGAATTTCAGCCCCAGCTGAATGCCGGGCTGGGGGATGGGTGGATCGGAATGGTGATCACAGGCGCAATGTAGTACTTATCGAGCCCGATTTTTGAGAAAAAAAAAATTTCAAAATTTTCAAAAATTTTCGAGCTAGGGGGGGTTATAGTTTTTTCGGGTTTGGCCTATATGAATTTTTAACGATTTTTTAAAAATATACGGAGACCACTTTCAAGCAGCCGTTTTTGAAGGGCTATTGTTTAAAATAATTTTAGAAAATTTTTTATTTTTTCAAAAAATTTTTAGGGTAGGCGGACAGTTCAGTCCCGGGGCTGTAGCTCCCCAGTGGGTGCCTGGAGTAAAAAGTTTTTTTATCCATATTTGTAGAGCATAAAGCGGGCTATTGAATGGTGTTTATTAGGTTGAAAAATTTTCAGAAATTTCGAGCTAGGCCCCCTCGAAAATTTTCACCTACCTTCAAATTGGTCAAAAAAATTTCAAAAAATATTTTTCTGGGCCTATTTTATGCGCTGATCACGAATATCATATTAGTTTTAAGTTTGAAAAATTTTGGGAGGGTTTAAAAATTTTTGAAATTTCGTCCATTTTTTTGGCCTCGGAAATTTGGGGATATATTTAAAAAATCATAACTTAATTAGGTGTTGATCAATTTGCATAAAATAAAGTTGAGAAAATGCAGAAAAATACGGCTGATTTTATGCAATTTATTTGGCATTTTATTTATGAAAAATAAAAAAGTTAGGTCCGAATTTCTGAAAATTTTTGAGTTTTCAGAAAAAAATTCATAACTTTTTTCAGAATCAAAATTTCCAAAATTTCTTTCCATATAAAAATTGCTAATTTTTAACTCTACCGAATTGCTCTTTATTTGATCCTTCTATCTCTTTCATAAAAAAAGTTATAGCCCAAAAACTACTTTTGTAATTCCGAACCATAGGGGGTACCCTTTTGAAAATTTTTTGAAAAATTTATTTAAAAACACTTTTCTAAGCCTATTTGGGACGCTGATCACGAATATGTAATCAGATTTTAGTTTTGACTCTGTAAAAGTCTCTGAATCCCTACGTTAATGTGGATTCTGGGGGTGGGGCAGGGGGGGGGGGGGGGGGTGGGGGGGCGGGGGAGGGGGTGAGGGGGAGGTTCAGATCACCACACTCAAATGTTTTATTATTGTTTTATTTGCTTTGATTCATTTTAAGATATAATTAAATTTAAAATTAAAATATATAAAATTTTGTTTTAAATTTATTTAATGCAAATTGTAAGGTGTATTTATTCCTGCTTTTAAATAAAATTTAAATAATCAACAAACCAATTTTTGAAGTAAATTTTAATACAAATTAATGTTAATAATTATTTAAATTAAATAGGTGCGTTCCTTTTATTAATTTTAATGCCTTCAAATTAATATTTATTCATTTCTTCTGAATAAAATTTAAGTGTCTTTTATCTTTTTCTAACACTTTTAATCCCTAATCATTGGAACACTCTCAGTCCCTAATCATTGGAACACTCTTAGTCCCTATTCATTGGAACACTCTCAGCCCAAATCATTGGAACACTTTAGGCCCTATTGACAGCAGACCTAGGTAGCGAAGCTCGATAAGCGCGAAGCGCTTTGAATACATTGACACGCATGTACGCACCCGCTAGTTTAATAATTTCTATATAGAAAGATAGAACGAAATGCACACATCTTTTGCAGTCAAATAAATAATGATTTTTTAAACAAAATTGTGTCTCTAAAAATTAGATAGAATTTAAATATAATTTTAAGTTTATAAATGATATAAAAGTGCAAAGAAAATAATTAAAATAATTTCGAAAATGGTAAAATTCCAAATAAAAGAATAATAAACATTTGAGTGTGGTGATCTGAACCCCCCCCCCCCCCTCCCTCCCCCACCCGATCAGAATCCGCATTTACGCAAGGATTCAGAGACTTTAACGAGGTCAAAATTAAAATCTGATTAAATGTTCGTGATCAGCGCTCCAAATAGGCTTAGAAAAGTGTTTTTAAATAAATTTTGGGGTAAAAAATTTTTCAATAAATTTTCAATAGGGTACCCCCTATGGTCCGGAATTCCAGAATCAGTTTTTGGGCTATAACTTTTTTTTAAATTGAGATAGAAAAATGTTCTCAAATATATAAAATAGAGCTAAAAATTAGCTATTTTTCCATAGAAAGAAATTTTGTAAATTTCAATTCTGGAAAAAGTTACGAATTTTTTTCTGAAAATTCAAAAATTTTCACAAATTTAGACCTAACTTTTTTCATACTCATAATTGTTACCCCAAATAAATTGCATAAAATGCCCCGTATTTTTCTGCATTTTAAGCAGTTTATTTTATGAAAATTGATCAACACCTAATTAAGTTATGATTTTTTAAATATATCCCCAAATTTCCGAGGCCAAAAAATGGACGAAATTTCAAAAATTTTTAAACCCTCCCAAAATTTTTCAAACATAAAACTAATATGATATTCGTGATCAGCGCATAAAATAGGCCCAGAAAAATATTTTTTGAAATTTTTTTGACCAATTTGAAGGTAGGTGAAAATTTTCGAGGGGGCCTAGCTCGAAAATTTCTGAAAATTTTTCAACCTAATAAACACCATTCGATAGCCCGTTTTATGCTCTACAAATATGGTTAAAAAAAACTTTTCAGTCCTGGCACGCACTGGGGAGCAACAGCCCCGGGACTGAACTGTCCCGCCTACCTTAAAATTTTTTGAAAAAATAAAAATTTTTCCAAAATTATTTTTAAACGATAGCCCATCAAAAATAGCTGCTTGAAAGTGGTCTCCGTTTATTTTTAAAAAATCGTTAAAAATTCATACAGCCCCAAACGTGCAAAACCTGCAACCCCCCCTAGCTCGGAAATTTTTCAAAATTTTCAAAAAATTTTT
This sequence comes from Heterodera filipjevi, assembly GCA_039877585.1. Taxonomy (NCBI): domain Eukaryota; kingdom Metazoa; phylum Nematoda; class Chromadorea; order Rhabditida; family Heteroderidae; genus Heterodera; species Heterodera filipjevi. Next base: position 53,551 of record JBDPZO010000212.1, on the reverse strand, counting down.
TTCTGAAAAAATCGGGCTCCAAAATCGCTACATTGCGCCTCTGATCACTATTCTGATCAGCTCAATCCCCAGCCCGGCATTCAGCTGGGGCTGAAAACCACCATTCTGGTGCTGAAAAATTGTCGAAGCAGGCAGGCCTAGGTTTTGAAAATTTCGCTTAGGGTCCGCTGGAAAAGTTTTCGGGGACATTCCAACTTAGGGCCCTCACGGCGGAAATTTTTTGATCCCGATCCAAAGAAAAATTTTCGTAGAACTGAGAGTGCGCGAATGACCCGCAACTCGGTTCCTGGCGCTCATGTGGCGCCCTAGATTTTTTTTCTATAGTTTTCCCGGATGCACCTCAAAAAGTTGTAAGACCAATGCACAACTTTCAGACCGCTCCCGGCCTTCGGCCGGGAGATTTCCTTTTTTGAAACGAAACCCGAAACCTATATAACGTATATAGAAGAACCTAAAGAGATTCCTTCTTTTCCTTTTTAAGTAAAACGTTTTATTTTTTAGATTTTAAATTTTATTTTTTGCAGTGTAATTTCGCCTATGAATACATTTTAGAGATTGTAAACAGGATAAGAATTTAGACTAATTTTTAACATCAATATCTGCAAAAGTTCAAAATTTTAATTAATTTTTTTTTTATTTAAAGACAATTGTGCGGATAATATAAAACATATTTAAAATAAATTCCAATTGTCATATTTAAATAATTAACGAAATGTTGCGGCTTGCATTGGAAATTTATAAATTTTTCTTTAAAGTTTTACTATTTCTTTTCTTTTTAATTTTTCGCAATTTTTTAAATCAAACTGTAAAGCGATGGCAAAACATAGCTTAATAATTTTTCAACAAATTATTAAATTTAGGCGCCAAACCACAGTTTGCGCTGCGCGTCCAATCAAATAAACTTTTTTAAAAGGTGGGTTTTTTTAAAAGCCTTACTCTCAATTTTTTTTGGAAACCCATCCCATATCCTTTGAAAACCCACCTTTAATTTTAAAAATTTTTTTCTTAAAAATTAAAGGGTTAGGTTTTCAAAAAACTGGGGTTTGGGTTCACCTTTTCAAGTGGCTTATTTTGATGGACGCCTAAATTTAATAATTTGTTGAAAATGAAAAATAAAAATTCATGGCGGCGCAAATATCCGCAGCGCAAATGTCGCATCACCAGTTAAGAATAGGAAGAACGAGTAAAGTAAATCAAATTAATGAAATAGAAAAAATATTATTTAATTTTCTTTATTCTACTTAAAAAATAAAATTTAAATCCAAAAGAAAAGAAAATAAATATGGAAGGGAACACTCTGTATCAGGGATGCCGCCGATTTCCGATGTTTTTGGGGTCGGAATTCCGATTTTCCGATTTCCGATGATTTTTGACCGGAATTCCGATTTTCCGATTTCCGAGAAAATTTTGGACATCGGAATTCCGGTTTTCCGATTTCCGAGAAAATTTTGGGCATCGGAATTCCGGTTTTCCGATTTCCGATTTTTCAAATCTGAGATCGGCGGCATCCCTGCTTTAACCAGAAATTTGTTTTACGCGACATTTGAAGACACTCAAAAATTAAACCCTTAAAAGCACAAAACTATTCAAGTTAATAATTACTAGGATAGATTAAATTAAAATTATAAACATTAAAAAACATTCGTCTTGGATTTGTCAAATATTTTGCGATAGCTCATGAGCATGAGACAAAATTTTAACAATAAACTAGCATTGCTTATAAAAATGAATTAAAAAATCAGTTATATAATTAAAATAAAATTTGAATAAAATGTTGAAGCATGATTAATGATTAAACGTAGAGCATTGCAGTACCAAATTATAGAATTTGACCAAGTTAGAAAATTCATGAGGTTTTGGCTGACAATGAAACAGCGGCAATGAATCATTCCGTTCCGTTTTTCACGCAATAATTGAATGATTTATTTTTTATTGGTGCCAATACTGCTCAGCCGTTTTACCATATTTTTTAAAACAACAGAAAATAAGGGGGAAGCAAAATATTGATCACATCAGATCACTAGGAAGGAGTGAAATTAAAATTTGAAATAAATAACATATTTTTTAATATAAATTTAGGAAATAACACATCCCCACATGCGAATGAAAAAACATTATTTATACATAATCCTCTCATTGAAATTACAAAACTTGGAAATCCATAAAATCGGTCCTATAAAAAAAGCAGTTTAAAAAAAAATATAATACTATAAATCAATAGAAAGTAACCCATGAAAAAAATAATAAAATAAAAGTCCAAAATTCAAGTTAATTTCTTCACTTTATAAAATTAACCAAATTTTAAACCATCTTTTTTGGGCTCTTAGGACAACATATTTCTTTGCTGCTTATAAAACATTTATTGTAGCACACAATATATCGTAATTAAATAATTTAATTAAAAAATTATTTAAAATTAAAAATTTATTGCTTCAATAATAAATTAATATTATTAAATTTCGATAAATTCCTAAATTTATTTAATAATTTTAGACTAAAAATTCAAATTACACGTAGAACACGGACTGGCCGAGAAATTTTAAAACAAAATTTTTATAATTTATATTTCGAACATTTTAACTCGAAAAATTTTAAGAGAAATTAATATCGTTGAATTAATAGCAATAAAAATGAAAATTTTCCGAAAAAATAAAAAAAAATTTAATTTACAAATTGTCTAATATTTCATTTTCATTAACAGTTGGTGGACGGACCCAACGAAAGAAAACAAATAAATATAATTATTAGATATAATTTAAAAAACAACACAACTAAAAACTTCTTAATTTGAATTAAATTCAATCATTGAGAACAAAAATCTCTTTTATGGTAAACAAAAATTAAAGAAATAAAATTCCTTAAACGATTTTCTTCTATTTTCATAAAAATAATTTTTTTAAAATTAAATAAAAGGAGCTTTTTTATATATTTATAAAAACAGTGATGTATAATAATTTTTGAGTCACGATTAAAATAGAGAAAAAAAAATTTTCTTTAATATTTCAATTAAACAGTTAATAATATATTTTTTTCAAAACCTTGCGAACCTTGCGAGTCATTCCATTTTTTCATAAGCTGTTCAATGCGAATGAGTTAAAAAAAATTTCCTTTTTAAATTTTCTTATATTTTGATTTTTTTTCGTCTGAGATAAATTGTATTGTCCGTTTGACATTTAGCAAAAAATCAAAATGAGAGTTCGAGGATATAGCCTAAATAACCTGTTGATTCAATTTTTATGAATTAAGATTTTATAAGCTCTTATAATATTTCGCAAAATTTTACCCATTAATCAGAATTTACCGTTGAATTAATAAAATTTAGTCTATCTTCTTTAAAAATGATTTAATTTTTTATTTACAAAAATAAAATGCTGAATAATGAAGTTGTTAACGATAAATTTACAAATTCGCTTTAATTTTTATATTAAAATTTTAATGAATTTTCATTAATGATGCGATTTTTGAGCATATTTAATTTAAAATTTCTTTAAGAATTTATAGAAAATTTTTGGATTAATTATTTATTACAAATTTTTAAACGAATAAAAAATCTCGTTTTTCTTGTTCAAAAAATTGATGATGCTATTTTTGATTATTTAACTTAAGATTCCTTTAAGAAAATTATTTGGCGAAATTTACAAAAAAATCTTCTTGATTCGTCAATACATAATAAAGTCAACCTTCAAAAATATAAAAGGAATTTCGTAATATCAATACAAGTTTTTAAACAATAAACTCATCTAATTAAAATTTAAAATAAATAACATATTTTTTAATATAAATTTAAGAAATAACACATCCCACATGCGAATGAAAAAACATTATTTATACATAATCCTCTCATTGAAATTACAAAACTTGGAAATCCATAAAGACTATTAATTAAAATTTACAATATACATTTAAATTTTTTATTATTTTTTTGCTTTTATCCCTTAAAATGATGAATAAGAAACTTATCTAAAATTTTTTTCTTATTTTTTTATTTGTCAAATTTCTCTGTTTATTTGCAGTTTTACAATTTTTATTTTTTTATAAAATTTATCCTTTTCTTTTATCATTTTATCTGAATTTGGTTGTATATTTCGTGAGCTCTAGGCCCAGTAGGTCCTCGCTCAATATTCACTCTTTGTTTTGGAATGCTATAATTGGTTTATTTATTTATTATTTTGCTATTAAATTCAATATCATTAAAAAATGACAAATTTTGAAGGTTATTGCTTTTATTTAATTTATATGAGCTGTTTCGCAAATATTTATAAATAGTTTTATAGGTATTTTTTTATAACGGAATATTTAATTTATTCTAATTTAATAATTTTTATTTTATTTACCTAATTTGATTAAATAAAATTTATGGGATGTTTTTTCGAAAATTTGTTCTTAATCTTGTTTAGACAAGATGTATATAAAATATGGTGGCCAATTCATCAGTGCCAATTTGGGGCTTTTGCAAAGCGAGCACATTTGAGCATTCAACGAAGTATATGAAAGAATTGAAGTGGTTTACAGTGGATTTATGTGAGTTGGAATTCCATCTAATTTTTTATTAAACTCTTCCTTTTTTGCATATCAATTCGATGCTTTTTCTTTTTTTACGGAATTTAAAATTATTGATATAATTTGGTTTGCTTCTTTTTAATGCTGAAAATAGTTTAATAAAAAAAATTTTTATAAAGTGATTTTAAGTAAGAAGATAATTACGAATTTATCTGATTATTATTTAAAAATTGAAAACGGTTTTATTGGCATTTTTATATCATTATTTCTCATATTTTTTATTTTATTATCTTGATCAAATTATACTTACCTTGCTGTACCATCTTACAATTATAAACTCTCGCTCTTCGTCAATTTCTGTATCTCCAGCTATACCATCATGTATTTTAGCTCAATCACGTCAAAAACGCTTTTCTTATTATTTTTCATATTTAATAGTTGAAAATTTATTTGTAAATATAATAAAAAACAAATTTGTTTTATTTATTTATCAAAAATTATTTCTTTTTATTGAGTTGAATATTTTTGTAGAAGTTTTGTTTAATGAATACTAGCGCCCAAAATTGGCTATTAATTTCTTGTAATATTTATTTTTGCACCTTTCTCAAATATGTTTTTTCGAGGTGGGTGAATTCGTGGACAGCCATATAAATTTAGTCATAAAGCTCATAATTTAATAGTTTTTTTTTTTATTTTTTATTTTCTATTTTATTTTTTATAATCATAATGCATCGACGGCCATCATGTAATGCACTTTTTTTTCCTTATTTAAGAAGAAGCGCTTCAATTTTTTGTTTAAAACTCAATTTATTTCTTTAAAAAAATTTATGTAATTATTATTTGATCATTTGCCCAATGGATCATTTATAATTTTTTATTAACTCGCGAAGGTCATTTTCTTGTACTTTAGTGTATGGGGAAACCATAATTAACAATGTTATGATTTTAGGCCTCCGTTTATTAAAGGTTAACTAACTAATTGCCAGTCTCTTTAATAGTTCCTAATTTTTGTATGTAGTTTTGGCTGTTTTCAATTTTTATAACTAATAATTCTTGAACCTTTTTTTTAAAAATTTAATTTTAAAAAGAATATTTTTAAATTTGAAAAAAAATTTTATATTTTATTCGATTTTTTTTTCGATTATAATGTTGCAAAATTTTTCGCTCCTTAACTCTGGAACATAAAGCTTGTATACCACAGCATTTACTTTTAACTGTTCCGTGAACGGACTCACAACCTCCTTGGTTGATCCAATACCACCATAATCGGCCACCTATAAAGTCAATCATGTCCAAAGTGAATATTTTTAATTATTTTTGTAATTGTGCATTCGCAGATTCTTGCATCTGTTTTTGTAAAATAATTTTGTTAATCTCTACTAATATAAACTTCTTTTTTTTTTCTTTTTAAAGATGTGCTATATTTTTTATAAAATTATTTTAGATTTTTGAATTTAAAAGCAATTTCGGGGGTTACTTCATTTTTAGGAGCCATTTCGGAGAAAATTTACAAGAGACTCAAAGTTAGTTAGTTTTTGTCGATTTTGGAATATTAAATTTATTATTTATCCATTAATGTTTTCTACAAATTAACGAATTTAGAATAATTTTCAAATTTTGTTTAAACATTTTTTTTATTGTTTGTAATTTAATTTTTTTTTTTAGTTTTATAGTTTTTATTTTATCCTTTATTTATAATGCAATTTTTAATATTAAATTCCTTATTCTAATTAAAAAGAAAACATTTTTTTATTATAACGATAATAACTTATGCTTTAAGGGCAATTATAATTATATATTTTTTTTGTTATTTTTATGTTATTTCGCGTAACTTTAATTTAATACGCATTTTCTTTGCCTAAAAACCGCCACCATGGGCATTTCCTAAATTCCGCCATTTTGCAGAGTTTCGACAAAAAACTCTTTATAACTTTGCTTTAACTCAATCAAATTGTACATTCTTGGTATGGTACGACAGCTATTTGTTAGCTCTATTATCAAACCAAATTTCAAAAATTTGATTGAGATCTAAGAAAGTTGTAGCCACTAAAGTGCAAAAAACTCATTTTTATGTCATAAAAAAATCAAATTTTTTGAAATTTAGATAGTTAATAGAGTTAACCAATAGCTATCGGATGATATCAAATTTATTTCATTTGGTTGCGTTTGAGCAAAGTTATGAAGAGTTTTTGTCGAAAAATCGGTAAAATGGCTGAATTTAGGAAACGAACTAACACCCTTTTAAACAAGTATAAATTTTATTTCCTTTAATCTTTTTTTTTGCATTTAGTTCTTAATTAACCAGGTTTTACGAACTGACAATGTTAAAATTTGTCTTAATTATAAAATTAAAATTTTAATTTCCGTCGCTTTGGCTCTTCGTCAATAAAAATTGGTTCTAATATTGTTCTCTTTTTTTAAGTTTAATATTAAATTTTGCTTTTAAATGTTTAGTTTTTTGCAAAGGTTTTAGTTATTTTTGAAATGGTATAAAAAGTGTTTAAAAGATTCTTTTTTTTCCAAATAAATTGTACGTTCGAATGTATAAAAAATACTCGCTATATTTATCATTGTATTAAAATATTGTGTAATAATTCATTGGAATTTTTTGGTATTATTGTATAATTACAGATTTGTATAAAATTTTTTTTTTGTAATAATAGATAATAATTTCCTTTATCTTGTTGTCTTGAATACATTCGCACATTTAGAGGATGATTACGATTTTATTTATTAATTTCTTTTGCGCTGTTTCTCCATTTATTATCGGAATTCTCTTTCATTTGGCCCTTTGTAATTTTTATTTTTTTTTTGCTAATATATTCGTCTTCAAAAGATAGTATTATTTAATTTTTAATTATAAAACTTTTTTAGTTTACTGTTATAATCCGTGTCATTTGCTAAATTCTTCTAGGTTTATTTCAAATTTTTTTGGCTTTGCAAGTTAATCAGCAAGATGTTAAAGTAATATAATTTAGCTGCCTTTTTTCTAGTGTGATTGTTTTTATATTTTATTTTTTGTAAATGATAAAATTTCCAGTGACAATTGAATTGTTATTTCGCAGCATATATCTCGAAATAATTCTCAGGCACAATAAGTAAAGCATTTTTTGAGTTTTTCTTTGTTGCATTATAAGTAGGAAACTAGCGGGGGCGTACATGCGTGTTACTGTATTCAAAGCGCTTCGCGCTTATCGAGCTTCGCTACCTAGGTCTGATCAATAGGGCCGAAAGTGTTCCAACGGATCGGGACTGAAAAATTAGGATGAAAGTGTACCAATGATTAGGGACTGAAAGTGTATTAGGAACTGAGAGTGTTCCAATGATTAGGGGCTGAAAGTGTACCAATGATTAGGGACTGAAAGTGTATTAGGAACTGAGAGTGTTCCAATGATTAGGGACTGAAAGTGTTCCAATGATTAGAGATGGAGAGTGTTCCAATGATTAGAGACTGAAGGGTTACAAAATGGAAAGTGTGACTGAAATGTTCCATTGAATTTAAAAATTTTGTTGTGATAAATGCAGTAAAATTAATTAAAACTTTTTTCACATTTAAATTTTGCAAAAAAAAAATTGACAAGAAAGAAAGAAACAAATAAAATAAAATAAATCATTTGAGTGTGGTGATCCGAACCTTACCCTCCCCCAACACCCGCCCCCCCTCCCTCCCCCACCCGCTCAGAATCCCCATTAACGTAGGGATTCAGAGACTTTAACGAAGTCAAAACTAAAATCTGATCAGATATTCGTGATCAGCGACCCAAATAGGCTTAGAAAAGTGGGAATTGAAAAATTTTTGAGCTAAAAAATTTTCAAAAAATTTTCAACAGGGTACCCCCTATGGTCCGGATTTCCAAAAGCAGTTTTTGGGCCCTAACATTTTTTTGAATAGAGATATAAAAATATTCTCAACTATATAAAATAGAGTTAAAAATTAGCAATTTTTTTATGGAAAGAAACTTAGAAAATTTCAATTCTGAAAAAAGTTATGAATTTTTTTCTGAAAAATCAAAAATTTACAAAAATTTGAACCTAACTTTTTTCTGCTAAATAATTAAAATCCCTAATAAATTGCATAAAATCGGGCGTATTTTTCTGCAGTTTATTAACTTTATTTTATGCAAATTGATCCAAATATAATTAAGTTATGATTTTTTAAATATTTCACCAAATTTTGGAGACCAAAAAAATGGTCGATTTTTCAAAATTTTTTAAGCAACCCCAAAAATTTTTTAGCACAAAACTAATATGATATTCGTGATTAGCGCCTAAAATAGGCCCAGAAAAATATTTTTTGAAATTTTTTTGACCCCTTTGAAGGTAGGTGAAAATTTTCTAGGGGGCCTAGCTCGAAAATTTCTGAAAATTTTTGAACCTATGTTACACCATTAAATAGCCCGTTTAATTCTCTACAAATATGGGTAAAAAAAACTTTTCACTCCAGGCACCCCCTGGCGAGTTACAGGCCCGGGACTGAAGTGTCCCGCCTACCTTAAAATTTTTTGAAAAAATAAAAATTTTTCCAAAATTATTTTTAAATGATAGCCCATCAAAAACGGGTGAACTAAAGTGGTCTCCGTTTATTTTTAAAAAATCGTTAAAAATTCATACAGCCCCAAACGTGCAAAACCTGCAACCCCCCCTAGCTCGAAAATTTTTCAAAATTTTTCAACCTAATAAACACCATTCGATAGCCCGTTTTATGCTCTACAAATATGGTTAAAAAAAACTTTTCACTCCTGGCACGCACTGGGGAGCAACAGCCCCGGGACTGAACTGTACCTCCTACCTTAAAATTTTTTGAAAAAATAAAAATTTTTCCAAAATTATTTTTAAACGATAGCCCATCAAAAATAGCTGCTTGAAAGTGGTCTCCGTTTATTTTTAAAAAATCGTTAAAAATTCATACTGCCCCAAACGTGCAAAACCTGCAACCCCCCCTAGCTCGGAAATTTTTCAAAATTTTCAAAAAATTTTTTTCTGAAAAAATCGGGCTCCAAAATCGCTACATTGCGCCTCTGATCACTATTCTGATCAGCTCAATCCCCAGCCCGGCATTCAGCTGGGGCTGAAAACCACCATTCTGGTGCTGAAAAATTGTCGAAGCAGGCAGGCCTAGGTTTTGAAAATTTCGCTTAGGGTCCGCTGGAAAAGTTTTCGGGGACATTCCAACTTAGGGCCCTCACGGCGGAAATTTTTTGATCCCGATCCAAAGAAAAATTTTCGTAGAACTGAGAGTGCGCGAATGACCCGCAACTCGGTTCCTGGCGCTCATGTGGCGCCCTAGATTTTTTTTCTATAGTTTTCCCGGATGCACCTCAAAAAGTTGTAAGACCAATGCACAACTTTCAGACCGCTCCCGGCCTTCGGCCGGGAGATTTCCAAATTGCATAAAATCGGGCGTATTTTTCTGCAGTTTATTAACTTTATTTTATGCAAATTGATCCAAATATAATTAAGTTATGATTTTTTAAATATATCCCCAAATTTCCGAGGCCAAAAAAATGGACGAAATTTCAAAAATTTTTAAACCCTCCCAAAATTTTTCAAACATAAAACTAATATGATATTCGTGATCAGCGCATAAAATAGGCCCAGAAAAATATTTTTTGAAATTTTTTTGACCAATTTGAAGGTAGGTGAAAATTTTCGAGGGGGCCTAGCTCGAAAATTTCTGAAAATTTTTCAACCTAATAAACACCATTCGATAGCCCGTTTTATGCTCTACAAATATGGTTAAAAAAAACTTTTCACTCCTGGCACGCACTGGGGAGCAACAGCCCCGGGACTGAACTGTCCCGCCTACCTTAAAATTTTTTGAAAAAATAAAAATTTTTCCAAAATTATTTTTAAACGATAGCCCATCAAAAATAGCTGCTTGAAAGTGGTCTCCGTTTATTTTTAAAAAATCGTTAAAAATTCATACAGCCCCAAACGTGCAAAACCTGCAACCCCCCCTAGCTCGGAAATTTTTCAAAATTTTCAAAAAATTTTTTTCTGAAAAAATCGGGCTCCAAAATCGCTACATTGCGCCTCTGATCACTATTCTGATCAGCTCAATCCCCAGCCCGGCATTCAGCTGGGGCTGAAAACCACCATTCTGGTGCTGAAAAATTGTCGAAGCAGGCAGGCCTAGGTTTTGAAAATTTCGCTTAGGGTCCGCTGGAAAAGTTTTCGGGGACATTCCAACTTAGGGCCCTCACGGCGGAAATTTTTTGATCCCGATCCAAAGAAAAATTTTCGTAGAACTGAGAGTGCGCGAATGACCCGCAACTCGGTTCCTGGCGCTCATGTGGCGCCCTAGATTTTTTTTCTATAGTTTTCCCGGATGCACCTCAAAAAGTTGTAAGACCAATGCACAACTTTCAGACCGCTCCCGGCCTTCGGCCGGGAGATTTCCTTTTTTGAAACGAAACCCGAAACCTATATAACGTATATAGAAACTAGCGGGTGCGTGAGCAGTTGATTCTGGGCTTTGGGAAAGCGCTGCGCGCTTTTTGAGCTTCGCTACCTAGGCTTTAGATAGGGCTGAAAGTGTTCCAATGATTAGAGACAGAGATAGGGACGAAGAGTTTACACTGAGAAGGATCGGAGATAGAAATGGGTCGTTCCACGAATCATTTTTCAAAAAATGGGTCGTGCCACGACCTTGTAACTATGTTAGGGTCTTGGCGTCAGCCGACGTGCACTTGGTTTCACTCAAAGAGCTGACACATTGCAAAACGCAATGGAAACCGGAAGTGCCCTAACAAAACACGTCATGACCCACCTCCCTCCCTTTAGTCCAGGCATTGGCACGCTGCGATTGAGCGCTAAATGGCAAGTCATCTGAAGGCCCTACAAGGGCTGACCGGTTTCAAGACCCCGCTCCAGACTCCTCACCATCTTCGCACCCAATAAATGCAGATGGGAATGGGTTGGCATCTCTCAAAAAACGCTATGCCAAACTGCTCAGGACTAAAGCTGGCTCATTGCAATTTGAGCATATTGGTCGCCACAATATTCAGCACTTTGGCTCGGCCCTGGGCATCCGTCTCCCGGTTTGGGGCGTTCACACGAACATTGCCACCGTCCGTTGCCCGTGAGAAGGCCGTGTACAATTGACCATGGGAAAATACTTCCCTTTCCAAGTCAATGCCGACAGTGCGGATTGTTTGACCTTGACCTTTTTGAATGGTCATAGCGAATGCAGGTTTAATTGGAAACTGCAAACGCTCGTATTTGAGGCCGCCAGGCGTCTTGTCCTCGTAAACATTTCGAGATCTTTCAAGGAAGAACCTAACTTGGCCGCCAATAGCATTGCTATTGATTACTCGGCCAATAAGGCGATCATCGCCAAGTTCTTCGAGAACAATGCGCGTGCCATTGATCAGTCCTTCCTTATCACTTTTGTTGATAAGAAGAACAACGACGCTTCCGACTTTAAGCCGGAGACTGTGCGGGGGCATGCCCGAGTCTGTGCGTCTGTTCAATGCAGCCACTTCGGACTCAATCTCATCGATGTCCAGCGGCCGATCGTCAAGGGGTTTGTCAGTGGACAAGTATTCCCGCACTTGACCTGGCACATTTGCCATCATAATCTCGTTAATCTCGTCGCACGTGTCAATGTGAGGTGCGAGAATCAAACGGTTGAGCAGCTCCTTGTCATTGCCAAGGAGTCGTTGGAAATTTGGATAGACAAAGTCAATCAGCTCTTCCTTGCTCTTTACGAGGAACTGCGGGGGGATCCAGAAATGTTCTCCTGTCTCTCCGAGCCCCATTTGGCGGCACATTTGCAAGTACGCTTGCTGGCCTTGGCCCAATCTCTGGTTGATAGTCAATTTCATCTCGGTGAATTGACCAAACAACGGAGAAGTTTGAAAACAGGCCGTAACTTGTGCAGTTAAGCCTTCATGAGGCACGACCGGCAGCGACTGCTTGAAGTCACCGCTGAAGATGACCGTTTTCCCTCCGAAGAGGAGGTCCTTGTGCTGGCGAATTGCCATTTCTTTGCACACTCGGTCGATGACCTCTATCACCGTGTTGTGAAGCATGGTAATCTCATCAATGATGATGAGTTGGGCCTCACGGATCCGACGGGCAAAGAAGCTCTCATGCGGAATGCTTGGGAGCTTGTCCAGCGAGACTTCTCTGCCCAGACGGAATGTGGAATGAGCCGTCTTCCCATAAGGCAACAATATTGCTGCACACCCAGTTGATGCCGTTGCAAGCACTTTCAGGGTGTAGGGGGGCTTTCGCAAGCGCCTGATGATTTGGCCAAATAGGAAAGTTTTTCCTGTTCCTCCGTCGCCGTATATAAAGAAACGGCGAGGCACAGTCAAATCTTTGGGATCAGACTTTATTGCCTTAACAACAGCATCAAAGACCTTCTGCTGGTCGCTATTGAGTGGCGGAGTATTTGGCTTTGGCCGAGGATTTGGTTGCCCAGGAGGCAAATTCAAATCGTCATCGCCAAAGAAAAATTCATCAATTGCCGCATCGGTATTTTTGGCAATGGAATTTGGCGGGTCCGGCAAGCCAAAGTGCACACAGCTGAAGCCAAAGTTGTGCAGCCGCCAATCAATGTCGGCTAAAGCTCTTAGCTCTGCGACTTGGCGTTGTGCCAGAGTTATAATGCCTTGTGGGTGGTACATTTGGTCTTTGTACTTGTTCCACAATTCAATGGGATTACTCGGGTGCCCATAGACCAGGATGCTCACGAAGAGCCATCTCATTTGATCCGGCAATCGGGACAGCGCTGCCTCAGCGAGTGTTTTGTCCCATATTTTGTCATCTTCAAGGAGACCATGCTTTATAGCAGCCTCAGTGAATAAAGCGCAAGACTGTCCATTGACCATTTTTAAATGATCAGGATCTCCTGAAAAGTGGCGCATAAGTGAATAAAGCGCAAATCTTTCCGGGTCAGACGGTGGGACAGGAACAATGCGGCCAATTGGAGGCCTTTTGGAAAGGGTATATTTCCTTTTGATCCATTTGTCCTTAGCCCATCGGAATTGCTCCGGGACTTTCTCGAAGAGCATGCCCTTGAATTTAGGATCATGCCGCCATTCATTTTGCCATTGTTTCCAATAGGCCGAACATTGCGTTTCCGGGAGTTCGCCCTGCTGGATTTGTTGAGCTTTGCTCACCAGCTGGAAAGCCCTATACACAATGGGCTGTTGATTTGGCAAATGAATGCTCATTTTCACAACCTGGTGCGAAAGACGGACAAATGGCATTGAGTGAACAATGGCATATGCTTCCGTAGCACCACGGAAGTTCATTTTGGCATATTGAGCCGGCTCATCAATTCCGATTTTGTTACCGGACTCTTCCTTGCATTCAACATAACAGTGCCCAGGCCCTTTGAAAGGGTACTTGAGCGCGTATTTTATGTTAGCTTTGTTACCGTACGCAAACAGTACATTGTGATGCACTCGGTAACGTAGCAGAATATATGGGTTGTACGGCACGACCTGAGAGTTGTCGTATATTAAGCCGTTTACCTCAATAGTTGCACCACCATCAGATGGGCTTGGCCGGTAATATAACGCAGGCATGTCTGGTCGCAAAATTGTGCATTTTGAATACGGGGCTGGGAAGCCCTTTTTGCAACGACCATTATTTTGGTCACGTGGACCACACCAGGTATCACTGCACCTGTGCAATTGCAAACGTATCCATTCGCGAATTTCGCGATGCATCTGCGCCATGGGCGTATCATCATCTTTGTCTGGCAATGATGGAATATGCGCCCATATATATTCTTTAATGACGTCTGGATTTGCTTCCAGGTCTGTTTGGGCAACAATGTGTGCATGTGGGCCACCACGGCCTTGGAACTCCATGGACTCTCCGGATCCAAGAATGGTCCCAAGGAATTTCTTTTCATAAAGTTCTTCACGGAACTGAGCAACTTTGCTCTTCCACACACGCATCCACATGTCATACCGGTCAGTGTATGCTTGACCGTTGTTGTACATGTTTTCTTTGAACTCAGGCCATTCCCTGTTGTTCGTGAAAGTGATGAAGAGACGCGCTTTCTTTGCGTCGTGACACCGTGCAAAAACAGTGTTGCAATCTTCATAATTCTTTTTCCAATATTGGAGAGAATTAACGTTGTGTTCGGAAAGCCGAACAACACTGCCAATGTCATCAACAGATTTCTGTTGAGCATTTGGATTTTGCCGTGCCTGCTGCTTATTGTACTGGTTAACCAAGTACTGCAACAAATTTTTTGGAGTGCTGATCCGCAGGTCCATGTCCGGTCTGCGCAAAAATGTGGCAACTTGCCAATCAATTTTTGCTGCCTGGTCAAGGATCCAGCGTTGACCAAGTCCTCCACCACATGATAAAATATGGTGGTACTGAGACTCCACATTTTCATCCCTTATGGCGAGATAGTACTTGCAGTAGTCTCGCAAGGAGACAAATTTTTTCGATTTGTCAATTCGGCTATACAAGGATGATGTTGATGCGACTGAGCCATCATCTGATTCTGCGACTGATCCTGCATCAGAAGACTCAACAGATTCAAGTCTCGCATAAATCATCGTCGGACTCAGCTTCCGAGTCAAATAGACCCGCAACTTTTCGTGCGCTCTTTCGCTTACGCGATGGCGGCTTCGCATATTTAATGCCTGTTGTATACCCATCATCGCCCATTGGCTTGATCAAAGGATATGTTAGACTGTCAGTCCACGGACTGAAAGGAGCAATTTCTTTTAATTGCCCTTGCTTGTTTTCAACCCAAATCCCCTTTGGTGGGGGCGCTCCACTGGGATCCGCATGAATCGCGAACATCCCTTCACCCGTAGAAGGTGTGATAATCTGGTGCGGGTGGAGTTTTGGATCTTTCAGAGCAGCAGGAGTTCTGCGCTGATCCAGCAACGTCATTCGGAAGAAGCGAAGCTCTTCCGACGTTTGTTGCTTGAAGAGCCCCTTTAGCTGCTCACGTGCCTGCTTATATGCTTCCGCAGCAGGGTGATGAGCTCGGATCATTTCTTCCAAGAGCTCAAGGGTTTGCTCATTGAGCTCATGACCCTGCACAAACTCATTTTCGTTTGTGATTTTCTCCCCCGTAAAGGTGGGGTTATTTCGTCGCTGCTCCATGGCCTCTACTGGGTCCAGAATATACAACTGACCGAAGCCAGGAATTTGCGTTGTGCCCGCCTGCATGCTGCTTATTTGTCGATGGAATTCTCCGTTAAGAATAACGGCCATCGGACCGCCAGCAGGGCACGGTTTTTTCCCAGCGGAAACACTTGCAAATTGGAGCAAGTTATTATAACGCGACATGTGTCGCACAAACTCTTTGCCCTGTTTTTGTTGGTTTTCGCCAACAATTAGCTTTTTGAGCTCATCAGGGTGTGAGTTCAGTTTTGGCAACACCACTCTTCCGCAACGGCAGCAAGTGCTACAGTCTTCATGCTTGAAGAGATGTGCTTTACAGTCGGGACATTTTTTGTCGCCGAGTTTTCCGGTGTCACAATACTCCGGAAAATGTTTGGCTGCCCATGCAGCACAGTGCCACCCCTTATGAACCGTGTGGCAACGTTTTGTAAACGGTATTGCCGGTCCCAACGTATTCGCTGGTCGGGGGCGCTTTGGTGCCGGTGAAGGCGAACGGCTTACAGAAGCCGAAAGCCTTTTTTGAACGCGCAATGACCGCCTTGGCGGTGTCTTTGGCCTGACGAAAATGACATTGTCAGCTTGCGCAATGGGCTCTTGTGCGTCGCAAGAGTCTAATACAACACCGTGGGTGTCAGCTTGGTTTTCGCCGATCACTGGTGCTTGAGCAAGAACAGCTGCATCTTCAAAAACAGGGGCCAAAGGGTCAACGATAATATCATCGGCCTCTTTAGCTTTGGATGAATCTTCAAGACATATTATGTCATTCGATTCATCCATTTCCATTGGCTCGATAGCCTTGGATGATGTTTGCGCTTCATCGGCATTGCGTTGGAACCCAATTGGGCAAGGTGTAAGCACCCCTTCCCTTGGATGATATGGCACGCTGTCAGAGCCGTAAAGCTCATTGATGTGCCATAAAAAGCGCTTTTTTTCGTAGTTAATGTCCAAGCCGGGCAGAACAAATGTACGATTGTTCATAAGCCAGGACTCAGCGTACAGGCACACAAAATACCCGCAGCTGTCACCATCATTTTGCGCCGTCAATTCTTGAACCAATTTAATTGACAACAGACGCTCAGATGGTAAGATTTCAGAAATAATCTTTTTAATTATTTCCGTTTTTTGGAAATCCATTCTGTCATTAGGCAAAGGATCTGCAAAAAAGGTGCCACGCTGAACATCATGGACGATAAGACCCCAGTGCCCAGTGAAATGCACAGGCAAAAGTATAACTTCTGCCGAAATGTTTGGATCATAATTAAATGTCCAATTTTTATAAGTTGTGCCTCGATTTGGGGAAATTCTCCAAACAATCGGGTCGACAACAACAACTTTACGTTGTGAGATGGTGGCAAGATATGCCAAAAATACAGAAATAAATGCGTCATTGAGCCATTCGGTTGGGTTATTCCAGCACGTCTCAATGAACCTCGGGCCCGACGAAGTTGAGTCGTTTTGAAAAAGGGCATTGTCTACCCAACACCAAATGTGGCAGTTAGGGTTTCGCTCGGTAGCAAAACTAATTTGCACAGTATTGAAATTTATAGCTTTGAATACCGCGCCCGAAGGTGCCGGAATGGCAGCTAGTTTAAACTTGGGCCAATTTCAGAGCATTCACTCATAGAGTCGGTAATTTACCTCTTCCTGAGCCTCTGGGTTTTTTGGGTGGTCTACCTCCTCGACTACGAGCCGAAATTGGAGTAGAAGCAATAGTCGCTTCACTTCCAGCCATGGATTGGTCTTTGTTGAAGACCATTCCTTTTTTAAGGCACGGCGAAGCTGCCGCACTTGGGCTTCCAGTTGTGACTGGCGTGTCAAGAATTGACAAATTTTGCGAAGCATTTAATGCACTCGCTTTGGCTTTCGGGGGTCTACCCCGTTTTCTAGCTGTGCTAGAAGCCGGCGTGCTTAATTGTAAAGCACTAAGATTTGGGGTGGTGGTGCCCCTGAGAGATGCCAATGCCTCTCCATTCCCATCTGCACTCCCGTCTGGGACGGGCGAGTTACCCCGGCTGACAGATTGCTCCATCCGCCGTTGTTCCTCTTCTTTCATCTTTTTTCTCAAATTTTGTTGTTTTGAAGGCATCTGAAAACAAAAATCAGTGGAGAAATGCAAGTGTAACATAAATATGAAGGATTATTACACCAAATTATGCACACCAAAATAAATATTTATTCCAGCATGAAAAAAAAAGTTAAATCCGTTGATGTTGCCACTGCACAAGACCACTGCCGAAAAACTATCAGTCAGGGTTCACACGTCCCATTTTGCCTAATGGCAGAGAGTGCATATACTTCGTCCCACAATCCCCCGTAGGGGCAGGACCAACAACCGTTTTGGTACGAACCACAATCCCCCGAAGGGGCAGGACCAACAACCACTTTGGTGTGAACCACAATCCCCCGAAAGGGCAGGACCAAAAACCATTTTGATGTGAACCACAATCCCCCGAAGGGGCAGGACCATCAACCATTTTGGTGTGAACCACAATCCCCCGAAGGGGCAGGACCAACAACCATTTTGGCGTGAACCACGATCCCCCGAAGGGGCAGGACCATCAACCATTTTGGTGTGAACCACAATCCCCCGAAGGGGCAGGACCAACAACCATTTTGGTGTGAACCACAATCCCCCGAAGGGGCAGGACCAACAACCATTTTGGCGTGAACCACGATCCCCCGAAGGGGCAGGACCAACAACCATTTTGGCGTGAACCACAATCCCCCGAAGGGGCAGGACCAACAACCATTTTGGTGTGAACCACAATCCCCAGAAGAGGCAGGACCAACAACCATTTTGGCGTGAACCACGATCCCCCGAAGGGGCAGGACCAGCGACAGATTTGGTGTGAACCACAATCCCCCGAAGGGGCAGGACCAACAACCGTTTTTGGTGTGAACCACAATCCCCCGAAAGGGCAGGACCAACCACCGTTTTGGTGTGAACCACAATCCCCCGAAGGGGCAGGACCAGCGACCATACAACATAATAAATATTGCAACTACACTCCCAGTGCTATGGCGGGACCGCCATTCCCTGGACAGAATGTCCCAGTCTACCATAGGGCCGAGCAATTACAATATTTTTACATTGTTGACAAAAGAAATGAACGAAATTCAAATGGGGGACTTAAGGACAGGTTACACTATTATCAGACCTTTTAAAGAAAATCCGTACGAAATGATTCTAAAGAATGTTTCTATGATTTAATTGTCAGATAAATGTGTAAACCTTAATTTTAAAAAAGGGCCTATGCGTGCCTAAGTGTACAACTTATTTTACTAACGAACCTCAGCTTTGGATTCGTAAAGCTAATCACTATGTACACTTAGTCATAATTTAAATATATAGGCACCTTAAAATTTTTGCAAAACGAAGTGAATAACTTTTACCACAATCCCAACATAACCAACAGACGTCACATTGAGCAGTGCCACCATTTTTGATGGGCACCTCAGAAAATTTGTGCCGTCGAATTCGGACGTTTTCGCTGCTCCAGACAGGCTGCAGCCTAAGCACGTGCACAATCAAATCTGAAAAGCGAAAAAAATTCAAAAATTACAATTTTCTCATTGGTCGACTTACTCGGACGTTTTCGCTTCTGCAGACAGGCTGCAGCCTAAGCACGTGCACAATCAAATCTGAAAACTGAAAAAAAAAAAAAATTAAATTACAATTTTCTCACTGGTCGCTTACTCGGACGTTTTCGCTTCTGCAGACACGCGGCAGCCTAAGCACGTGCACAATCAAATCTGAAAAGCGAAAAAAAATTTTCAAAAATTACAATTTTCTCATTGGTCGACTTACTCGGGCGTTTTCGCTTCTGCAGACAGGCTGCAGCCTAAGCACGTGCACAATCAAATCTGAAAAACGAAAAAAAAAAAAATTAAATTACAGTTTTCTCACTGGTCGCTTACTCGGACGTTTTCGCTTCTGCAGACACGCGGCAGCCTAAGCACGTGCACAATCAAATCTGAAAAGCGAAAAAAAATTTTCAAAAATTACAATTTTCTCACTGTTCGACTTACTCGGACGTTTTCACTTCTCCAGACAAGGCTGCAGCCTAAGCACGATGGACAAACAAATCTGAAAAGCAAAAAAAAAAAAAATTCAAATTACAATTTTCTCACTGGTCGACTTACTCAGACATTTTCGTTTCTCCAGACAGGCTGCAGCCTAAGCACGTGCACAATCAAATCTGAAAACGAAAAAAAATTTCAAAAATTACAATTTTCTCATTAGTCGACTTACTCGGACGTTTTCGCTTCTGCAGACAGGCTGCAGCCTAAGCACGTGCACAATCAAATCTGAAAACGAAAAAAAAAAAAATTAAATTACAGTTTTCTCACTGGTCACTTACTCGGACGTTTTCGCTTCTGCAGACACGCGGCAGCCTAAGCACGTGCACAATCAAATCTGAAAACGAAAAAAAATTTCAAAAATTACAATTTTCTCATTGGTCGACTTACTCGGACGTTTTCGCTGCTCCAGACAGGCTGCAGCCTAAGCACGTGCACAATCAAATCTGAAAAGCAAAAAAAAAATTAAATTACAATTTTCTCACTGTTCGACTTACTCTGACGTTTTCGCTTCTCCAGACAGGCTGCAGCCTAAGCACGTGCACAATCAAATCTGAAAAGCGAAAAAAAAAATTCAAAAATTACAATTTTCTCACTGTTCGACTTACTCGGACGTTTTCGCTGCTCCAGACAGGCTGCAGCCTAAGCACGTGCACAATCAAATCTGAAAAACGAAAAAAAATTTCAAAAATTACAATTTTCTCACTGTTCGACTTACTCGGACGTTTTCGCTGCTCCAGACAGGCTGCAGCCTAAGCACGTGCACAATCAAATCTGAAAACGAAAAAAAATTTCAAAAATTACAATTTTCTCATTAGTCGACTTACTCGGACATTTTCGCTTCTGCAGACAGGCTGCAGCCTAAGCACGTGCACAATCAAATCTGAAAACGAAAAAAAAAAAAAATTAAATTACAGTTTTCTCACTGGTCGCTTACTCGGACGTTTTCGCTTCTGCAGACACGCGGCAGCCTAAGCACGTGCACAATCAAATCTGAAAAGCGAAAAAAAATTTTCAAAAATTACAATTTTCTCATTGGTCGACTTACTCGGACGTTTTCGCTTCTGCAGACAGGCTGCAGCCTAAGCACGTGCACAATCAAATCTGAAAACGAAAAAAAATTTCAAAAATTACAATTTTCTCATTGGTCGACTTACTCGGACGTTTTCGCTGCTCCAGACAGGCTGCAGCCTAAGCACGTGCACAATCAAATCTGAAAAGCAAAAAAAAAAAAATTAAATTACAATTTTCTCACTGTTCGACTTACTCTGATGTTTTCGCTTCTCCAGACAGGCTGCAGCCTAAGCACGTGCACAATCAAATCTGAAAAACGAAAAAAAAAAAAAATTAAATTACAGTTTTCTCACTGGTCGCTTACTCGGACGTTTTCGCTTCTGCAGACACGCGGCAGCCTAAGCACGTGCACAATCAAATCTGAAAAGCGAAAAAAAATTTTCAAAAATTACAATTTTCTCATTGGTCGACTTACTCGGGCGTTTTCGCTTCTGCAGACAGGCTGCAGCCTAAGCACGTGCACAATCAAATCTGAAAAACGAAAAAAAAAAAAATTAAATTACAGTTTTCTCACTGGTCGCTTACTCGGACGTTTTCGCTTCTGCAGACACGCGGCAGCCTAAGCACGTGCACAATCAAATCTGAAAAGCGAAAAAAAATTTTCAAAAATTACAATTTTCTCACTGTTCGACTTACTCGGACGTTTTCACTTCTCCAGACAAGGCTGCAGCCTAAGCACGATGGACAAACAAATCTGAAAAGCAAAAAAAAAAAAATTCAAATTACAATTTTCTCACTGGTCGACTTACTCAGACATTTTCGTTTCTCCAGACAGGCTGCAGCCTAAGCACGTGCACAATCAAATCTGAAAACGAAAAAAAATTTCAAAAATTACAATTTTCTCATTAGTCGACTTACTCGGACGTTTTCGCTTCTGCAGACAGGCTGCAGCCTAAGCACGTGCACAATCAAATCTGAAAACGAAAAAAAAAAAAATTAAATTACAGTTTTCTCACTGGTCGCTTACTCGGACGTTTTCGCTTCTGCAGACACGCGGCAGCCTAAGCACGTGCACAATCAAATCTGAAAAGCGAAAAAAAATTTTCAAAAATTACAATTTTCTCATTGGTCGACTTACTCGGACGTTTTCGCTTCTGCAGACAGGCTGCAGCCTAAGCACGTGCACAATCAAATCTGAAAACGAAAAAAAATTTCAAAAATTACAATTTTCTCATTGGTCGACTTACTCGGACGTTTTCGCTGCTCCAGACAGGCTGCAGCCTAAGCACGTGCACAATCAAATCTGAAAAGCAAAAAAAAAAAAATTAAATTACAATTTTCTCACTGTTCGACTTACTCTGACGTTTTCGCTTCTCCAGACAGGCTGCAGCCTAAGCACGTGCACAATCAAATCTGAAAAGCGAAAAAAAAAATTCAAAAATTACAATTTTCTCACTGTTCGACTTACTCGGACGTTTTCGCTGCTCCAGACAGGCTGCAGCCTAAGCACGTGCACAATCAAATCTGAAAAACGAAAAAAAATTTCAAAAATTACAATTTTCTCACTGTTCGACTTACTCGGACGTTTTCGCTGCTCCAGACAGGCTGCAGCCTAAGCACGTGCACAATCAAATCTGAAAACGAAAAAAAATTTCAAAAATTACAATTTTCTCATTAGTCGACTTACTCGGACATTTTCGCTTCTGCAGACAGGCTGCAGCCTAAGCACGTGCACAATCAAATCTGAAAACGAAAAAAAAAAAAAAATTAAATTACAGTTTTCTCACTGGTCGCTTACTCGGACGTTTTCGCTTCTGCAGACACGCGGCAGCCTAAGCACGTGCACAATCAAATCTGAAAAGCGAAAAAAAATTTTCAAAAATTACAATTTTCTCATTGGTCGACTTACTCGGACGTTTTCGCTTCTGCAGACAGGCTGCAGCCTAAGCACGTGCACAATCAAATCTGAAAACGAAAAAAAATTTCAAAAATTACAATTTTCTCATTGGTCGACTTACTCGGACGTTTTCGCTTCTGCAGACAGGCTGCAGCCTAAGCACGTGCACAATCAAATCTGAAAACGAAAAAAAATTTCAAAAATTACAATTTTCTCATTGGTCGACTTACTCGGACGTTTTCGCTGCTCCAGACAGGCTGCAGCCTAAGCACGTGCACAATCAAATCTGAAAAGCAAAAAAAAAAAAATTAAATTACAATTTTCTCACTGTTCGACTTACTCTGACGTTTTCGCTTCTCCAGACAGGCTGCAGCCTAAGCACGTGCACAATCAAATCTGAAAAGCGAAAAAAAAAAATTCAAAAATTACAATTTTCTCACTGTTCGACTTACTCGGACGTTTTCGCTGCTCCAGACAGGCTGCAGCCTAAGCACGTGCACAATCAAATCTGAAAAACGAAAAAAAATTTCAAAAATTACAATTTTCTCACTGTTCGACTTACTCGGACGTTTTCGCTGCTCCAGACAGGCTGCAGCCTAAGCACGTGCACAATCAAATCTGAAAACGAAAAAAAATTTCAAAAATTACAATTTTCTCATTAGTCGACTTACTCGGACATTTTCGCTTCTGCAGACAGGCTGCAGCCTAAGCACGTGCACAATCAAATCTGAAAACGAAAAAAAAAAAAATTAAATTACAGTTTTCTCACTGGTCGCTTACTCGGACGTTTTCGCTTCTGCAGACACGCGGCAGCCTAAGCACGTGCACAATCAAATCTGAAAAGCGAAAAAAAATTTTCAAAAATTACAATTTTCTCATTGGTCGACTTACTCGGACGTTTTCGCTTCTGCAGACAGGCTGCAGCCTAAGCACGTGCACAATCAAATCTGAAAACGAAAAAAAATTTCAAAAATTACAATTTTCTCATTGGTCGACTTACTCGGACGTTTTCGCTGCTCCAGACAGGCTGCAGCCTAAGCACGTGCACAATCAAATCTGAAAAGCAAAAAAAAAAAAATTAAATTACAATTTTCTCACTGTTCGACTTACTCTGACGTTTTCGCTTCTCCAGACAGGCTGCAGCCTAAGCACGTGCACAATCAAATCTGAAAAGCGAAAAAAAAAATTCAAAAATTACAATTTTCTCACTGTTCGACTTACTCGGACGTTTTCGCTGCTCCAGACAGGCTGCAGCCTAAGCACGTGCACAATCAAATCTGAAAAACGAAAAAAAATTTCAAAAATTACAATTTTCTCACTGTTCGACTTACTCGGACGTTTTCGCTGCTCCAGACAGGCTGCAGCCTAAGCACGTGCACAATCAAATCTGAAAACGAAAAAAAATTTCAAAAATTACAATTTTCTCACTGTTCGACTTACTCGGACGTTTTCGCTGCTCCAGACAGGCTGCAGCCTAAACAATACCTAATGAAAAAAAAAAGAATTTCAAGAATTCAATAATAGGCTTACATCGCAGTCGCCGCTTGTGTTCGTCTTCATGTGTTTGGCTGCAGCCTTAATAATGAGCCATAAAATGAAAAACAAAACCTAAAATTAATAAACATATTTATAAGAGAAAAACCAATAAAATAAACATAAAACCATTTGAGTGTGGTGATCTGAACCTTTCCTCCCCCGCCCCCCCCCCTCCCCCACCCCCTCCTCCCTGCCCAGAATCCACAATTACGCAGGGATTCAGAGACTTTAACGGAGTCAAAATTAAAATCTAATCAGATATTCGTGATCAGCGGCCCAAATAGGCTTAGAAAAGTATTTTTAAATAAATTTTTGGGGAAAAAAATTTTTCAAAAAATTTTCTATAGGGTACCCCCTATGGTCCGGATTTCCAAAAGCAGTTTTCAGGCTATAACTTTTTTTAAGAAAGGGATAGAAAGTGGGTCTAATGAGCAAATCAGTAGAGCTAAAAATTAGCAATTTTTCCATGGAAAGAAATTTTGAAAATTTCTGTTCTGAAAAAAGTTAAGAATTTTTTTCTGGAAACTCGAAAATTTTCAGAAATTCGGACCTAACTTTTTTTTTACTCATAATTGTAACCCCAAATAAATTGCATAAAATCTGCCGTATTTTTCTGCATTTAATGATCTTTATTTTATGAAAATCGGCCCACACCCAACCAAGTTATGCTTTTTTAAATATATCACCAAATTTCCGAGGCCAAAAAAATGGTCGATTTTTCAAAAATTTTGAAGCAACCCAAAAATTTTTTAAACCCAAAACTAAGTTAGTATTCGTGATCAGCGCATAAAATAGGCCCAGAAAAATATTTTTTGAAATTTTTTTGACCCATTTGAGGGTAGGTGAAAATTTCTTAGGGGGCCTAGTTCGAAAATTTCTGAAAATTTTTCAACCTAATAAACACCATTCGATAGCCCGTTTAATGCCCTACAAATATAGCTAAAAAAACAATTTGCTCCAAGCACAACCTGGGGAGCTACAGCCCCGGGACTGAAGTGTCCCGCCTACCTTAAAATTTTATGAGAAAAAAAAATTTTCTAAAATTTTTCCCAATCGATAGAGCATCAAAAACGGGTGCTTGAAAGTGGTCTCCGTATATATTTAAAAAATCGTTAAAAATTCATTTAAGCCAAAAACCAAAAAACCTGCAACCCCCCCTAGCTCGAAAATTTTTGAAAATTTTGAAAATTTTTTTTTCCTCAAAAATCGAGCCCGATAAGCACTACATTGCGCCTGTTATGCCCATTCCGATCCCTCCATCGCCCCGCCTGGCATTCAGCTGGGGCTGAAATCCACCCTTCTGGTGCTGAAAAGTTATAGATGCAGGCAGGCCTAGATTTTCAAAATTTCGCTTCGGGTTCGCTGGCAACTTTTTCCGGGACACTTCAACTTAAAATCCTACCAGCAAAAATTTTTCGATTCCGGTCAAAGGAAAATTTTTCGTAGAACTGAGACTGCGCGAATGACCCGCAACTCGGTTCCTGGCGCTCATGTGGCGCCCTAGAATTTTTTTCTATAGTTTTCCTGAATTCTCCTCAAAAAGTTGTAAGACCCTTCCACAATTTTCAGACCTCCCCTGGTTCCCCATAGTCAGATATTAGTTTTTGAAACGAAACCCCAAACCTATATAACGTATATATAACTAGCGCCTGCGTGCATGCGTGTCAATGTATTCAAAGCGCTTCGCGCTTATCGAGCTTCGCTACCTAGGTCCAATCAATAGGGACGAAAAGTGTTCCAATGATTAGGGACTGAGAGTGTTCCAATGATTAGAGACTAAGAGTGTTCCAACGGATAGGGGCTGAGAGTGTTCCAACGGATAGGGACTGAAAGTGTTCAAATGATTAGGGACTGAAAGTGTTCCAATGATTAGGATCTAAGAGTGTTCCAATGATTAGGGGACTGAGAGTGTTCCAATGATTAGAGTTAGAGTGTTCCAATGATGAGGAACTGAGAGTGTTCCAATGAGAATAAATATTAATTTAAAGGCATTAAAATTAACAAAAGGACTCACTTTTTTAATTTAAATAATTATCAACCTTATTTTGTATTAAAATTTAGTTAAAAGAATTGTTTTGTCGTTTATTTAAATTTTATTTAAAAGGCAGGAATAAATAGACTTATAATTTGCACTAAATAAATTTAAAAGAAAATTTTATATATTTTATTTTAAATTTAATTATACATTAAAATGAATCAAAGCAAATAAAACAATAATAAAACATTTGAGTGTGGTGATCTGAACCCCCCCAGCCCCACCCGCTCAGAATCCCCATTAACGTAGGGATTCAGAGACTTTATCGGAGTCAAAACTAAAATCTGATTAGATATTCGTGATCAGCGTCCAAAATAGGCTTAGAAAAGTGGGAATTGAAAAATTTTTGAGCTAAAAAATTTTCAAAAAATTTTCAACAGGGTACCCCCTATGGTCCGGATTTCCAAAAGCAGTTTTTGGGCCCTAACATTTTTTTGAATAGAGATATAAAAATATTCTCAACTATATAAAATAGAGTTAAAAATTAGCAATTTTTTTATGGAAAGAAACTTAGAAAATTTCAATTCTGAAAAAAGTTATGAATTTTTTTCTGAAAAATCAAAAATTTACAAAAATTTGAACCTAACTTTTTTCTGCTAAATAATTAAAATCCCTAATAAATTGCATAAAATCGGGCGTATTTTTCTGCAGTTTATTAACTTTATTTTATGCAAATTGATCCAAATATAATTAAGTTATGATTTTTTAAATATATCCCCAAATTTCCGAGGCCAAAAAATGGACGAAATTTCAAAAATTTTTAAACCCTCCCAAAATTTTTCAAACATAAAACTAATATGATATTCGTGATCAGCGCATAAAATAGGCCCAGAAAAATATTTTTTGAAATTTTTTTGACCAATTTGAAGGTAGGTGAAAATTTACGAGGGGGCCTAGCTCGAAAATTTCTGAAAATTTTTCAACCTAATAAACACCATTCGATAGCCCGTTTTATGCTCTACAAATATGGTTAAAAAAAACTTTTCACTCCTGGCACGCACTGGGGAGCAACAGCCCCGGGACTGAACTGTCCCGCCTACCTTAAAATTTTTTGAAAAAATAAAAATTTTTCCAAAATTATTTTTAAACGATAGCCCATCAAAAATAGCTGCTTGAAAGTGGTCTCCGTTTATTTTTAAAAAATCGTTAAAAATTCATACAGCCCCAAACGTGCAAAACCTGCAACCCCCCCTAGCTCGGAAATTTTTCAAAATTTTCAAAAAATTTTTTTCTGAAAAAATCGGGCTCCAAAATCGCTACATTGCGCCTCTGATCACTATTCTGATCAGCTCAATCCCCAGCCCGGCATTCAGCTGGGGCTGAAAACCACCATTCTGGTGCTGAAAAATTGTCGAAGCAGGCAGGCCTAGGTTTTGAAAATTTCGCTTAGGGTCCGCTGGAAAAGTTTTCGGGGACATTCCAACTTAGGGCCCTCACGGCGGAAATTTTTTGATCCCGATCCAAAGAAAAATTTTCGTAACACTGGTACTGCCAAAGTGACCCGCAACTCAGTCCCTGGGACTCACCTGGCCGCCTAGGCCAAATTTCCTTATTTTTCCCGGATGCCCCGTCAAAAGTTGTAAGACCCATGCACAACTTTTAGAGCACTCCCGGCCTTCGGCCGGGAGATTTTGTTTTTTGAAACGAAACCCCAAACCTATATAACGTATATAGTAACTAGCGCCTATGTGCATGCGTGTTACTGTATTCAAAGCGCTTCGCGCTTATCGAGCTTCGCTACCTAGGTCCGATCAAATAATTTGGCGGAAAATGTTCCAACGGATAGGGGCTGAGAGTGTTCAAATGATCAAGGACAGAGAGTGTTCCAATGATTAGGAACTGAGAGTGTTCCAATGATCAGGGACTGAGAGTGTTCAAATGATGAGGAAATGAGAGTGTCCAATTAAATAAATTAAAATTGTCTAAAGGAATCACTATTCTTTAATTTAAAAAATTAATTGGTTTAATTTGCGATTAGAATCAATTAAAAAAAATGCAAAATTTATTCATTAAATTTAATAAATATATCAAAAGAAAAAAACATAAACAATAAAAAAATTATTAAAATATTGGTTCTTGTTTTATTAATTTTATTTCAAAAGATAGGGATAAATTACTCATTATAATAAATTTAAAAAATAATTCTTTAAATTACATTTTTCATAAAAATTTGACAAACTTGTTTTATTAAATTTAATAATTATTTTAAAAAAACAAACAATAAAACCCATTTGAGTGTGGTGATCTGAACCCCCCCAGCCCCACCCGCTCAGAATCCCCATTAACGTAGGGATTCAGAGACTTTAACGGTGTCAAAACTAAAATCTGATTTGATATTCGTGATCAGCGTCCAAAATAGGCTTAGAAAAGTGGGATTTGAAAAATCTTGGAGATAAAAAGTTTTTCAAAAAATTTTCAATAGGGTACCCCCTATGGTCCGGATTTACAAAAGCAGTTTTTGAGCTATAACTTTTTTTAAGAAAAAGTTAGAAAAAGGATTTAAAGGACTTTTCCATAGAGCTAAAAATTAGCAATTTTATCATAAAAAGAAATTTTCAAAATTTAAATTCTGAAAAAAGTTATGATTTTTTTTCTGAAAAATCAAAAATTTACAAAAATTTGAACCTAACTTTTTTCTGCTAAATAATTAAAATCCCAAAGAAATTGCATAAAATCCCCCATATTTTTCTGCATTTTATGGACTTTATTTTATAAAAATTGACCCAAACATAATTAAGTTATGATTTTTTGAATATATCACCAAATTTCCGAGGACAAAAAAATCGCCAATTTTTCAAAAAAATTTTCCAACCTCCAAAATTTTTTAAACAGAAAACTAAGTTGATATTCGTGATCAGCGCATGAAATAGGTCCAGAAAAATATTTTTTGAAATTTTTTTGACCCCTTTGAAGGTAGGTGAAAATTTTCGAGGGGGCCTAGCTCGAAAATTTCTTAAAATTTTTCAACATATGTAACAGCGTTCGATAGCCCATTTAATTCTCTACAAATCTGGGTAAAAAAAACTTTTCACTCCAGGCACCCCCTGGCGAGTTACAGGCCCGGGACTGAAGTGTCCCGCCTACCTTAAAATTTTTTAAAAAAATAAAAATTTATTCAAAATTATTTTTAAACGATAGCCCATCAAAAATGGGTGAACCAAAGTGGTCTCCGTTTATTTTTAAAAAATCGTTAAAAATTCATACAGCCCCAAACGTGCAAAACCTGCAACCCCCCCTAGCTCGGAAATTTTTCAAAATTTTCAAAATTTTTTTTTCTGAAAAAATCGGGACCCAAATACTCTACATTGCGCCAGTTATACCCATTCCGATCCACCCATCCCCCAGCCCGGCATTCACCTGGGGCTGAAATTCACCATTCTGGTGCTGAAAATTTGTCGAAGCAGGCAGGCCTAGGTTTTGAAAATTTCGCTTCGGGTTCGCTGATAAAGTTTTCGGGGACAGTCCAACTTGTCCCCCTCCCAGCGAAAATTTTTTGATCCCGGTTAAAAGAAAAATTTTCGTAGAACTGAGACTGCGCGAATGACCCGCAACTCGGTTGCTGGCGCTCATGTGGCGCCCTAGATTTTTTTATATTAATTTTCCCGGGTTCTACGCCAAAGGTTGTAAGACCTTTCCACAAATTTCAGACCCCCCCTGGTCCACAGAAAAGAGCCTTAATTTTTTCTAACGAAACTCCTTACCTATATAACGTATATGTAACTAGCGGGTGCGTGAGCAGTTGATTCTGGGGTTTGGGAAAGCGCTGCGCGCTTTTTGAGCTTCGCTACCTAGGCGTTGTAACTATGTTAGGGTCTTCGCGTCAGCCGACGTGCACTTGGTTTCACTCCTCATGATTGGAGCTGACACATTGCAAAAACGCAATGGAAACCGGAAGTGCCCTAACAACACACGTCATTGCCCTCCTCCCTCTCTTTAGTCCGGCGTTGGCACGCTTTGCGATTGAGCGCTAAATGGCAAGTCATCTGAAGGCCCTACAAGGGCTGACCGGTTTCAAGACCCCGCTCCAGACTCCTCACCATCTTCGCACCCAATAAATACAGATGGGAATGTGTTGGCATCTCTCAAAAAAACGATGTGCCCAACTGCTCTGGACTAAAGCTCGCTCATTGCAATTTGAGCATATTTTTGGCCACAATATTTAGCACTTTGGCTTGCCCCTGGGCATCCGTCTCCCGGTTTGGGGCGTTCACACGGACATTGTTGCCGTCCGTTGCCCTTGAGAAAGCCGTGTACAATTGACCATGGGAAAATACTTCCCTTTCCAAGTCAATGCCGACAGTGCGTATTGTTTGACCTTGACCTTTTTGAATGGTCATAGCGAATGCAGGTTTAATTGGAAACTGCAAACGCTCGTATTTGAGGCCGCCAGGCGTCTTATCCTCGTAAACATTGCGAGATCTTTCAAGAAAAAACCTCACTTGGCCGCCAATAGCATTGCTATTGATTACACGCCCAATAAGGCTATCATCGCCAAGTTCTTCGAGAACAATGCGTGTGCCATTGATCAGTCCTTCCTTATCACTTTTGTTGATAAGAAGAACAACGACGCTTCCGACTTTAAGCCGGAGAATGTGCGGGGGCATGCCCGAGTCTGTGCGTCTGTTTAATGCCGCCACTTCAGACTCGATCTCATCGATGTCCAGCGGCCGATCGTCAAGGGGTTTGTCAGTGGACAAATATTCCCGCACTTGACCTGGCACATTCGCCATCATAATCTCGTTGATCTCGTCGCACGTGTCAATGTGCGGAGCGAGAATCAAGCGGTTGAGCAGCTCCTTGTCATTGCCAAGGAGTTGTTGGAAGTTTGGATAGACAAAGTCTATCAATTCTTCCTTGCTCTTTACGAGGAACTGGGAAGGGATCCAGAAGTGTTCTCCTGTTTCTCCGAGCCCAATTTGGCGGCACATTTGCAAGTACGCTTGCTGGCCTTGGCCCAATCTCTGGTTGATGGTCAATTTCATCTCGGTGAATTGATCAAACAACGGAGATGTTTGAAAACAGGCCGTAACTTGTGCAGTTAAACCTTCATGAGGTACGACCGGCAGCGACTGTTTGAAGTCCCCGCTGAAGATGACCGTTTTTCCTCCGAAGAGCAGGTCTTTGTGCTGGCGAATTGCCATTTCTTTGCACACTCGGTCGATGACCTCTATCACCGTGTTGTGAAGCATGGTAATCTCATCAATGATGATGAGTTGGGCCTCACGGATCCGACGGGCAAAGAAGCTCTCATGCGGAATGCTTGGGAGCTTGTCCAGCGAGACTTCTCTGCCCAGACGGAACGTGGAATGGGCAGTTTTTCCATACGGCAACAGTATTGCTGCACACCCAGTTGATGCAGTCGCAAGCACTTTTAGCGTGTATGGAGCCTTTCGCAAACGCCTTATGATTTGGCCAAATAGGAAAGTTTTTCCAGTTCCCCCGTCTCCGTATATAAAGAAACGGCGCGGCACAGTCTGATCTTTGGGATCGGACTTTATGGCCTTAACAACCGCATCAAAGACCTTCTGTTGGTCGCTGTTGAGCGGCGGTGTATTTGGCATTGGCTTAGGATTTGGTTGGCCGGGAGGCAAATTCAAATCATCATCGCCAAAGAAAAATTCTTCAATTGCCTGCTTTGTGTCTTTTGCAATTGAATTTGGCGGATCTGGCAAGCCAAAGTGCACGCAGCTGAAGCCAAAGTTATGCAATCGCCAATCGATGTCGGCTAAGGCCCTTAGCTCTGCGACTTGGCGTTGTGCCAGAGTTGTAATGCCTTGTGGGTGGTACATTTGGTCTTTGTACTTGTTCCACAATTCAATGGGATTACTCGGGTGCCCATAGACTAGGATGCTCACGAAGAGCCATCTCATTTGATCCGGCAATCGGGACAGCGCTGCCTCAGCGAGTGTTTTGTCCCATATATTGTCATCTTCAAGGAGACCATGCTTTATAGCAGCCTCAGTGAATGAAGCGCAAGACTTTCCATTGACCAGTTTTAAATGATCAGGATCTCCGGAAAAGTGGCGCATGAGTGAATAAAGCGCAAATCTTTCCGGGTCCGACGGTGGGACAGGAACAATGCGGCCAATTGGAGGCCTTTTGTTGGGCTTCCTTTTGTAAAGGACCCATTTGTCCTTTGCCCATCGGAATTGCTCCGGGACCTTTTCGAAGAGTACGTCCTTGAATTTAGGATCATGTCTCCATTCATTTTGCCATTGTTTCCAATAGGCCGAACATTGCGTTTCCGGGAGTTCGCCCTGCTGGATTTGTTGAGCTTTGCTCACCAGCTGGAAAGCCCTATACACAATGGGTTGTTGATTTGGCAAATGAATTGCCAATTTTACAACCTGGTGCGAAAGTCGGACAAATGGCATTGAGTGAACAATGGCATATGCTTCCGTAGCACCACGGAAGTTCATTTTGGCATATTGAGCCGGCTCATCGATACCGATTTTCATGCCGGACTCTTCCTTGCACTCAACATAACAGTGCCCAGGCCCTTTGAAAGGGTACTTGAGCGCGTATTTTATGTTAGCCTTGTTACCGTAAGCAAAAAGTACATTGTGATGTACTCGGTAACGTAGCAGAATATACGGGTTGTACGGCACAACATTGGAGTTGTCGTATATTAAGCCGTTTACCTCTATAGTTGCACCACCATCAGATGGGCTTGGCCGATAATATAACGCAGGCATGTCTGGTCGCAAAATTGTACATTTTGAATACGGGGCTGGGAAGCCCTTTTTGCAACGACCATTATTTGGGTCACGTGGACCACACCAGGTATCACTGCACCTGTGCAACTGCAAGCGTATCCATTCGCGAATTTCGCGATGCATCTGCGCCATGGGCGTATCATCATCTTTGTCTGGCACTGATGGAATATGCGCCCATATATATTCTTTAATGACGTCTGGATTTGCTTCCAGGTCTGTTTGGGCAACAATGTGTGCATGTGGGCCACCACGGCCTTGGAACTCCATGGACTCTCCGGACCCAAGGATGGTCCCAAAGAATTTCTTTTCATAAAGTTCTTCGCGGAACTGAGCAATTTTGCTGTCCCACACACGCATCCACATGTCATACCGGTCAGTGTATACTTGACCGTTTTTGTACATGTTCTCTTTGAACTCAGGCCATTCCCTGTTGTTCGTGAAGGTAATGAAGAGACGCGCTTTCTTTGCGTCATGACACCGCGCAAAAATTGTGTTAGTATCTTCATAATTCTTCTTCCAATATTGGAGAGAATTAACGTTGTGTTCGGAAAGCCGAACAACACTGCCAATGTCATCAACTGTTTTTTGTTGGACATTGGGGTTCTGCCGTGCCTGCTGCTTGTTGTATTGGTTAACCAAATACTGAAGCAAATTTTTTGGAGTGCTGATCCGCAGGTCCATGTCCGGTCTGCGCAAAAATGTGGCAACTTGCCAATCAATTTTTGCTGCCTGGTCAAGGATCCAGCGTTGACCAAGTCCTCCACCACATGATAAAATATGGTGGTACTGCAACTCCGTGTTTTCATCCCTTATGGCGAGATAGTACTTGCAGTAGTCTCGCAAGGAGACAAATTTTTTCGACTTGTCAATTCGGCTATACAAGGATGATGTTGATGCGACTGAGCCATCATCTGATTCTGCGATTGATCCTGCATCAGAAGACGCAACAGATTCAGTCTCGCATAAATCATCGTCGGACTCAGCTTCCGAGTCAAATAGACCCGCAACATTTCGTGCGCTCTTTCGCTTACGCGATGGCGGCTTCGCATATTTAATGCCTGTAATATACCCATCATCGCCCATTGGCTTGATCAAAGGATATGTTAGGCTGTCAGTCCACGGACTGAAAGGAGCAATTTCTTTTAATTGCCCTTGCTTGTTTTCAACCCAAATCCCCTTTGGTGGGGGCGCTCCACTGGGATCCGCGTGAATCGCGAACATCCCTTCACCCGTAGAAGGTGTGATAATCTGGTGCGGGTGGAGTTTTGGATCTTTCAGAGCAGCAGGGGTACTGCGCTGATTTAGCAAAGTCATTCGGAAAAAACGAAGCTCTTCCGGTTTATGCTGCTTAAGAAGCTCCTTTAGCTGCTCACGCGCCTGCTTATATGCTTCCGCAGCAGGGTGATGCGCTTGAATCATTTCTTCCAAGAGCTCAAGGGTCTGCTCATTGAGCTCATGACCCTGCACAAACTCATTTTCGTTTGTGATTTTCTCCCCCGTAAAGGTGGGGTTATTTCGTCGCTGCTCCATGGCCTCGACTGGGTCCAGAATATACAACTGACCGAAGCCAGGAATTTGCGTTGTGCCCGCCTGCATGCTGCTTATTTGTCTATGGAATTCTCCGTTAAGAATAACGGCCATTGGACCGCCAGCAGGGCACGGTTTTTTCCCAGCGGAAACACTTGCAAATTGGAGCAAATTATTATAACGCGACATATGTCGCACAAACTCTTTGCCCTGTTTTTGTTGGTTTTCACCAACAATTAGCTTCATGAGCTCTTCAGGGTGTGAGTTCAGTTTTGGCAACATCACTCTTCCGCAACGGCAGCAAATGCTACAGTCTTCATGCTTGAAGAGATGTGCTTTACAGTCGGGACATTTTTTATCACCGAGTTTTCCGGTGTCACAATACTCCGGGTAATGTTTGGCTGCCGCTGCAGCGCAGCACCATCCCTTGTGAACAGTACGGCATCGTTGCGTAAACGGTATTGCCGGTCCCAACGCATTCGTTGGTTGGGGGCGTTTTGGTGCCGGTGAAGGCGAACGGCTTACAGATGCCGAAAGCCTTTTTTGAACACGCAAGGATCGCCTTGGCGGTGTCTTTGGCCTGACGAAAATGACATTGTCAGCTTGCGCAATGGGCTCCTGCTGTATGTGAGAGTCTAATACAACACCGTGGGTGTCAGCTTGGTTTTCGCCGATCACCGGTGCTTGAGCAAGAACAGCTGCATCTTCCAAAATAGGAAGTACAGCGATAGCCAAAGGGTCAACAATAATATGATCGGCCACTTTAGCTTTAGGAGAATCTTCAAGAGATATTATGTCATCCGATTCATCCATGTCCATCGGCTCCATAGCCTTAGACAATGTTTGCGCTTCATTCGCATTGCGATGGAACACAATTGGGCAAGGTGTAGGCACCCCTTCCCTTGCATGATACGGCACGCTGTCAGAGGCGTAAAGCTCATTGATGTGCCATAAAATGCGCTTTTTTTTCATAATTTATGTTCAAGTCCGGCAGAACAAATGAACGATTGTTCATAAGCCAGGACTCAGCATACAGGCAAACAAAATACCCGCAGCTGTCACCATCATTTTGCACCGTCAATTCTTGAACCAATTTAATTGACAACAGATGCTCAGATGGCAAAATTTCAGAAATAATCTTTTTTATTATTTCCGTTTTTTGGAAATCCATTCTGTCACCAGGCAGGATCTGCAAAAAAGGTGCCACGCTGGGCATCATGGACGATAAGAGCCCAGTGCCCAGGGAAATGCACAGGCAAAAGTATAACTTCTGCCGAAATGTTTGGATCATAATCAAATGTCCAATTTTTATAAGTTGTGCCTCGATTTGGGGCAATTCTCCAAACAATTGGGTCAATCACAATGACTTTGCGTTGTGAGATGGTGGCAAGATATGCCAAAAATACAGAAATAAATGCGTCATTGAGCCATTCGGTTGGGTTATTCCAGCACGTCTCAATGAATCTCGGGCCCGACGATGTTGAGTCGTCTGCAAAAAGGGCATTGTCTACCCAACGCCAAATTTGGCAGTTAGGATTTCGCGTGGGAGCGAAGTTAATTTGAACTGAACTAAAATCAATTTTTTCAGGCACATTGTGCGGAGCTGCCAGAATTGAGGCAATTCCCATAGTCTGGTCCATTTCAGAGCATTCACTCAAAGACTCATTGGTCTTGCCTCTTCCTGGTCCTGCAAGTTTTTTGGCAGGTCTGCCTCTTCGATTTTGAGTCGAAATGGGCGTAGAAGCACTATTCGCTTCAATCACAGCCATGGGTTGGTCTAAGTTGAAGACCAGTCCTTTTTTAAAGCACGGCGAACCTTCCGCACTTTGGCTTCCAGATGTGACTGGCATGTCAAAAATTGACAAGTTTTGCGAAGCATTTAATGCACTCGCGCCGGACTTCGGGGGTCGGCCCCGTTTTCTAGCTGTGCTAGAAGTCGGAGTGCTTAATTGCAAAGCACTGATATTTGGGGTGGTGGTGCCCCGGAGAGATGCCAATGCCTCTCCATTCCCATCTGCACTCCCGTCTGGGATGTGTGAGCTGACCCGACTGACAGATTGCTGTGCTCGTCGTCGCTCTCCCTTCTTCTTCATTCTCAAGCTTTCTTGTTTTGAAGGCATCTGCACAAAAAAAAAATGAGAAATTTAAGAAAATGTGACAAAAATATGAGGCAAGAGAACCATTAATGCACATATGAACAAAATATTTATCCAAAAAGGTACAAATAATGATTATCACCATCGTTCTTTGTCACGGGGCGAAGTCGTCACGCTGAATCCATCAGACAGTAATCAACTCCCACATCCCGTTAAGAATGCAGATGTAAATTTGATCAACCGGACACTCAACCCCCGAAAGGGCTGGTCCGGCGACAATTCATTGGCCCGGACACACAATCGCCCAAAAGGGCAAGTCCAACGGCCATTCATCAGAATATAATACCTAGTGCGACACATGCCCGTAAGGGCCAGTCAGCGAATCAAATTGGTGCGACACATGCCCCTAAGGGCCAGTCTGCGAACCATATCGGTGCGACACATGCCCCTAAGGGCCAGTCAGCGAACCCTATTGGTGCGACACATGCCAATAAGGGCCAGTCAGCGAACCATATTAGTGCGACACATGCCACTAAGGGCCAGTCAGCGAACCATATTGGTGCGACACATGCCCCTAAGGGTCAGCCAGCGAACCAAATTGGTGCGACACATGCCCCTAAGGGCCAGTCAGCGAACTATATTGGTGCGACACATGCCCCTAAGGGCCAGTCAGCGGACCATTGGTGCGACACATACCCCGAAGGGCCAGTCAGCGAACCATATTGGTGCGACACATGCCCCTAAGGGCCAGTCAGCGAACCAAATTGGTGCGACACATGCCCCTAAGGGCCAGTCAGCGAACCATATTGGTGCGACACATGCCCCGAAGGGCCAGTCAGCGGACCATTGGTGCGACACATACCCCGAAGGGCCAGTCAGCGTACCATACAAAAAAAATGAATGTGATTAATGGGAACTAAGGACAGAATCAATTAAACATGCGACAGATTCATAATTTTTGCAAATCAATATTTTTTTATTATATCACATGTTTAATTTTTCTTTAAGTCTAGAAAGGTGCTTATGCGTACCTCTGCCATATATTTATTACCTATTCTGTCCTCAGATTTGGGACAAAAAAACTATTCTCTATAATATGGCAGGGTATAATTTATTTATATATTTGAACTCTGAAATATTTTTTAAAGTCACGCCAAAATCAAACAAATCAAAAAAACATTAACCAAACAGAGCTTGTCTGCGTAGTGCAGTGCCAAGCTGCACACAAAACATTTTTTCAAAAAACATCGGTTCGGCGGCGATCTCCACCCAAAAAACAATTAACGACATAAAAATATTCAGTGATTTGCCCCCCCCCCCAAAGAAAATAATTTTCAAAAAAATTAGGCAGCGATCGCCACCTAAAAAACAATTAAGCACAAAAAAAATGAGCAGCAGTCGCCACCATAAGAAAAGTTTAGCACAAAAAAAGGGGAGATGGGGAGCCAATGAATAAATTCCAAAAAAAAATTTTGATTGCTACCCAATAAACATTTTTAGGAAAAAAATGAGCGAAATGCAAAACCCCGCCCCACCCAAAAATTTCACTAAAAGCCGGTTCGGTAGCCTAAACCATCATGAAATCGAAAACATCGAAATTCAGACGCCCCAATTTGTTTTTTGTAAATCGGAATTCCGATGGCAAAAATCATCGGGAATTAGAAATTTCAAAAAAAATTCTTTGGTATTGAAAAAATGAGAATTTGCAAATTGTACCTGTCCCACCCCTCGGAATGGCTTATGCAGAGCATTCGTTGAAATGGTCTTCGCTAATTCCATGAACTGCTCAATGTCAACGCCCAATTCGTCCAAAGTGATCAGTTGCTGCTGCTTCTCCGTTATGTCAATGCTGAGTATACGACGGAACACGGG
Source organism: Heterodera filipjevi (assembly GCA_039877585.1). Lineage (NCBI taxonomy): Eukaryota > Metazoa > Nematoda > Chromadorea > Rhabditida > Heteroderidae > Heterodera > Heterodera filipjevi. The sequence goes on along the minus strand of JBDPZO010000212.1, from coordinate 15,166 downwards.
GAAACGACACAAGGCAATGGGCGGACACAGTAACCTGACCATGGGACAGAATCATACTGATTAAACCCCATTTACTGATTATTTGTCCGGGCATTTCACCTTTTTGTCCCCAATTTGTACGGTCAAATCGTCGTCCGGTGAACTGATCGGTAGAATGAACTAAAATAAAAAATATAAAAGCTATTTATTTATCGATCCCCAACAAAAGAATATCGCGGGCCAAAGAAAAATTTCCCGAAAAAAAATTCGATCGCCACCCAATAAACATTTTTAAGAAAAAAAAAATGGGCGGCGAACGCCATTCAATGAGCAATTAATCCAAAAAAGGCGGCGATTGCCATCCTACGAACAATTTACCCAAAAAAAAGGATGGCGATCCCGAAACCGAGTATTTCGGTTAACCGAACCAAAACCGACCGTTTCAGTTAACCGAAAGAGAACGGAAAAGTTAAACCCGAAATTTCGCACTATTTTTTGTAATGGCTTACTTTAAAAAATGCTAGTGATTTATTAGCAAGAAATTATAAGAAAAACTTAAAATTTTCGTAAAGTTAAAAAATATTCAATAAAGTGCTAAATTTTATACGTAATTTTTTTGAAATTTCCTGCCTAAAAATGTTTTGAGAAAGAAATAACATTCAAAAACTCCCAAAAAATAAAAATAGATAAATTTTTATTTATTTTCACTTACAAATTCGGCGTCCATTCTTTGTGAAAAACAATTGATCAAACAACGGTAGCTTATATTTTGTGCGATATAGTATCTTTTCTTGACTTGCCAATATCTTCCAAAAAATCCTTTTGAATGATCGGAAAACGAATTTGTAAAAGTGCCGGGCCAAGCATTTGTCGCCGATTTCCCGGAGAAAAACCCAAGTCTTTTTGCCGGCATTGTTCATCAGCCCAACGGAGAGCCTAAAAAAATATTTGCAGCAGAAAAATGAAACCCGACCACATTCGAATGTTAGAGCTTTCGGTCAGAATATTGCGTCGCATATTACCTTTGAGAACCCAGGAAAAGAAAAATTAAGTATGAAGCGAAATCAATATCCGAATTTTAGCGCTATTTTTTGTTTAATGGTTTTCTTTAAAAAATGCTTGTAATTTTTTAGCAGAAATTATAAGAAAAAATTTAAAATTTTCGTATTATTCACTAAAGTTCTAAATTTAAACGAAATTTTTCTTGAAATTTCCTGCCTAAAAAATGTCAAAAAATTGTGAAAAAAAAACATTCGAAAATTCCAAAAAAAAATAGAGATACATTTTATTTATTTTCACTTACAAATTCGGCGTCCGTTCTCTGTGAAAAACAATTGTTTATTGGCCAAATTAACAGCACATCCAACGGTATCACCATCGTCAAATGTTTCATTTCCACCATTTCTTGACCCATTAATCCAAATATCGCCATCGTTTTCATAAGCGTAAGTGCTGGTGCGATTTCTTTTAAACAGACGTAGAAAGGAACAAATGGGCGGTTCTGTAAAATAAACAAACAAATAAATATTTATTTTTCGAAAATTCAAAAAATGAAATAGATAAATTTTATTTATTTTCACTTACAAATTCGGCGTCCATTTTTGTGGAAAACAATTATTGATTGCCAAATAACACCACATCCGACGGTGTCACCAAAAGTGCCTTCTGCTCATTGGCAATTGTGTGAATTTGGCCATTAGAAGCCATTGGAAGCTTAAACAAATGGAACAACAAATTTTCAATTTAAAAAATGAACAAATTAATATATATTTTTATTTTCTTACATTTTCATATTAAAAAAAAATTAAAATTTTTTTAATCGAGCTTTCTATTTTGTCATACAAAAAAACATTCCTGTTTTTTATTTTATAGCCTATTTAAAAAAAGTTGCGTTAAATTTTGTAAAACCCTAATTCTTAAAAAGATTTGCCATTGAAACCCCTCTTAATATAAGTCGATTGACTCATAAAGAACGAAAATCAATGCAAATTATTTCAGTTTTCTGCATATAAAGAAACCAACAATTTTTCAGATGCTCATGTACAGCAGATCGTTAGAAAAAAATAGCACGAGAATAGAGCGGCAACAATGAGAGAAAATAATAGCAGGCAAAAATGAGAGATAAGAGCTTTTCAAATCTCTCATTTTCTTATACTATTTTCTCACATTTTCGCTGCTCATTTTTATAAGAAAAAAGAAAGTCAGCGGTGGCAGTGAGAGAAAAAGAATAATAAGTGAAAATGAGAGATCAGAGAAATCTGTTATCTCTCATTTTTGCCTGCTATTTAATTCTATTTCTGTGCTTTTTTTTCTAACGCCCTGCTGAATGTGACAACGGGTGTCAGAAGGAAAAAATCCTGCCAATAAAGCAAAATTTCATTTTTTAAAGTTTCTTTTTCAAAACTTTACAAAAATTGATTCTTAAGGGGTTGGGTGTTTTTTTGTGTGAATTTTGGGGGTTTATAAGAAAAGGTAAAAAATGCCAAAATATTTACAAAATATTGACAAATCCTCAAAATAATGAGCAGGGCGTGTAATTATATTCACATGCATATTAGTGCTGCTCGGTACCAGAAATTTCCGGGAGTCGATACCAGTACTCGACCCCGGTACTTGGTTACGTTACAAAAAAAACACGGTACTCGGTACCCGGTACTCTCACTAAAAAGCTCAAAAACACGCTAAAAATTTGCTGAAATAGCTCAAAATGCATTTATATGACACATTTATCAAAAGAGGGGTACCCAAATGTTACAAATCAAAAATGTTCTTATTTGTAAGAAATGTTCTGAATCAGCCCCATTGTTCTTATTTTGTTTTTATTTATTAAGCTGAGACTAAAAAAAGAAAATGTTTACTTTTTTTACTATTTTTTTGAAGCGTAACACTTAAGTATGATGGCATTGCTTTGATGGAAATACATAAAAAAAGAATTGATGTATTTAGTTTTTTTTTGTGTACTTTTTAACATTTTCGACTCATTTCGTAGTAAAAAATACCAAATTCTGCCTTTTGCTTCTAATTCACTGATTTTCATCCAAAAGTGTCTTCTGCTCATTGTGCAATTGTGTGAAATGACCATTGGAAGCTTAAGCAAATAGAAGAACAAATTTCTTAAAAAATAAATAATTATGCATTTTTTAAAAATTTTATTTTTTTACATTTAAAAAATAAAGTAATTTTTTTTTGAACTGTGATTTCAATTTTGGCATGAAAAAATCCTGTCAATTTTTTAATTTAAAGCCTTTTAATATAAAAATTGCGTCAAATTTATAAAACCCTAACTTCTAAAAAAAATACCCTTGAAAACCCTTTTAATAAAAGTAGTTTGGAAAAAAAATTTTTTTGCCAAATATTATTTAAATACAAATGACAAAGTTAAAAGAAAATCAGAATAAATAGAATTAACAAAAAGCATATCTGACCCCTACCAATCCCCCCCCCCCCCGCCCCTCCCCCATCCCCAGAATCCACAATTACGCAGGGATTCAGAGACTTTAACGGAGTCAAAATTAAAAATTGAGTTGATATTCGTGATCAGCGAGCCAAATAGGCTTAGATAAGTATTTAAAGATAGAAAGAGGGTCTAATGAGCAAATCAGTAGAGCTAAAAATTAGCAATTTTTCCATAGAAAGAAATTTTGAAAATTTCTGTTCTGAAAAAAGTTATGAATTTTTTTCTGGAAACTCGAAAATTTTCAGAAACTCGGATCTAACTTTTTTTTTACTCATAATTGTAACCCCAAATAAATTGCATAAAATCTGCCGTATTTTTCTGCATTTAAAGATCTTTATTTTATAAAAATTGACACAAACATAATTAAGTTATGATTTTTCAAATGTATCACCAAATTTCCGAGGCCAAAAAAACGGTCGATTTTTCAAAATTTTTTTCCAACCTCCAAAATTTTTAAACCGCAAAACAAAGTTGATATTCGTGATCAGCGCCTAAAATGTGCCCAGAAAAATATTTTTTGAAATTTTTTTGACCCCTTTGAAGGTAGGTGAAAATTTTCGAGGGGGCCTAGCTCGAAAATTTCTGAAAATTTTTCAACATATTTAACACCGTTCGATAGCCCATTTAATTCTCTACAAATATGGGCAAAAAAACTTTCCACTCCAGGCACCCCCTGGCGAGCTACAGGCCCGGGACTGAAGTGTCCCGCCTACCTTAAAATTTTTTGAAAAAATAAAAATTTTTTCAAAATTATTTTTAAACGATAGCCCATCAAAAACGGGTGAACCAAAGTGGTCTCCGTATATTTTTAAAAAATCGTTAAAAATTCATACAGCCCCAAACGTCCAAAACATGCAACCCCCCCTAGCTCAGAAATTTTTCAAAATTTTCAAAAATTTTTTTTCTTAAAAATTCGGGCTCCAAAATCGCTACATTGCGCCTGTGATCAATATTCTGATCAGCTCAATCCCCAGCCCGGCATTCACCTGGGGCTCAAATTCACCATTCTGGTGCTGAAAATTTGTCGAAGCAGGCAGGCCTAAGTTTTGAAAATTTCGCTTAGGGTTCGCTGACAAAGTTTTCGGGGACAGTCCAACTTGTCCCCCTCCCAGCGAAAATTTTTTGATCCCGGTCCAAAGAAAAATTTTCGTAGAACTGAGAGTGCGCGAATGACCCGCAACTCGGTTCCTGGCGCTCATGTGGCGCCCTAGATACTTTTATATTATTTTTCCCGGATGCACCGCAAAAAGTTGTAAGACCAATGCACAACTTTCAGAGCACTCCCGGCCTTCGGCCGGGAGATTTCCTTTTTTGAAGTGAGTTGGCTTACCTATATAACATATATGTAACTAGCGGGGGCGTACATGCGTGTTACTGTATTCAAAGCGCTTCGCGCTTATCGAGCTTCGCTACCTAGGTCCGACCAATAGGGCCCAAAGTGTTCCAACGGATAGGGACTGAAAGTGTTCCAATGGTTAGGGAGTGTTCCAATGAGAGAGTGTTCCAATAATTAGAGAGGGAGAGTGTTCCAATGATTAGGAACTGAGAGTGTTCCAATCAGAGAGTGTTCCAATGAGAGAGTGTTCCAATAATTAGAGAGGGAGAGTGTTCCAATGATTAGGGACTAAAAGTGTTAGAAAAAGATAAAAGACACATAAATTTTATTCAGAAGAAATGAATAAATATTAATTTAAAGGCATTAAAATTAACAAAAGGAGCTCACTTCTGTAATTTAAATAATTATTAACATTAATTTGTATTAAAATTTACTCCAAAAATTGGCTTGTTGATTATTTAAAGTTATTTAAAAGGCAGTAATAAAAGACCTTATAATTTGCATTAAATAAAGGTAAAAGAGAATTCTTTATATTTTAATTTATAAATTTAATAATTATTAAATGAATCAAAGCAAATAAAATACGCTTCCGCTCCGAGTGCCGAAATTCCGAGTGCCGAATAGTGTAAATAATGTTCGAGTGCCGAAAAGGCCGAGTTCCGAATGATTTTTTTAAACAGACACTACTCTATAATTAAGGCTTAGTTTAGGTCTAAACTTTGGCATAGGCTTAAGCTTGACTAAGTCTAGGCTTTTATGTTTTCATTTTTTTAACAAAAGCCATTTTGGTTTTTTTGTGCCATTCGGAACTCGGAATTTTTTTTTTGTTCTATTCGGCATTCGGACCGGTAGCCATAAAATAATAATAAAACATTTGAGTGTGGTGATCTGAACCTTCCCTCCCCCCACCCCCTCCCCCTACCCAGAATCCACATTTACGCATGGATTCAGAGACTTTATCGGAGTCAAAACTAAAATCTGATTAGATATTCGTGATCAGCGTCCAAAATAGGCTTAGAAAAGTGGGAATTGAAAAATTTTTGAGCTAAAAAATTTTCAAAAAATTTTCAACAGGGTACCCCCTATGGTCCGTATTTCCAAAAGCAGTTTTTGGGCCCTAACTTTTTTTTGAATAGAGCTATAAAAAAATACTCAACTAAATAAATAGAGCTTAAAATTAGCTATTTTTTGATGGAAAGAAAATTTGGAAATTTCAATTCTGAAAAAAGTTATGAATTTTTTTCTGGAAATTCGAAAATTTTCAGAAATTCGGACCTAACTTTTTTCTTTTTCGTAAACGAATAACCCAAATAAATTGCAGAAAATCGGCCGTATTTTTCTGCATTTAAAACACTTTATTTGATACAATTTCATCCACACTTGATTTAGTTATGAATTTTTAAATATATCCTCGAATTTCCGAGGCCAAAAAAATGCTCGATTTTTCAAAATTTTTTAAACCCTCCCAAAATTTTTCAAACATAAAACTAATATGATATTAGTGATCAGCGCATAAAATAGGCCCGGAAAAATATTTTTTGAAATTTTTTTGACCCCTTTGAAGGTAGGTGAAAATTTCTTAGGGGGCCTAGCTCGAAAATTTCTGAAAATTTTTGAACCTATGTTATACCATTCGATAGCCCATTTAATGCTCTACAAATATGGGCAAAAAAAACTTTTCACTCCAGGCACCCCCTGGCGAGTTACAGGCCCGGGACTGAAGTGTCCCGCCTACCTTAAAATTTTTTGAAAAAATAAAAAATTTCCAAAATTTTCACCAATCGATAGAGCATCAAAAACGGCTGCTTGGAGGTGGTCTCCGATTATTTTTAAAAAATCGTTAAAAATTCATATAAGGCAAAAACCGAAAAACCTGTAACCCCCCCTAGCTCGAAAATTTTTGAAAAAATTTTCAATTTTCTTTTTTCATAAATTAGAGCTAATAAATGCCCTCATTTGAGCTAACGACCTCAACCCGGTCAGAATAACCCATAAACAGTTATAGCCGATACACTCGGGTCGAAAAAAATTTAAATTTTTAGGAATTTCTGCAGACCAGGGGGTTAGAGGTAGGGCTTAGGGTTCGCTGTCAGAGTTGTCAGGGACATCCCAACTTATCATCCTCCAGGCATGCGCTAAGCCCTCCTGGTCCAAAGAAAAATTTTCGTAACACTGGTACTGCCAAAGTGAGCCGCAACTCAGTCCCTGGGACTCACCTGGCCGCCTAGGCCAAATTTCCTTATTTTTCCCGGATGCCCCGTCAAAAGTTGTAAGACCCATGCACAACTTTTAGAGCACTCCCGGCCTTCGGCCGGGAGATTTTGTTTTTTGAAACGAAACCCCAAACCTATATAACGTATATAGTAACTAGCGGGGGCGTACATGCGTGTTACTGTATTCAAAGCGCTTCGCGCTTATCGAGCTTCGCTACCTAGGTATGTCTCACGGTGATTGGAAAATGTACAACTACGAGATGATTAGGGATTGAGAGTGTTCCAATGATTAGGGACGAAGAGTGTTCGAATGATTAGGAACTGAGAGTGTTCCAATAATTGGGGAATGATTTTATAAGATTATTTATTTAAATTTAAGAAATCTGAAGAAAAAAACAATAAAACAATGAAATGGATATTTTTTCAATTTTTATTTTAATAATTTCTATATAGAAAGATAGAACGAAATGCACACATCTTTTGCAGTCAAATAAATAATGATTTTTTAAACAAAATTGTGTCTCTAAAAATTAGATAGAATTTAAATATAATTTTAAGTTTATAAATGATATAAAAGTGCAAAGAAAATAATTAAAATAATTTCGAAAATGGTAAAATTCCAAATAAAAGAATAATAAACATTTGAGTGTGGTGATCTGAACCCCCCCCCTCCCTCCCCCACCCGATCAGAATCCGCATTTACGCAAGGATTCAGAGACTTTAACGAGGTCAAAATTAAAATCTGATTAAATGTTCGTGATCAGCGCTCCAAATAGGCTTAGAAAAGTGTTTTTAAATAAATTTTGGGGTAAAAAATTTTTCAATAAATTTTCAATAGGGTACCCCCTATGGTCCGGAATTCCAGAATCAGTTTTTGGGCTATAACTTTTTTTTAAATTGAGATAGAAAAATGTTCTCAAATATATAAAATAGAGCTAAAAATTAGCTATTTTTCCATAGAAAGAAATTTTGTAAATTTCAATTCTGGAAAAAGTTACGAATTTTTTTCTGAAAATTCAAAAATTTTCACAAATTTAGACCTAACTTTTTTCATACTCATAATTGTTACCCCAAATAAATTGCATAAAATGCCCCGTATTTTTCTGCATTTTAAGCAGTTTATTTTATGAAAATTGATCAACACCTAATTAAGTTATGATTTTTTAAATATATCCCCAAATTTCCGAGGCCAAAAAATGGACGAAATTTCAAAAATTTTTAAACCCTCCCAAAATTTTTCAAACATAAAACTAATATGATATTCGTGATCAGCGCATAAAATAGGCCCAGAAAAATATTTTTTGAAATTTTTTTAACCAATTTGAAGGTAGGTGAAAATTTTCGAGGGGGCCTAGCTCGAAAATTTTTCAACCTAATAAACACCATTCGATAGCCCGTTTTATGCTCTACAAATATGGTTAAAAAAAACTTTTCACTCCTGGCACGCACTGGGGAGCAACAGCCCCGGGACTGAACTGTCCCGCCTACCTTAAAATTTTTTGAAAAAATAAAAATTTTTCCAAAATTATTTTTAAACGATAGCCCATCAAAAATAGCTGCTTGAAAGTGGTCTCCGTTTATTTTTAAAAAATCGTTAAAAATTCATACAGCCCCAAACGTGCAAAACCTGCAACCCCCCCTAGCTCGAAAATTTTTCAAAATTTTCAAAATTTTTTTTTCTGAAAAAATCGGGCTCCATAATCGCTACATTGTGCCTGTGATCACTATTCTGATCAGCTCAATCCCCAGCCCGGCATTCAGCTGAGAGTGTCCAATGATCAGGGACTGAGAATGTTCCAATGATCAGGGACTGAGAGTGTGTTCCAATGATTAGAGGGTGTTCCAATGATTAGAGAGTGTTCCAATGATTAGAGAGTGTTCCAATGATTAGGGAAAGAGAGTGTTCCAATGATTATGAGAGTGTTTAATAAAAATTATATTAAAAAAATAAAACAAATGAAAATAATAAAAATTATTTGTATTGTTGGGTAGAAAAAATGCACATTTAAGTTACATTAAAATAATAACGATTTTTTAATTAAAATTGTATATTAAAAATTGGCAGAATTTAATTTTGATTTTAAGTTTAAAAAATATATATTTAAAAAAAGAGAAATAATAAAAATATGATCTTTTTTATATTTAAAAGTAAATTAAATCATTTTGATTTAAAAATTCGCTTTTTATTTATTTAAATTATCTAAAAAAATAAGCATATAATTTGCAAACACTAAAATTAACTAAAGGAATTTATTTTTTTTTTAATTAGTGTTTTAATTTGCGTAAATAAATAAATAATTTGGTGTTTTATTAAATAAAATTTCTTTTAATAGGGGAACCGCCCTGTTTGGCGCGGCCAGTTTGGCGCGGACGGTTTGGCGCCGCCGTTTTGGCGCGAGGCCGTTTTGGCGCTGGCCGTTTTGGCGCCGACCGTTTTGGCGCCGCCAGTTTGGCGCGCGTTATAAATTGGCTGTTTTGGCGCGGCCAGTTTGGCGCCCGTTGAGAAATGGCTTTTTTGGCGCTGGTTTTCAATAACCACTAAGAATTTTTCCCCGAATTTATCCCGGTTTCAAGCCAGTTTCGAGTTTTCAGAACTCTATGAAGCAGTGATTTGGTCTTCTTTTTTAGAATAGTGTATCACCCTTGTAATTTGACTTTTATATTTTTGTTCTACCCAGGACTCTAACTTTTAGGCACAAAAATCGTTAAATAGTCACTAAAAACCGAAAAACAGAGAAAAATTATTATGAACTTAGTGGCAATTCTTTAGTCAAAATCAGATAAAAAAGCAAGGTTTTCCCTATCACAAAGAGGACGACGGATCATTCGTTTCGGGCTAATTCGTTTTTACCCCGACGTTTTTTTAACCCTATTTTGCGTTGGAGCGCAGACAGCGAGTCCTTCTACTTATAACACGTAAAAACGAATCGGGGTAAAAACGAATTGGCCCGAAACGATGGGGTATTTACCTCAAAAAGACAAACGAAATTTTTAATATTTCGAAAATTATAAACAGAAGAATTTTTTGAGAAAGAAATTTTTGAACAAAAGATATTAACTTTAAGAGGCAAATTTTTTTTGAGAAATCTTCTTATCTTAGGGGATGTCCTTCCGCAGCAAAATAATTCAAGCAAATTAAAAAAGAAGTCAAAAAAAAAATTTCTCATTCAACGATTTGAGGTAGGAAAATGGCGCCAAAACAGCCAATTTATAACGCGCGCCAAACTGGCCGCGCCAAAACGGTCGGCGCCAAAACGGCCGGCGCCAAAACGGCCTCGCGCCAAAACGGTAGCGCCAAACCGTCCGCGCCAAACTGGCCGCGCCAAAACGACCCCGACCCCTTTTAATAGATATATTAAAAGAAAAAGCAAATAAATAATAATAAAACATTTGAGTGTGGTGATCCGAACCTCGCCCCCTCCCCCTCCCCCCCCCCCTACGCACCCCCTCCCCCTGCCCAGAATCCGCATTTACGCATGGATTCAGAGACCTTAACGGTCTCAAAACTAAAATCTGATTGCAGATTCGTGATCAGCGTCGAAAATAGGCTTAGAAAAGTGTTTTTACATAAATTATAGAGAAAAAAAATTTTCAAAAAAATTTCAATAGGGTACCCCCTATGGTCCGTATTTCCAAAAGCAGTTTTTGGGCCCTAACTTTTTTTTGAATAGAGCTATTAAAAAATTCTCAACTATATAAAATAGAGCTAAAAATTAGCTACTTTTTGATGGAAAGAAAATTTGGAAATTTCAATTCTGAAAAAAGGTATGATTTTTTTTGTGAAAATTCAAAAATTTCCAGAAATTCGGACCTAACTTTTTTTATACTCATAATTGAAATCCCAAATAAATTGCATAAAATCCCCCATATTTTTATGTATTTTAAGCACTTTATTTAAAAAAAATTGGTCCATAACCAATTTAGTTATGATTTTTTAAATATTTCACCAAATTTTGGAGACCAAAAAATGGTCGATTTTTCAAAATTTTTTAAGCAACCCCAAAAATTTTTTAGCACAAAACTAATATGATATTCGTGATTAGCGCCTAAAATAGGCCCAGAAAAATATTTTTTGAAATTTTTTTGACCTCTTTGAAGGTAGGTGAAAATTTTCGAGGGGGCCTAGATCGAAAATTTCTGAAAATTTTTCAACATATGTAACACCGTTCGATAGCCCATTTAATTCACTACAAATATGGGCAAAAAAACTTTCCACTCCAGGCACCCCCTGGCGAGCAACAGCCCCGGGACTGAACTGTCCCGCCTACCTTAAAATTTTTTGAAAAAATAAAAATTTTTCCAAAATTATTTTTAAACGATAGCCCATCAAAAATAGCTGCTTGAAAGTGGTCTCCGTTTATTTTTAAAAAATCGTTAAAAATTCATATAAGCCAAAATGTGCAAAACCTGCAACCCCCCTAGCTCGGAAATTTTTCAAAATTTTCAAAAATTTTTTTTCTGAAAAAATCGGGCTCCAAAATCGCTACATTGCGCCTCTGATCACTATTCTGATCAGCTCAATCCCCAGCCCGGCATTCAGCTGGGGCTGAAAACCACCATTCTGGTGCTGAAAAATTGTCGAAGCAGGCAGGCCTAGGTTTTGAAAATTTCGCTTAGGGTCCGCTGGAAAAGTTTTCGGGGACATTCCAACTTAGGGCCCTCACGGCGGAAATTTTTTGATCCCGATCCAAAGAAAAATTTTCGTAGAACTGAGAGTGCGCGAATGACCCGCAACTCGGTTCCTGGCGCTCATGTGGCGCCCTAGATTTTTTTTCTATAGTTTTCCCGGATGCACCTCAAAAAGTTGTAAGACCAATGCACAACTTTCAGACCGCTCCCGGCCTTCGGCCGGGAGATTTCCTTTTTTGAAACGAAACCCGAAACCTATATAACGTATATAGAACGGGTGCGTACATGCGTGCTACTGTATTCAAAGCGCTTCGCGCTTATCGAGCTTCGCTACCTAGGTCCGTTAAATAGGGCCAAAACTGTTCCAATGATTAGGAACTGAAAGTGTTCCAATGATTAGGGACTGAGAGTGCTCCAATGATTAGGGACTGAGAGTGTTCCAATGATTAGGGACTGAGAGTGTTCCAATGATTAGGGACTGAGAGTGTTCCAATGATTAGGGACTGAGAGTGTTCCAATGATTAGGAACTGAGAGTGTTCCAATGATTATGAACTGAGAGTGTTCCAATGATAAAGGGGGACTGAGAGTGTTCCAATGATTAGGGGAATGAGAGTGTTCCAATGATTATGAACTGAGAGTGTTCCAATGATTAGGGGAATGAGAGTGTTCCAATGATTATGAACTGAGAGTGTTCCAATGATTAGGGGAATGAGAGTGTTCCAATGATTATGAACTGAGAGTGTTCCAATGATTAGGGGACTGAGAGTGTTCCAATGATTAGGGACTGAGAGTGTTCCAATGATTAGGGGAATGAGAGTGTTCCAATGATTATGAACTGAGAGTGTTCCAATGATTAGGGGAATGAGAGTGTTCCAATGATTATGAACTGAGAGTGTTCCAATGATTAGGGGACTGAGAGTGTTCCAATGATTAGGGACTGAGAGTGTTCAAATGATTAGGGACTGAAAGTGTTCAAATGATGAATAAATATTAATTTAAAGGCATTTGAATTAACAAAACGAACTCACTTCGTTAATTTAAATAATTAGCAACATTAATTGGTATTAAATTTAGTTAAAAAAATTGTCTTTTTTATATTTAAAAGTAAATTAAATCATTTTGATTTAAAAATTCGCTTTTTATTTATTTAAATTATCTAAAAAAATAAGTATATAATTTGCAAACACTAAAATTAACTAAAGGAATTTATTATTTTTTTTTTAATTAGTGTTTTAATTTGCGTAAATAAATAAATAAATTTGGTGTTTTATTAAATAAAATTTATTTTAATAGATATATTAAAAGAAAAAGGAATAAAAGACTAAAAACCCTTTTGAGTGTGGTGATCCGAACCTCGCCCCCTCCCCCCCCACGCACCCCCTCCCCCTGCCCAGAATCCGCATTTACGCATGGATTCAGAGACCTTAACGGTCTCAAAACTAAAATCTGATTGCAGATTCGTGATCAGCGGCCCAAATAGGCTTAGAAAAGTGTTTTTACATAAATTATAGAGCAAAAAAATTTTCAAAAAATTTTCAATAGGGTACCCCCTATGGTCCGGATTTCCAAAATCAGTTTTTGGGCTATAACTTTTTTTGGAAAAGAGATAAAAAAAATAATCCAAACTTTATAAAATAGAGCTAAAAATTAGCTATTTTTTCATGGAAAGAAATTTTGAAAATTTCGATTCAGAAAAAAGTTATGAATTTTTTTCTGGAAATTCTAAAATTTTCACAAATTTAGACCTAACTTTTTTCTTACTAATAATTGGAAGCCCAAATAAATTGCATAAAATCCGCCGTATTTTTCTGCATTTAAAACACTTTATTTGATACAATTTCATCCACACTTGATTTAGTTATGATTTTTTAAATATTTCACCAAATTTTGGAGACCAAAAAAATGGTCGATTTTTCAAAATTTTTTAAGCAACCCCAAAAATTTTTTAGCACAAAACTAATATGATATTCGTGATCAGCGCATAAAATAGGCCCAGAAAAATATTTTTTGAAATTTTTTTGACCCATTTGAAGGTAGGTGAAAATTTTCTAGGGGGCCTAGCTCGAAAATTTCTGAAAATTTTACAACCTATTGTACACCATTCGATAGCCCGTTTTATGCTCTACAAATATGGTTAAAAAAAACTTTTCACTCCTGGCACGCACTGGGGAGCAACAGCCCCGGGACTGAACTGTCCCGCCTACCTTAAAATTTTTTGAAAAAATAAAAATTTTTCCAAAATTATTTTTAAACGATATCCCATCAAAAACGGATGCTTGAAAGTGGTCTCCGCTTAGCCAAATTTCCTTATTTTTCCCGGATGCCCCGTCAAAAGATGTAAGACCCATGCACAACTTTCAGACCCCCCCTGGTTCCCGGTCTTGAGATATCCTTTTTTGAAACGAAACCCCAAACCTATATAACGTATATAGTAACTAGCGGGGGCGTACATGCGTGTTACTGTATTCAAAGCGCTTCGCGCTTATCGAGCTTCGCTACCTAGGTATGTCTCACGGTGATTGGAAAATGTACAACTACGAGATGATTAGGGATTGAGAGTGTTCCAATGATTAGGGACGAAGAGTGTTCGAATGATTAGGAACTGAGAGTGTTCCAATAATTGGGGAATGATTTTATAAGATTATTTATTTAAATTTAAGAAATCTGAAGAAAAAAACAATAAAACAATGAAATGGATATTTTTTCAATTTTTATTTAATAATTTCTATATAGAAAGATAGAACGAAATGCACACATCTTTTGCAGTCAAATAAATAATGATTTTTTAAACAAAATTGTGTCTCTAAAATTAGATAGAATTTAAATATAATTTTAAGTTTATAAATGAATAAAAGTGCAAAGAAAATAATTAAAATAATTTCGAAAATGGTAAATTCCAAATAAAAGAATAATAAACATTTGAGTGTGGTGATCTGACCCCCCCCCCCCCTCCCTCCCCCACCCGATCAGAATCCGCATTTACGCAAGGATTCAGAGACTTTAACGAGGTCAAAATAAAATCTGATTAAATTTCGTGATCAGCGCTCCAAATAGGCTAGAAAAGTGTTTTTAAATAAATTTTGGGGTAAAATTTTTCAATAAATTTTCAATAGGGTACCCCCTATGGTCCGGAATTCCAGAATCAGTTTTTGGGCTATAACTTTTTTTTAAATTGAGATAGAAAAATGTTCTCATATAAAATAGAGCTAAAAATTAGCTATTTTTCCATAGAAAGAAATTTGTAAATTTCAATTCTGGAAAAAGTTACGAATTTTTTTCTGAAAATTCAAAAATTTTCACAAATTTAGACCTAACTTTTTCATACTCATAATTGTTACCCCAATAAATTGCATAAAATGCCCCGTATTTTTCTGCATTTTAGCAGTTTATTTTATGAAAATTGATCAACACCTAATTAAGTTATGATTTTTAAATATATCCCCAAATTTCCGAGGCCAAAAAATGGACGAAATTTCAAAAATTTTTAAACCCTCCCAAAATTTTTCAAACCTAAAACTTATGATATTTCGTGATCAGCGCATAAAATAGCC